>CAWUFW010013357.1:0-481183 GCA_963921515.1 Calotriton arnoldi | reverse complement strand
GTATGCCAGTATGTCTCTGACAGCAGATTGTTTTGCTGTATGTTGCTCGTGACTCGTATGAAAAGGAAAACCTCTTGACATGAATACATTTTGGAATTGCCAAGAGAAATCGGAAGATATGAACACAATCTACATTGTACATCAAAGATCATCATTTCTGATGTGAAGTAACTGAAAGAATGTAATGAAAAATAGCAGTAAAGTACAAGACTTAGACTCTGGTGGACGGATACTCTGTCACAATCGCAACGGATATCCTTTTCACCTGCATTAGGATATCATACACTTGTAATATCTGTCACATTTGTGACAGAGTACACTTATGCCCAATTCTAAAAGACTTTGGGGCACTTTTTGTGACGCAGTGGCGGCGTAAACAATGCACCACGTTGCGGCCCATTTACAACGTGTCGCATCTAGGGAGATGCGTCACCTTGTAAAGCGCAGCGCCACATTATACCTGCGTCTGGTATAATGTATGCAGGGTGGGCGGTCCCATGCAGGAAAGCCTTGTAGAAGAGACGCAGTGAAATCTACAAGGTTTCACTGCGCCACTTCTAGGACGCCACAGCGTCAAATCCATACGCCTGCTTGGAGCAGGCGTATGGAGTGACGCAGTGTATTGGGAATAGGCCTCCCCGCGCATTGCTGGAGTTGCGTCGTGCTTGCGACATGACTCCAGCAATGTGTGACGTTTGCACCAGCAGATGCATCAGAATTTCTGCCGCATCTGTCAATCCTTGCGCCATGGTGCGCCATATTGTAAATACAGCGCATCCATGGTGGCGCAAGGGTTTCGCATGGAGACGCAGGGAAACTGACGCATCTGTACAGATGCGTCAGTTTCTTGTAAATCTGTCCCTTTATTTTTGGCACGTTATGAATAAGTAGAAATATTCACTATCATATGTCATTATGGATAAGAAAATAAATAAGAATTAACGAACAGGCTGACCTTCAGAAATGGAAAAGCACAAATTAGCCAAAAGTGGATGAATGGATTAATGAGATGTCTAAACTTACAAAAATGGAAAGATGTATTTTAATAGCAAGAAAAATACCGGATTTCTAAGATAAAGCATGGTAAACGCTAATAGACGACTCATAGGACTAGAAGCGCTGCATGTCTAATAAGCAAGAAATTGGATTACTATTTGGCTGGGTGAGTACCCATCTCAAGGAATAATCACAAAACTTGTCAGGGTGAACCCTCAAAGTCACTAAATTAACCTGAGCTCACCTCCCTGGTAGCTATTGTACAGAGCCAACACGCTTAACTTAGGGCAAAGTGTAAAGTATTTATGCAGTACCAAAACAGTAATTAAGTCAAAATGCAAAGCAATAAAAATCCCAAACGGCATTTGAAAACTAGAGTAAAAAGTAGTACACAAAATGACACCAAAATAACAAAAATCCAATACGGGCAACCAATAAGAGCAACCGGAGATATTAATTTTTTTAATTTTAACTAGCACCAAAAAGTACAAAGTGCCAATGCTAGTCAATGGTTCCGGTAGACGGGAATCTAGGTGACATTTGAGGCTGACTGCTATAGAGCTCAGGTCGAACACACCAACCCGGTTCATTCTGGTCAAATATTTTACCTTCTGACTTAGTCCTTTAAGTCCCAATATACCACAGGAGTACACTTCTAAAGATACCCCCACGCCCCAAGAATCTCAGTGGAGGCACTTAGAGAATCACAGGGTGTCAGACAGAGGCTAACAACAGCAGTGTCCAATCCTGGTGAAGTTGACAATGGTCAGCTGGGTACTTCCAAGAAAATATCTGTGGAGCTTGTTGTCTCCCTGTATCCACATAAGAGATCAGCCAACTGACCCTTGGAATCCACTTTGTCCTAGGTCCAGGAGGGAGCTGGTCCAGTCCCTCAGAGCTCCTCTTAGGTTACAGACAGCAGGTCCAGTCCTCTTCTGATCTTCAGTAGGTCCAGAAAGTATTCTCCAGGAGATGACACATTTATGCCTGGCATGCACTAGTGGGTGGTGGTGACTCCTGGCCTTTCCTATGCAATGGGGTAAACATGTTCTATCCCTGACCTACCTACTTTTGCAGTAGTTCCTTGGTGCCTTACTGCAAACAGGCCCAAAATGCAAGGTGTCAGAGCGAATCCAAGAAGGCAAAAGTCTTTGCTCACATTCAACTTGGGCTCTGAGGGCAAGGTGTGTGTGTGGGGATTAATCCTGGTGCCCTCCCACATCAAATACTAAAATCATGCTTGAGGTAGGCACTGTACCCACAAACTCAGAGACAGACATCTGGTAGGATAAAAGCCGGGTCCACCAGCAACCAGACAGCATCCTTTTCTTTTCCTTTCAAGGGTGCCCCAAGTGTTACAAGTGCCTCAACAGACATGTCAAACAGGGTTTGACACTAGTGGATACCCACAGCCCCACCTGCATATTCTGCGGAGTTCAGAGAATTCATCTTTGCTCATTCAGTCAGCCTATTGTTTGCCACATGGAGGCATTTCTCACTTTTTCACACCTATTCAAGGCTGAGCTTAGGCTAAGAGCTGGTAGAGACTTATGCTGATTAGTCTTCTGAAAATTCAGGCAGGTAAAAGGTAACATTATAAAAGTTACCTTTCCTTAATATTTATTACAAATCCAACTCCACCATTAAAATGGATTTTTAATAAATATTAAAAATAGCTGTTTAATTATTTTTCTAGCTGGTCTCATTCCTGACATACAGTATTTGCATTTTAACATGCACTCTAGTTTTCTACATAGGGCCGCTTGGTCTGCCACAGTGAAAATAGCTCTCAGGGCCTTGTCTCTGTAGGGACACAGTAATATTAATTTACTACATGTCCCACTTTTAAATACCATGCAACCGACCTTATGGGCTACAGGGCTCACATAGGGGTGACCTACTAGAATTTAAAAGGTTGTAGTGCATGTTCTGCAGTGGTAGGCCTGAAGTCATTTTTTCCACTGCCACTATAGTGGACGGCACAATAGGTGCTAAATTCAACTAGTGAAATTTGACTCCCAGGCTCTGGGCACATTTTATATCACATGCTAGAATCTTATAGGCAAGTTAAATATACCAATTAGGAGTATGGCCATTTGACCATGTCTAAAGGGGGAACACAGGGACTGTACCATTGGTTAGTATGGGTAAAGTGCACAGAAATCTAATGCTAGCAAGCATGTAAGGTCCAGCCCAAGGTAATAAATCCAGGGTGGCCACACAGAAAAGGCGGATTTCCTATATAATGTATACAAAAGGTTTGGTAAATTACTAGCATAAATGCCAAGACATGTCTGGGGTTACTTGTATTCTGGTACACCAATGCATCAGGTTGGACTGTCCTTACTAGGATGGAGCCAAGACTGATAAGCATATTTGTAGCACAGGGGCACAGTGATCGAAAAACTGTGAACTGAGATGTGACCTAATTTAATTACTAGTGACTGAGATTTAATGCATCATCTTTTGGTTTTTCATAGTGAGACATTACTTTACAAATGTCAGGTTCACTTTGTGGGAGAAAAAATTGGGCAGTGTGGAATGAAGCTGAACAACTAACAAACCTAGGGCCATATGTATCAAGGCGAGTGCGATCGCAAATGCTGAAATTCGCAGAATTTCAGCTTTTGCGATCGCAATTTGGCCTAGTGCTATGTATGAAAGCACAACTGTCTCGCAAATTAAGGAATCGCAAAATTTGCGATTCCTTATTTGCGAATGCATTTAAGGAATCGCAAATTGCGATTCCTTAAATGGAATGTATGAAGCACCCAAGTTGTGCGAATATGGCATAAGGAATCGCAAATTACCACCAACTACAGGTTGGTGGTAATTTGCGATTTCCTTCAAAAATGCACATTTTTGCATTTTTCAAAGTGGCATGTGGCGCACACACATGCCCTTAGGGCATGTATGTGCGCCACATGTGCACACATGCTCATTTCAGGGTGCAACAGGGTGTCCTTTTGACACCCTGGCACCCTTGAAGTGCATTCTCAATTTGCAATTCTCTAATTGGGAATCGCAAATTGAGAATGTCTTCTCATTCATTCCTATGGGCCTCTAGGCCCATAGGAATGAATGGGGAGGTATTCCTTAATTGCAAATCGCAATTTGCGATTCGCAATTAAGGAATATGTAGGATTCGCAAAATTTATTGCAAATCCTACATACATAGCGTTTTGCGATTCTCAAATAGCGATTCTTAAAAATTCGCTATTTGAGAATCGCAAAACCTAACATTGATACATATGGCCCCCAGTGTTTTTGTACAGAATCCTAGTGGGACCTGTTCAAACCCACAAGCTAGGTCTCAAATCGAATTGTTCCAGTTCTAATATTAGCACATGGGCTTGCACAGTAGAAACTAAGTGAGCAAAATAAAATACTAGTAAGTCAGCCAACATGGATCAAATGAGTTGGCCTATATGAAATCTATGGCTTGCAAATTACATGGATCATTAGGAGAATGTGCTGCTAAAGGTCAGACCCATCCTATTACTGACTGTGGAAATACCATCTTAGAATAGATTAATTTGAAGATGATCGTGACTTCAGACTTTTCAGTATGTGGGGACGATTTTTGCAAATTCTCCTCTAGACCTGATCCTGATTCTCAGGAATAGTTTAAAAAACTTTCAATATGCAATCAAAACAGGAAACACAATCACATATTGATTGAAGAATAAAACATGATGATTGCAATTTGCTAATTTTATTTTTATTTTGGCAACGTGCAGATATATGCAGTTCAACAGCATCAGATCTTCCAGAGCAAAGAGACAAATAATCCAACAACAAAAATATTTCCCTTATGTATCCTAGAACCTGTTTAGTTCCGAAAAATGGCCTAAATATCCTCAGCGTTCTTTGGTCATAAACACACTGGGGCATATTTACAAGGAAATGACGGAGCACGGAGCTGAGGCAAATTTTGCAGTGCCATGCTCCGCCATTTCCAAAACACATGGATGTGCCGTATTTACAATAACACCCCTGTGTTTTCCCTAACGCTGGCGATAAAAATAGCTGCCTAGCGCCAACGCAAACACTCTTGGCCACAGTGCATGGGTGCCTGCGTTGCAAGGAATGATTGTTTATGTGCAGAAAGGGGCATCTTCCTGCACATAAACAATCATTAATGGCATTTTACTCTTTCTATGTGTGCAGCACATATATAAAAAAAAAACGAGGAGGAATAAAAGTATTTCTCCTCTTTGCGCCATTCTAACGCCTGCTATTGCATGGCTTTAGTTTTTGGCGCTGCCTCAGATTTACAGATCCTTGTAAATCTGGGGTAGCGTCTGGAACGCCCACAGCAACACCCATTGCACGCACCTTTCACGCAGATACCTGCGTGAAAGGTTACAATATTTACAAACTGACGTTAAGCTACAAAAAGTGGTTTAGCGTCACTTTGTAAATATGGAGCAGGGCATTGCGCCACCGGAGCGTCAGAAAATGTGACGCTCTGGTGGTGCAATCCCTTTGTAAATATGCCCCATTGATTTCTACGCTTGGCTTTATGATTCGCCCTAAGTGGCCCTTGAAGGTGCTGAAGCGTAACAAGGACAATATCTAATAATGTGAGTAGTCAATTGCTGGCTTAGCATTTAGTTGGGCTGCTAGTATCACGTATCAGTAAGTGATTGTTGCTTCTTTATTGTATCCTTTAAAACAATATTTATATATTTTTTTGGGTTGACAATGGTAGGAAAGAAATCCGGTCTGACACCAATTATTTAAGTTGGAAAGGACACTGCCTGATGCCAGCAGGGTTTAACAAAGCCCGCATAAGACATTTTCGTAAAGTGTATTTATTGTTTTTGAATATCGTTTCCACTGCACAAATGTTGCATCATAGCGCTTAAACCGGGGGCAGGGT
The DNA here is from genome assembly GCA_963921515.1 of Calotriton arnoldi. Lineage (NCBI taxonomy): Eukaryota > Metazoa > Chordata > Amphibia > Caudata > Salamandridae > Calotriton > Calotriton arnoldi. The sequence goes on along the minus strand of CAWUFW010013357.1, from coordinate 475,302 downwards.
CCACTGAAGAAGAGACAACAAAATACTGAACTGCCAGTATGGAAACTGTCCTGGCAATAGGGCAGTGGAGCCAGAAACAAAGTCTGTAGATGAAAGAGGTGCATCTTTAGAGACTTCTTGAGTGATAGAAATGTGTCTTCAGTGCGCTGAGAATGAAAGGAGGGTTCACACATTCTGAAAAAACGGGTCTGTATATTGCTGGACTTTTAAAAAACATACCTGCATGTGTGCTGGTCTGTGTGCATGCTCTGCGCATGCGTGCCTACCTGTATGTTGTGTTTGTCTGTATGCATATACTTTTTAAAAAAGCCAAAAGTACCGGCTTTGTTAGTGCTTATTTATGAAGCAGTGTGTAGTCGTTAAATACTTAAATAAAGTTATGGGTAGTGTGTAGCCAACTCAAGCAGCTGCAAGAACAGCCACTGTCTGGAAGGGTCACTGTAGTCACAGTACGTGTTTTGCCAAGCTACTCTGAATTTGTAGCCACAAACAAGTCCGATCAGAACTATTTAACCATCTATCGTTAATTTAAGAAGTGTCAGCTGTCTGAAGTACCCCTTTGGGATCCGATGGGCAGCTAAGAAAGAACACTCTTCTTTACGCTGCTCACTGCTACGGTGCTTTTGTGTCCAAATCTCTGGAATGGAATGTGTGGTCAGTTTACCCAGAGCAGTTCTCCATGCGGTCAGGGTCCTTGACAAACATGGACGTAGATATCAGACCATGAAAATAAAGTTAGGCGCGGAGGGCACTAGGGGGCGGCTCTCCGGAAGAGGCCTTCTATTTCCGTGCTCATCTTTTTATAGCCGAGCAGCAGCGCGCGCTTCCTTCTCCTTAATAGGAATGCCTTCTCCTGATGCGCTCTCGTTGCCCTCGGCTGTGGCCGCACTTGCTCCGTTGCTTCGAAAACAGGGAAGTGTTTGGGAGGTATGAGGCTTGGAAAGGAGGCCAGTGGGTACTGTACGCGCACACCTCTAAAGGAACGCACGTTCAGTACAAACAAGCATTGGCAAAGCCAATAGGTCTGGCCTTTGAAACTATTAGCATTGCCAAGGCCTTTTGTTTATGCTGCACAGCTTCAGCAACAATGCCGATGCCGTAAAGCATGAGTATAAGGGGGAACATTAATCACCACCTGAAGTGTAGACACCCTCAGCTCATTTCAAAGCGCTATAAGTGCAGCATACACAGCTGCACGCTGCCTGAGTTGCTTATGGCAAAGGATCAGGCTTGCATTGCATGGTTTGCATTGCTTTTACTGACGTGAAAGTGCAATAAAAGCAGTTTCTCATGAACGCTGGCACAATCATCTTCCTTTAGGATCTGGGCTACGTCTCCTTTTAGTTATTTATTTAAACAGCGACGGTGAGGGGCAGGGAAGCCGTGGGGTGTGGGGGCAGTGGAGAGCAGTCAACGCAAGAGTGGGCAGCAGCCAGGGAGGGGGGAAAGGGTCGGCCAGAAATAAAGGATTTTAGAGAGCATGAGGATTAAACACATATAAGGCTTGATGCGGAGGAGTGGAAGAAGCAACATGCAATAATTTTGTAAACAAACAGACTACCTGGCACATAAGCGCCAGACTGCTCCCCAGTGCCTAATGAACCACTTTGCAGCACGTTTGTGGAAACAATGGGGCTTATTTACAAGCCCTTTGCGCCGCCAGTGCGTCACTTTTTATCACATAAAAAGTGATGCACCAGCCTCAATTTTTGCCTGCTTTCATCACGAATTTCATTTTTATGAGAGCATTCCAGCTGCAGCCCATGAGTTAGTTTAAGCAAGCATTGGCAAAGCCACTAGGTCTCGCCTATGTAAGAGCTATAGGCTTTGCCAATGTGTTTTATCTATGTTGTACACCAGCATGGCTGCTGTTCGGTATGGCCAAATGTTAGTGGCGTAGAGGAGAGTGGCGTGGAGAGGAGTGCTGTAGAATGGAGTGGCATAGAGTGGAGTAGCGTGGCATAGAGTAGTGTAGAGAGTTGTTGAGTGGCATAGAGTGTTGTGGTGTGGAGTGGAGTGGGGGGTTGGGGAGTGTCGTGCAGAAGAGTGGAGTGTCATCGAGTGGAGAGTCGTGGAGTAGAGTGGGGTGTCGTGAGGTAGAGTGGTATAGAGTAGAGTGATGTAGAGTGGAGTGTCATGGAGTAGAATGGTGTGTCGTGGAGTAGAGTGGTGTAGAGTGGAGTGGAGTAGAGAGGAGGGGCGTAGAGGGGTGTAGAGTGGAGGAGCGAAGAGTGGAGTAAAGTGGCATGGAGTGGCATATAGGGAGTTGGTAGAGTGGAGTAGAATGGGGTAGAGTGGCATAGAGTAGAGTGGCATAGAGTGGAGCAGAGTGTCATAGAGTGTAGTGTCGAAGAGTGGAGTGTCGTAGAGTGGAGTGGCATAGAGTGGAGTAGAGCGGCCTAGAGAGGAGTAGCATAGAGTGGACAAGAGCGTCATAGAGTGAAGTAGTGTAGAGTGGAGTAGAGTGGAGTGCAGTAGAGTGTCGTAGAGTAGTGTGTCAGAGTGGAGAGTCGTGGAGTGGCGCAGAGTGGAGTAGGATGGCGTAGAATGAAGAGTGTCATAAAGAGATGTAGAGGGACATAATGTGGAGAGGGGTAGAGTGGTGTGGAGTGGCGTAGAGTGTCATGGAGGGGCATAGAGCAGTATAGAGTGCAGTAGCGGTCGGTGGTGGGAGTGCCGCCGGGCGCTGGCATGGGGCGGGGGCGGGGCAGGGTGAGGGGTAGTAAACTACGGATTACGGCCGATTACAGGTAAGTACACATATGAATAAATAAAACGAATTTCGTTTCTCGCGCTGCATCGTCAAATGCGATGCAGCGCGCGCAACGAAATTAGTTTTATTTATTTATATGTATACTTACCTGTAATCGGCCGTAATCCGTAGTTTACTACCCCCACCCTGCCCCTCCCCCACCCCACGTCAGCGCCCGGCGGCACTCCCACCACCGACCGCTACTGGTAGAGTGAAGTAGACTTTCATAAGAGTGGAGTATGCATGATGTGGCAGTGCACCGCCATTACAGAAACACATTTTCAATGAAATACCTATTACATTTGCACTGAAACAGTTTTACCAATAAAACTATACAGTGCACAAACAGTAATGTGTGGAAATGGCATCACCTAGTGTATTGATTTATTTTAATTGTATTAAAATATTTGTTTCCAGCGCACTTCAGAATTACAAAAATGTTTGCTTCATTTGTGCGTTCATAATTCGGATATATTCTGAAATATTTGTACAGTTAATTTGCAGACATTTAAATGTCGTTGTGTGCTAGAGTAAAGCCTTTCCTGTCACACTCCCAGATTGTCAAATAAAGTGCAAATCCTCTCACTTTGAAGTCAGAGAAAGAAAAGTAAACAACAAGCATCCTGGAAGACAAAGGGGTCGATTCCGATCTCGGCCGGTAGTGCTCCGAATCGGATTCGGCTTTACCGGATCCGATTCGGAGCCCTGTTTCCCGACCGAACCGTACGCGGGTCCGGCCGAGCGAGTACGATGCGAAATCGCCGACCGACACGTCCGGGCGTCCTGACCGCTCCGACCGACTCGCTCCCGGCTCGAACCGCTCCGACCGACTCGCTCGGACTCGACTCGCACCGCGCAATGGAGACGTTTCCCGGCCGGGTAAGTACGATGCGCGCCGCGAGCAGTCCGACCGAGCCGCGCACTCCGGCTCGAAAGAGCTGTCGGAGCCGTGCTTTGGGGTCCGTGTCGGACCCCCAGTACACGTAGCCGCGCGAGTCGCACACAGGGGGACCCATGGGTCCCCCTACCTGTGCGTGTACGGCGCGAATCGCTTCGCCGCGTACCCGCTGTAGGGGGCGCCCTTGTCCGACTTCGCACCCATTGAGTCAATGGGAGCCCGCGTACGCGTTGTACGACCGGCTCCCATTGACTTCAATGGAGTCCGACCGACTCGAGTCCGATAACATACGGCCGCATCGTACTCGTTCGGTCGGACTGCACGGGTCCGTTTCGGTCGGAAATCTCTCCGGGTCCGGCTCGGTCGGAGAAATTTCCGGCCCGAATCGGAATCGACCCCAAAGTCTTACATCTGACCTCTGTCTTTGAATTCCAGCAAATGTGACAAGAAACAAACTTAAAGGCCTGTTTACACAAAGCGAGCACATGTGGAATAATACAGTAAACAGGCTATGCTCCACAAGAGGGGCAAAGACATGGTGGACAGCCTAAAACAAATAAAGCCAGCAAATAGAAAGCAAGCACATGTGAGTTATACTCTTGTGTGCGTCGGACGGCTGGGAGCCTTCCAAAACCACAGTGGGCATGTGCGTCGGATGGCTCCCGGCCGTCATAGCACCCACCCATGGGGGAAGCACTGGGGCTCCCCCCGTGGGCCACCCTTCCTGTTGCCCCCACCAGGGATGGCAGCTGAAGCCCTTCCGCTGCCCCTGCCCCCTCCACGTCATCTAATGACGTCAGCGTGCACCGCGCGCTGACCTCATTAGATGTTGCCGGACGCGCTGGAAGCCATTTGCTTCCAGCGCGTTGAGGGAGACAGGTAAGTTTCTCCCTGGGGGGAGGGGAGGTTTGAATCAAAGAGGCATCGGGGGAAAGGAAAGGGTTTTCCTTTCCTCTGATGTCTCTTTGGAGCATTCCTGCTGCACGATTGCACATGGGGCAGCGAACATGCAGCTTGAATGCCGTCTAGACACCGGGGATTTTTTCAAATCAATTTCACTATGACGGGGAGCGGCCCCTTGGGGAAGGGTCGCTCCCCTTTGGGGAGCATTTCTGTTGGCCATTTCTGCTCCCCTTGGGGGGCAGTACGGTATGCATTTTTTTATTAGCCAATATTTTTGGGATGTTGGGGAGCAGCCCCTTGGACAAGGGTTGCTCCCCTTTATTGGGGGCATATCAGTCTTATGTTTTTAGGCCCATCTGCCCCCAAGGGGCAGAAGCCACTAGACACCAGGGATTTCTTTATTTTGATTAATATCAGCGATGTCGGGGAGTGGCCCCTTGGGGAAGCGTCGCTCCCCTCTGGGGAGCAATTATGTTGGTCAGTGTGTATTTTTTTTATTTAGTAGCCACTAGGCCACCAGGGATTTTTTATTTTTGGGATGTTGGGGAGCGGCCCCTTGGCCAAGGGTTGCTCCCCTTTATTGGGGGCAGATCAGTCTTATGTTTTTAGGCCCATCTGCCCCCAAGGGGGCAGAAGCCACTAGACACCAGGGATTTCTTTATTTTGATTAATATCAGCGATGTCGGGAGTGGCCCCTTGGGGAAGGGTCGCTCCCTTTGGGGAGCAATTATGTTGGTCAGTGTGTATTTTTTAATTTAGTAGCCACTAGGCCACCAGGGATTTTTTATTTTTGAATGTTGGGAAGCGGCCCCTTGGGCAAGGGTCACTCCCCTTTTTGGGGTGATTATTTTGGCCATTTCTGCCCTCCTTGGGGGCAGATCAGCCTTATGTTTTTAGGCCCATCAGCCCCCAAGGGGGGCAGAAGCCACTAGACACCAGGGATGGCTGAATGTTGTTGTTGGGCAGCGGCCTTTTGGGCAAGAGTCGCTCCCCTTTTAGGGGGTCATTACTTTGGCTGATTCTGCCCCCCTTGGGGCCAGATTGGCCGAATGCTTTTAGGCCCACCTGCCCCCAAGGGGGGCAGAAATCACTAGACACCAGGAATGTTGGTTTCACTAAGTGGTTATTTTTGGGCGAGAGGCCCCTTGGGCAAGGGTCGCTCTCATTTTGGGAGTGAATGTGTTGGCTATATTTTTAGGACCATCTGCCCCCCCAGCTTGGCTGGTGGATTGTGTGTGGACTGGTGCATTATTTGCATATGTGATTATAATGTTTTATTTCTCCTTCTTATTCTAGTGCAAAGCTTTTGATTCCTGTTTGCTGTTTTGGCAGTGGTTGATCTGCAGTTTGCGTAGTTGCATGTGTTTGGTAAGAAAAACATTTTTGCTGTGTTTACTCCAAATGAGTATTATTGTCATGCATGAATGAATTTTTTGTAAGTGGTGTTATAATAGCAGGATATTTAGTTTATGTTTTGAGAGTGAAATTCTATTTGGATTTGTGCATGATGTGTATTACATTGTCTTATGTGTAATTTTCTTTTCTTTTTCTTTTTTAGTGGGATATTGTTGGTCCTTGCTGTGTCTGTGCAGAGTAGGTGGTGGTAAGTCTAGCTGTTTCTGCCAAGTGAGTGGTATCGTTTTGGAGTATATATGTCTTTGTGATAAAGCCACATTTTGTTTATTACTTATTTTACAAAGTGTTTGTTGTTGTTGGCTTGTTTGTCAAGTTACCTTTATTAATAAAGATTATGGCGAGCCGCAGCATTGCTGCTCAGCAGGTGGTTAGTATGCTTTTTTAATCTTCCTCTGACCATGATTATGAGACTGACAGTGCATCTGAGGCAGAGGAGGAAGTGCAAGATTCTGGCAGTGAGTTTTCTGTCCACGAGGAATCATCTGATGATGAAGCTACTCTCAGTGCGAATGAAGCTACTTTCAGTGCGGATGAAGTTCCTGTTTTAAAAGAGGACACTGGTGTGTCGATGGTGCAGCAAGAGGCATTTGGATTGCAGCCTGGGGCTGCAAGGCTTCCCATTGGAAGTGCTGGACTCTGGGTTGATCCAAACATGGTGCAGCCGGTGTTGCCTGCCTTTAGTGTTGATGCAGGGTGTAGAGTGCATTGTGAAACTTTTTTGCCTATACAGTTTTTTCAGTTGTTTATGGATGATGTATTTTTGGCTGAGACTGTTGAGCAGACTAATTTGTATGATAAACAGTATTTGAGGGACAACAGTGCCAGACTTAGGCCCCGCTCTAGAGCTACCCAGTAGACTCCCACAAATCTGGATGAGATGAAGACATTTTGGGGTTTTACTTTTTTGATGGGCTTGATAAGGAAGCCGTCCCTATCTTCATATTGGTCTACCAGTCCCTTAATGGCAACGGCGATATTTCCTGCAAATATGAGTCGTGATCGGTATTTACTTTTGCTTCAGATGCTGCATTTTGTTGATAATGCTTCGGTGTTGCATCGAGCTCACCCTGATTGTGACCGTCTTTTTAAGATTCTGCCAGTCCTTGATCACTTTGTAGATCAATTTTCAGAGATCTATGCTCTAGGGAAAGAAATAGCTGTTGATGGGTCTTTGGTCCTGTTCAAGGGCCATTTGGTTTTTAGGCAGTACATTCCTAGCAAGAGGGCACGTTATGGAATTAAGATGTATATGTTGTCTGAGAGTAGGTCAGGATATGTCGATAATTTCCAGGTGTACACTGGTAGGGATTCCACTACTGACCCCCCCTGGTTGGCCGTCCACTTTTGGAGTTTCAGAGAAAATTGTGTGGGAACTTGGTACAGGACTTTTTAACAAAGGTCACCATTTGTACCTAGATAACTTCTACACTGCTGTGCAATTGTTTAAGGAATTGTTCAAAGTGGACACTCTTACTTGTGGCACAATCCGCTCTAACCATAAAGGTTACCCAAAAGAGCTTGTTTGTAAAAAAGCTTGAAAGGCGACAGTGCAGTGCCTTGTATAGTGATGAACTCCAATCTGTGAAATTTGTGGACAGGAGGGATGTCCTCATGCGGACTACCATCCATGATGAAAGTACTTCACCTGTGACAGTTTGGGGTCAGGTTGCTGAAGTGCGCAAACCTGTGTGCATTGTAGACTACAATAAGCACATGGGTGGTGTAGATACAGTAGATCAGAGATTGGAACCTTACACTGCTCTTTGTAAGTCTTACATTTGGTATAAGAAGTTGGCCATCCATCTCTTCAACTTAGCAACTTTTAATGCTTTTGTTGTGTTCAAAGTGTGTTCTCCAGCGTCAGGGATGACATTTGTTCAGTTTCAGGAGTCTGTGATAGGCAGCCTTGTTGTAGTGGAACAGGCAAGTGTTCCTAGAGATGGAGTGGTGGAGGATGTGGCTAGATTAAAAGACCACCACTTTCCTGATTTAATTCCTCCCACGCCCAAAAAAACAATCCTTTTAAGAGATGTAGAGTCTGTTTGCGAAGAGGTATGCGGAAGTAGACTCGTATGCACTGTGCTGATTGTCCTTCTAATCCTGGGCTGTGTATGCCGTGTATGCCGTGAATCTAATGGTGAACTGCCTGGTCTGTATTATTTTATATTTGTAGTTCTGTTTCACGGTTGGCATTAGTATGATGTATTTAGTTACCGCTGTTGTGTTTGTAGTTTTGTATCTAATTCCAATTATTTGTGTTTTTATTTCTTGTTAAAAAAATTGATGACAGTGTGCATGGACTGGCGTTTAGAATGGCGGTGTGCGTGGACTGGCGCTTGGCTGGCAGTGTGCATGGACTGGTGCTTGGCTTGCAGTGTGCGTGGACTGGTGCTTGGCTGGAGGTGTGCGTGGTTTGGGGCTTGACTGGTGGTGTGTGTGGTTTGGGGCTTGGCAGGCGGTGTGCGTGGACTGGCATTTGGCTGGTGGTGTGCATGGACTGGCACTTGGCTGTTGGTGTGCATGGACTGGGGCTTGGCTGGTGGTGTGCGTGGACTGGCATTTGGCTGGCAGTGTGCGTGGACTGGTGCTTGGCTGTTGGTGTGCATGGACTGGGGCTTGGCTGGTGGTGTGCGTGGACTGGAATTTGGCTGTCAGTGTGCGTGGACTCGCGCTTGTCTGGCGGTGTGCGTGATTTGGTGCATGGCTGGTGGTGTACGTGGACCGGTGTTTGGCTGGTGGTGTGCATGGATTGAGGCTTGGCTGGCGGTGTGAATGGACTGGGGCTTGGCTGGTGGTGTGCGTGGACTGGCATTTGGCTGGCAGTATGCGTGGACTCGCGCTTGGCTGGCAGTGTGCATGGACTGGTGCTTGGCTGGTGGTGTGCGTGGATTGGCGGTGTGCATGGACTGGGGCTTGGTTGGCAGTGTGTGTGGACTGGGGCGTGCCTGGTGGTGTGTGTGGACTGGGACTTGGCTGGCGGTGTGCGTTGACTGGCGTTTGGCTGGCGGTGTGCGTGGACTGGCGCTTGGCTGGCGGTGTGCGTGATTTGGGGCTTGGCTGGTGGTGTGCGTGGTTTGAGGCTTGGCTGGCAGTGTGCGTGGACTGGTGTTTGGCTGGTGGTGTGCATGGATTGGGGCTTGGCTGGCGGTGTGCATGGACTGGGGCTTGGCTGGTGGTGTGCGTGGACTGGCATTTGGCTGGCAGTGTGCGTGGACTCACGCTTGGCTGACAGTGTGCATGGACTGGTGCTTGGCTGGCGGTGTGCGTGGACTGGCGGTGTGCGTGGACTGGTGCTTGGCTGGCAGTGTGCGTGGACTGGTGCTTAGCTGGCAGTGTGCGTGGACTGGTGCTTGGCTGGAGGTGTGCGTGGTTTGGGGCTTGGCTGGCGGTGTGTGTGGTTTGGTGATTGCCTGGCGGTGTGCGTGGACTGGCATTTGGCTGGTGGTGTGCATTGACTGGGGCATGGCTGGCAGTGTGTGTGGACTGGGGCTTGCCTGGCGGTGTGCGTGGACTGGGGCTTGGCTGGCGGTGTGCGTGAACTGGCGTTTGGCTGGTGGTATGCATTGACTGGGGCTTGGCTGGCAGTGTGTGTGGACTGGGGCTTGGCTGGCGGTGTGTGTGGTTTGGTGCTTGCCTGGCGGTGTGCGTGGACTGGCATTTGGCTGGTGGTGTGCATTGACTGGGGCTTGGCTGGCAGTGTGTGTGGACTGGGGCTTGCCTGGCGGTGTGCGTGTACTGGGGCTTCGCTGGCGGTGTGCGTGGACTGGCGTTTGGCTGGCAGTGTGCATGGACTGGTCCTTGGCTGGCTGCGTGTGTGATTTGGGGCTTGGCTGGCGGTGTGCATGGTTTGGGGCTTGGCTGGCGGTGTGCATGGACCAGTGTTTGGCTGGCGGTGAGCATGGATTGGGGCTTGGCTGGCGGTGTGCGTGAACTGGGGCTTGGCTGGCAGTGTGTGTGGACTCGCGCTTGGCTGGCGGTGTGCATGGACTGGCACTTGGCTGGCGGTGTGCGTGGATTGGCGCTTGGCTGGTGGTATGCGTGGACTGGGGCTTGACTGGTGGTGTGCGTGGACTAGGGCTTGGCTGGCGGTGTGCGTGGACTGGCGTTTGGCTGGCAGTGTGTGAGTAGTGACTTGCTGCTGGTCATTCCACACACTGCTAGCCAAATGCCACTGCACACACTACATCAACCGCCAGCCGGTGTGATTGCTGTGTCAGTCATGTGGGCATATGAAAGTGATGAGCCCTTGAATGGCGCTATCTGTTGATGTGAACGTTGTAATGTGCTGGGCCCGCGGCTGGCAGTGTGAATGGTCTTGTGTGTGTCACTTATGAAAGGTGTGTGAATGGCCTGTAAAGAGGTTGGTCCCTTGCCGTGGCTTTACAATTCTCCAGCTGTGAGTCATTGGTTCAGGTTTTTAATATTTTAATTATTAACAGTGCATTTCCTTTTTGTGAAATCTCTTGTTAATAAAATTTTACGCTCTGAACCTTCACTCATCCTCGTGCCAATTCCAACCAGTATGTGTGTGTACTTAAGGAATAGTTAGTTGTGAAGTAATATTTGTCTTTTCTGTCTTTCTCTGCCAGGGTGTACATTGTCTCTCCATTGTCTGTTGATGTGAGTGTTGTAATGTGCTGGGCCCGCGGCTGGTCGCGTGAACGTGTGTTAAGTATGAAAGGTGTGTGAATGACCTGTAAAGAGGTTGGTGCCTTGACGTGGCTTTACAGCTCAAGAGCTGTGAGTCACTGGTTCAGATTTTTAACCTTTTAATTGTTAACAGTGCATTCCCTTTTTCTGAAATCTCTTGTTAATAAAATATACATTTTGTACCTTTCACTCACCCTCATGCCAAATCCAACCAATATGTGTGTGTACTTGAGGAACAGATGGATAGGCAGTAATATTTGTCTTTTTTGTCTTTCTCTGCCAAGGTGTAGTTTGTCTCTAGGGAAAATCTACCAACTGTAGATATTTTTGTAAACTACAAACGATGGGGAGTACTGGGTGGTGTGCCTCTCATGGATTTCGACAACATTTCTTACCCACAAAGCCATGCAAACCTCAAAATGTGACTATAGTCACATATTTTCCTTTCATTGTTGTGCCATAATCTGCTGGTATCAGAAAAAGCACAATTTTCCTCCCACCAAGCATTCCCCCAGGTCTCCAGATAAAAATGATACCTCACTTGTGTGGGTGGCCCAAGTACTTGCGACATGGAAGGGCCCAAAACGTATTGTGGAGGCATCAAAATTATCCATCACAAAATGACCTGGTTTTGCAAGGGGGTCACCTGGGTTTATGGCCCCGGGCTCAGCAGCCATCTAGGGAAACCTACCAAACCCAGACATTTCTGAAAACTAGACACCCAGGGTAGTCCACGGAGGTATGGCTTGCACGGATCCCTCAACGTTTTTCTACCCAGAATCCCCTGCAAACCTCAAATGTAGCTTAAAAAAGCAAAATTTCTCACATTACTGTGTGGGAAAGTTCTGGGATCACCAGGCTGACACAAATTTCCTACCACCCAGCTTTCCCCCAGGTCTCCCGATAAAAATGGTACCTCACCTGAATGGTACCTCACTTGTGTGGGTGGGCCAAGTACCCGTGACAGGAAAGGGCCCAAAACATATTGTGGAGACATCAAAATTATCTATCACAAAACGACCTGGTTTTGCAAGGGGGGGACCTGGGTTTTTGGCCCCAGGCTCGGCGGCCATCTACGAAAACCTACCAAACCCACACATTTCTGAAAACTAGATACCCGGGGGAGTCCAGGGAGGTATGGCTTGTGTGGATGCCTCAACGTTTTCCTACCCAGAATACCTTACAAACCTCAAATTTAGCTAAAAAAAATAATTTCCCTCACATTTCTGTCTGGTATCACCGTGCCGGCACAAAGGTACTACCACCCAGCGTTCCCCTTGGTCTCCAGGTAAAAATGGCACATCATTTGTATGGGTGTCCAATGCAGAGTTAGCCTAAACACGCATATTTTTAAAAAAAATAGCGCTTGGAGCTCGCTGTGCTATCCCCTTATACCCTATGTTTTTGGCCCTTCCCAGTCGCAGGCCATTGGCCCACCCACACAAGTGAGGTATCATTTTACTTGGAAGACCGAGTGGAATGCTGGGTGGTAGGACCTTTGTGCCGTCGCAGTGTTGGAAGAAAAGGACGCAAATTTGATGTGGATACCTTATGTGGACAAAACGTTACAGGGGCCTAAGCGCAAACTACCCCAAATAGCCAAAAAAAGGCTTAGCACAGGGGGGGTGGGAGGCCTAGCAGTAAAGGGGTTAAAAACACAAAGCCAATGGTAAGCAATGGGTGGAATGCACTGTCAGGTTAGCTTTCAGAACGTCTCCAAGAAGCCTTTAGCTGCGCTGTATGGTAGGCTTTGACCTAAAAACAATGAATTCTGAACCTGCCTCTAGAGTTCGGGCAGAATCAAAACCCTGAATGGATGAGGGTACAGAGTTTCCATCACACAAACTGAAAACCTACTCTATGTATTCCAGCTCACCCTATGTTCACTGTGTGATATGGGGTTTTCACCAGACGAACGTGTGAAAAAGAGTTCTGAAAATGTGACACACGAAATCGCCATGTGAATTGGCAGGTCTGTGATAGCAGGGCAAGTCTTCCAGAAAGTAAAGAGAGCCAGACCAAAGCTGCAGGTAAATGAGAGGGATTCACCCATATTCCACAATGTGTTGAGTATTCTGCCAAATGCAACCTTCCTGTTATCCTTGAAGAAACGGCCTTGCATTCCACAACCTGTTGTGTCTGAAACTAAAAGGCAGTATGCCAAGAACATGGCTTTCTAACACCCCGCAACAAATTAAGTAGCCATGGTAAAACCAAAAGCAGGCCGCAAATGAAACCAGGACCCATTCTTGCCCAATTCCTTTCCTCCACAAAGCAGCGATCTACTTCGAAATGACAAGTGAAGTCATCCATTGCAGCATGGATACGGGGTCCATAGCTGGATTCCTGTGCCAACTTTGCACAATGAGTTTTGTAAAAATACGACAATTTGTTTTTTTCTCTTGCAGAAATTTAGCCAAGTAACACTCAGGGAAATACATTTTTCAGAGTTCTGCATGCATTATTACGTATTACCACACTATTCCAGAATCGGAGGTGCGGAATGGTCAGGAAATACCAAACCTGGTAAATGCCACACCTGAGGTATTGGTATTTACAGAGGGTGGGATTAGAGCAGCAAATAATAGGGTGAGAAGGGCCAACATGTTTTCTCTGCCTTTTCATCTTCCTGTACTAGTAATAATTTCATGTTAATTCATAGTGCTGTCAGTTGTCTGGACAGTGCATCAAAAGCAGTCACTGGTCTTTCTTGCAGCCTGGAGGCCGGGTGTGGAAAGAAGGTAATGCTGTGTTATGTTACGATGTATTTGTTTAGTGTGAAGTCTGCCATCGCCTCGCCCTCTGGGCGCTGACAGTTGCACGTGTGTTGTGAAGCTGCCCTATGTTAGGATTTATTTGCTGAGTGTGAAGTCTGCCATAGTCTCTCCCTTTTGGCGCTGAGAGCTGTGCGTGTTAAGAGTGCCTGTTGCACCTCTGCATCAGTGAGTGGGAGCTGCTCTTGTGTTATCCATTTGTGGAGTATATCTCCCTATTGCCCTGCATTGTGCCCTTGAGGCTTGATTCCCTGTACCAGGTCTCTGTGAAAGTCTAGCGACAAGAAATAGTTCATGTCTCAAGAGACGCAGTTATTACAGTCCTGGGGTATCCCTTTAAACACCATTGTAATCTGGTCCTGGTTTAGTCTACTTGGTTCCAGGAAGTGTACAAAGACATGCATGACATTGTGAAATGAACACAAGGGGCAAGAACTGTGCATTTCTCTGTTACAATTGAGCCATCTGGTAATGACAGCTAGACCTATGTTTTATTCTGGTTGTATGTTTTTGTAACAAACATCTCCATGTGGTAACTGTAAAATGGTGACCTACTAAATATTTGGGGCTAGAAGGACTCAGTAACTGTGTCCCAGACTTGAAACAAAACAAAACAAGCATTTACAATGCAATAGGTCTCGCATTTGCGAGAGTTTAAGCTATTGGCATTGTAAATGACAATGCCTTTTATTTATCTGTTTTGCTAATTAACACATAAATAAAAGGCATTGTCATTTATAATGCCAATAGCTCAAACTCTTGTAAATCCGAGACCTTTTTCATCTCAAAGAAGCAGCTGCCATTGTCCCGGCTGCTCGGAAAATGAAAGCACGCATGGCGCTGAATGTTGCAGGAAAGCATGTCATGCCTGCAGTAGGAGAAACTCATTAAAGAAAATAGCGCTTACAGACTAAATAAGACTTACCATGTAGCAACAGAAGTAAAAGGGCCAGGATTTATTTGCTGAGTGTGAAGTCTGCCATAGTCTCTCCCTTTTGGCGCTGAGAGCTGTGCGTGTTAAGAGTGCCTGTTGCACCTCTGCATCAGTGAGTGGGAGCTGCTCTTGTGTTATCCATTTGTGGAGTATATCTCCCTATTGCCCTGCATTGTGCCCTTGAGGCTTGATTCCCTGTACCAGGTCTCTGTGAAAGTCTAGCGACAAGAAATAGTTCATGTCTCGAGAGACGCAGTTATTACAGTCCTGGGGTATCCCTTTAAACACCATTGTAATCTGGTCCTGGTTTAGTCTACTTGGTTCCAAGAAGTGTACAAAGACATGCATGACATTGTGAAATGAACACAAGGGGCAAGAACTGTGCATTTCTCTGTTACAATTGAGCCATCTGGTAATGACAGCTAGACCTATGTTTTATTCTGGTTGTATGTTTTTGTAACAAACATCTCCATGTGGTAACTGTAAAATGGTGACCTACTAAATATTTGGGGCTAGAAAGACTCAGTAACTGTGTCCCAGACTTGAAACAAAACAAAACAAGCATTTACAAAGCAATAGGTCTCGCATTTGCGAGAGTTTAAGCTATTGGCATTGTAAATGACAATGCCTTTTATTTATCTGTTTTGCTAATTAACACATAACCAAAAGGCATTGTCATTTATAATGCCAATAGCTCAAACTCTTGTAAATCCGAGACCTTTTTCATCTCAAAGAAGCAGCTGCCATTGTCCCGGCTGCTCGGAAAATGAAAGCACGCATGGCGCTGAATGTTGCAGGAAAGCATGTCATGCCTGCAGTAGGAGAAACTCATTAAAGAAAATAGCGCTTACAGACTAAATAAGACTTACCATGTAGCAACAGAAGTAAAAGGGCCAGTCCTCATGGGAGGTTACAAATGAAGACAAGGCGGTACTAAGGAGGGACTAACAACCCTATTAACGAATCAGAAGCCAGCATTTATGAAGGACAATGACAATGACACAAGCCAATGACAAATATGGGCGGGGCTTCTTTTCCATACTCCAATACAGCATGGCTCGCAGACCCTAAGTATATGTAATGTACTGGAAACAATGAGTCTTCAAAAGGTAAAGCTGTCTGTAGTGACACCTAAAAATGGAAGCTTGAGCTTTTTCTTAACTATATACCAAATGAAGTGCTGAAATTCTGACATACCATGAGCACCTAATAGCCATGCACACGATGGAAAAACAAAGGTAAGCCCAGAAGCACTTTCTTCTAGAGTAGAATTCTAGGTACTTTAGGCAGCACCCTTAGAAAGCAGTCACACTAGGATAGTAAGTCTTCGCATTTCTCAAGCTTGTAGAGGCAGATCCCAAAGTAGATACTACTCATGTCTTTGAGTGAAGGAGTCAATGTAAACAAAAGGCAGACTGCCAGGCATATTATAGGCTGAACAAGCAGCGATTAATTTGTGCAGGTGGTTGTAGGTGGTGAGTGCCAGCACTCATTTTTGGGGCCAGGGACTTATTGTTCACAATGACACATACCCAGAGTAGAAGTGAGAAAGGCAGAAACGAGAGAATAAAGGAGAAACAGAATTCCAGCACAGAAGTAGCAAAAGGAGAAAGCAATGATGAAAAATAACATGCAAGATTGAGGTAAGAGACAGGAAGTTTAGGATAATGGAAGAAAAGCATGCGGATGGAATCACAAACAGACAATCTTTATACTAAGCAAAACCCAGTTAAGCAGCACTGGTGGTGGGCTCCTAAAAATTCTGGGCTACTGGCTTTTTTTCTTAACATATTAAGCACTGCTAAGCAGAGTCTTCCTGAACTGCAGTTGAATTTCCTCCACAGTTCCTCGGAGTGGTAACATTTCTGCAACAATCTTTCGGGAAACGGCAGTTATTCATGGAGAAAGGATCCAATGATTGAGTGCAGAGCCTTGGTGCACCTTATCCTGCATTCTTTTCAGACATTTTCACAACTCTTGTCAATGTCTTATTGCAAGTTTATACACAGTATACACAGTACTTAAGTTAAAAAAAAAAAAAGTTTCAGGTCCCTTATCAGGAAGCAACTGCATCTTGCACCTCCCATTACCCCTGCCAACTCTGCCAATGACAGTACCAATACAACTACTAACCATCACACTCCGACAAGTGTGACGATTCAGACTTTTAATATATATTAAAAATGACAAATAATTGCTGCCTGCACTATTTTTATAGATTTGGGTGGCAGCTATTAGTCATTTTTAATGTATATTGAATTATAAAAGAACTGTTGCGCTCATCACTAAATTAGAAAAAACAGCGTTGCCATGCGACTGGCTGTTATAAGTGCCTGTGCCGAGCACCGGAAACCACCTGGTCAAATTAAACAATGGTCATACAGATGGGATAACGAGGTGAACAACGGTTCAGCGTTTTATATGAAAACCTATAACCTTGATTAGTGGATTTCAAACTTGTAAACTGATAAATGAAAAATATTCCAGAATGTGCTGTTTTCTATAATTTCTCACAAGAAATGTGTTATGTGCCACAATCTACTACAATGTTTGCCTTTTATGCAGAAAGGATAACATGTATTACTATAGCTCGCTCAGATTAATAGTATACAAACAGTCATTTTAAGTTGAATGCCTGGAAGGAGTAAACATATTTACAAATGCAGAAATTCCTGTCACGACCCGAGAGTTCTCAGGCCTTGTAAATCCAACCCAAGAAGTGGGAAAATGGCCATTCAAAGGAGGGTTAATCTTGGAAGTTTGCGAATGTCCTCAGACATGTACAATTTGTCACCATTCACAGACTCCTCTCATTCCCCTTTCCACCCAGAAATTGGAAGGATCTTTACTCCGGGCAATGGCTTGCATAAATCCCTTTCTAGAGTGGGAAGGTGAGTGGATCACCCCCAGATTTGCTGAGGAATGAGGAAAGAGTTTCTCCACAGGTAAACATATTTTCACCATGGAGAAGAAAAGTGTGCACTTGTACAGCTAAATCGTATTCCCATTATTCGGAGTTCTTTGCTATGGAAAGATTTGCACAGTCACAGTGGGACTAGGATCTGCACGGGAATGTCACATGATCTTTCCTGAACTACGCTGGGAAACTAGAACCATTGTGAGCTTGTTAACTGTCGGAAAGTCAGAAAATTATGTTTAAGTGGAAGAAGAGATTTTTGCTTGTAATATTTTGACGTTCTTCCTGAATCAGGCAGAAAACGCCCTCTTTTATTTTCTGTTAAGCCACAATGTCCAAAGGTAACCGTATCTAGAAATAAGCTCTCCGTGCCTGTCTTCGTTCAGTCAGCTACGAAAGTGGGCAAATGTGTGACTACGAGGGAGTGGAAATAAGACTGATATGCTACTCTGGCTTCTTGTCCGAAAAGTCAATTATGGAGGTCAGCTACACAATAGGTTTCATCCATCCAGCCTCCCCGTGAGCTATTGTCTCCACCCAGGGAGGACAAAAGCCTGGCTCCCGGGGAGCGTCAAGAGAAGCTTCCCTGTTTGCATTATCTCCCCGCCCCAGCACACCCAGTTCAAAGATGGCTGGAAATAAAACAATCTGACTTCATTAAATATTGTTTAAGAAATTGTTCGAGAAAAAGCCTATTCCGATATTATACATGTTGTCAATAGATTTATATATGTTCCAGAAGTGACAACAGTTGATACTTACAAAATGTGGGTGAAAAACAGCAAGAGTTAAGCGCGGTGAGGTCATTTTATAATGTATTCACCATTTTAACTCCGTGTTGTGGATAAGTACCCCATCACATGATAAGACATCGAAAAATTAGATTAATGAATGTTTGTATGTCTTTAAAAGACTTTTAATCACTATATTGCTCTGTCCAGTATATAATGTGCTACGAGTTTGCGCCCATTTACTGAAATAAAATGCATGCATTTTCACGTATAGGACTGTCCTTTTAAACTGTCTGGACAAGGATATTAAGGAACAAGCAGCACCGAGACGAGCAACAGAGATGCTGCTGCTCCTCCCTTGCCAAAGCTGGCATCCCGCGAGTGTGTGGTGCCGTGTGCCGCGAGCCGTACACGTGCACATCGCCTGTCCGGGCCCGTGCACATCTCCTGTCCCCCTTCCGCCGAAAAAGCCACGACAATAGATCTCGCCAAGGCAAGCAGCGCATGCGCTGCGTCGCTAGGCGAGACCTAAAACACTAGGACTCTGTTGCCTGAGGTGTCAATTGTATTCTAGGCCTCATTACAAACCTGGTGCTAGGCAACTGCTATCAATCGACAAGATCAATCAGAGCGCGCTGCCTATTTCAAAGGCATCAATCACAGACCAACAAATCGAGGCAGGGGTGAACTGAACAAAATTGTATTGTAATTGGAACTGTATTTATATAACGCTTGCTACCTCTGATGAGGCGTCAAAGCACTAAAATACATCAAGCGCGTTGCACAATCCTCAGTATACAGAAACAACAACACTGACTTGTTTGAGGACTAGCTGATTGAAAAGACAGATACTGAATGCACACTACACGAAACAGAAGCAGAGACAGTAAAGGAAACATAAAGACAGAACAGACATGCGAGGAACACAGAGAGATGACATGTGAATATGCACAACAATGACAAACGGTAGGGAGGGGTGAGAGGATGGGGCCAACAACACGGAAACGGTGATGCAGGAGGATAAAAGCAGAGATAAGAAGCAACGGATGTAGAAAAAATACAAGTAACACCAGGACATTAAGTAGGATAGGATAATAGGATAGGATATAGTTTTGTAGAGCGCTCGAATGCCGAGGCGTCTTGGTGCTGAGAAGTGAGATAGTGGGTCGTTGCGGCTATGACTGATATTTAAAGAGGTGGAAACAGCCGTGTTTTTAATGCCTTCCTAAAAAGAAGCATATTAGACATTAGTCTCATGGAAATAGGCAGCTGATTCCACAATTTTGCAGCACAATGTGAGAGACTTCTGCCTCCCCATCTGACTTTGCGAATCTTAGGGATACAAACGAAACCAGCATCGGTGGATCTAAGGTTTCTGGTGGGGGTATACCAAGAGAAAAGATTCTGAAAATCGGCAGCCCCTCCGCCGAATAATGTCTTATGGATCAGGCATAGGGCTTTAAACTCCGTCCTTTGCTGGATCGGAAGCCAATGCAATGACCGAATAGCAGCAGAGGTGGAATGCCCTCTAGGGATGTTTAACAATAGCCGAGCAGCAGCGTTTTGTATCGATTGTAATTTTAACCTCTGGGCTTTATCAATGCCTATATAAAGCGCATTGCAATAGTCTAGCCGCGAGAGGACAAGGGCGACTACCACTGATTTCTTCAGATCCTGGGGGATAAAGGGAAATATCTTCCTAAGAAGCTTCAGTATGAAAAAGCAGGAGGAAGTTACACTGTTGATCTGGCCTGCAAAGTTGAGCTGGTCATCAAAAATAACCCCAAGGTTCTTAACTTTGTTAGAGGGGACAGGACATTGACCTGCCTCTGCCGGCCACCATGTTGAATTCCATACAGATAGCCCATTGCCAAACTCCATCACCTCAGTCTTATCGGTATTGATCTTAAGGTAATTACGACTCATCCATTTCATGATCTGAGTGAGACAGGCATGGAAGTTGACAGCAGTGTCCTCAGACTGTTTGGATACAGAGATGACAATCTGTGAGTCGTCTGCATACGAGACCAACGAAAAACCATACTCAGATAAGTGCGGCAAGTGGAGCAACGTATACATTGAACAGTGTGGGTGACAGTGCAGATCCCTGCGGCACTCCACACGGGATGCAGAAAGCTTCAGATTGCATATTATCCCAATGTATACTCTGTTGCCTAGAGGCCAGAAATGAAGAAAGAAGGGACAGAGCCAGTTCCCCAATCCCCACAGCCCTCAGGCGCCTTACTAACACCGTGTGATTCACGGTGCCAAATGCTGCTGAGAGGTCGAGGAGGATGAGGATGGCTCTGCCCCCTCCATCCACCTGTCTGCGAATTTCCTCCGTTGCCATGATCAGGGCGGTCTCGGTCGAGTGACATGACCAGAAGCCATGCTGGCTAGAGTCAAGCAGATTGTTGATATCCAGATATTGCATGAGCTCTTGATTTATCGCTCTTTCGAGTATTTTAGCTGTAACTGGCAGACAGGAGATGGGTCGATAATTCTTCACCTCCGTGGGATCTAGAGTAAGTTTTTTTAAAATTGGTCTGATGCAGGCTGTTTTTCAAACCGACGGGTATATCCCGGAGTCAAACACTTGATTTAAAAGAGGGGTTAGATATGTACTAATCAACCCAGAAGCCACGTGCAGGACAATTGGTGGACATGGATCTTTTGGGGATCCAGATTTGGTAGCAAGTAACATTTTATTCACTTCAGTTGAGGTGAGGGTACTAAAACTTGTTAATTGGCACTGAAGTACTATTTCCTCCAGTCCTAAGTCAGGGTAATTTCCCACAGACTGCATGTTACTGTGGAGATCGTCATAAATTAATTGCACCTTGTCCTGAAAGAAATTCGCCATTTTATTGCAAAAGGCTTGGTCTGGTTTATATTGACTGACCTGTTGGGGTTGAGATAGCACTCGGACGGTTTTAAACAGCTCTTTAGAAGAGTTCTTAGCAGCCTCAATTCTAGTAGTGTAATATGTATTTTTAGCTTTTATAATAGCCTCTAGTAAACCGACGCCCTCGGAAAACAGCGTCTGACATTTGATCTTGCTCTTTGAATGCTCAGCAAATGTGAGGAGATAAGAACAAGATTTATAGGCCTGTTTATAAAAAGGAGCGGAGATGGGAGTGGGTGAAAACAGGATTGATTGTGTGAACTGCTTTTCAAGAAAGAAAAAAGTACCTCTTAACAGATGCTAAAATGGTGACCAGTGGATTGATGTAGTACTTGGTCCCTGCTCTTGGGGATGGCTAAACACAGGAAGAGGCAAGACAAATGCATGCCATGGACAAATGGGGACAAAGAATAGGAGAGCGATGATGGAGCCAGCAAATGGAACGCCTATGGGCGGGCTGAAGCCCACAAATGATATACAACATGTCTCGAAGAGACAGCTCAAGCGCTGTCTAGCAGAGACTTAAAAACACAGCAAAAAGGTATCAGGAGCAAACTTGAAATGCAGGCATGAGCCCATGGTTTCTAGTTTTTTTTATTATTCTTTATTTACTTTTACATTTCCACTTCACAGTGCTACATTTCTGACAATCATCAAACCCTAATCCCACACCCAAGTAACATAATCAGATTAGCCTTTATATCCTCGTGACTCCTGTAGTATCCTGTGAGGCCCAGGAAGGCCCTCACCTCAGTCTTCGTTTTGTGGGCCTCCAGGCCAGAATATATTTTATTTTGGCCTGGAGGGGCTGCACTTTACAGCCACCCACAAGGCATCCCATGTACACTACATGTACACTACAGACCCCTCCCCTATCTGGCACTTACTGGCCTTCATAGACCGGTTTGCGTGTTGCAGGGCCTGAAGCACTTTCTGCAGGTGAAAGAGGTGGTCCTCCCAGCTGCTACTGAAGACAGTTATGTCATTCAAGTAACCAGCACTTAAGGCCTCCATCCTAGCCAAGACCTGGTTCACCAGCCTCTGGAAGGTGGCAGGGGCATTTTTCAGCCCAAAGGACATCACTTTAAACTGAAAGTGGCGCTCTGGTGTGGAAAAGGCTGACCTCTATTTAGCCCCTTCAGTTAGGGCAATCTGTCAGTACCCTGAAGTAAAATCAGAAGTACTTGGCAGCCCCTAATCTGTGAATGAGCTCATCAGCTCTAGGGATGGGGTGAGCATCAGTCTTAGTGACTGAGTTGAGCCCCCTGTAGTCCATGCAGAACCGTAGATCTGGGGCAGCGTTTGGGACCAGCAACACTAGGCTGGGCCAGGGGTTACTGGAGAGCTCAATCACCCCTAATTCCAACATCTTAGAGCCCTCAGCTTTGATGCTGGCACTCACTTTGTCAGACAGCCTGTATATTTTGTTTTTGACAGGTGGGCTGTCTCCAGGGTCAATATCATGGGTACACAGATGTGTAAGCCCAGGAGTAAGGAAAAAACAGAGAAGCAAACTCTCCCAACAACTGGAGACAGTCCCTTTGCTGTTCTGGGTTCAGGGTAGGGGAGAGGCTGACAACCTCCACTGATCCATATTTCTCTTTTGATGATAGAAGGTCAGGGAGAGGATCACTCTCCTCCTCCTCCTCCCCATCATCTGTCACCAGCAGCATGGTGTCCTCAGACCTCTCATAGTGTGGGTTGAGGCGGTTGATATGGAGTACCCTTAAGGGGTGTCTTGAGGTCCACCAGGTAGGTGTCCTCCCCCTTTCTCTCAACCACCTCTTAAGGCCCAGTCCAATGGTCTTGGAGGGCTCTGGGTTTCACAGGCCCATTACCCACAGTTTCTGTCTAGGCTTAAATTCTACAGGGGTAACCATCTGTTCATACCACTAATTCATAACCCCCTGGCTAGCCTACAAGTTCTTAGAAGCTTTCTTCCAGAACATGGCCATCTTGCTCCTGAAGGCTAGCACACAGCTGCTCACATCCTCGGGGGGTTCTTGGGAGCTTGTTCCCACCCCTCCTTAACCAGACTGAGAGGTACCCTAACAGGGTGACCATGCAGAAGTTCAAAGGGTCTGAATCCAACCCCCTTCTGTGGCACCTCCATGTAGGAAAAGAGCAGGCATGTAAAGGAATGTCCCATTTCCACCTCATGGACTCAGACAGCTCCATAATCATGCCTTGTAGGGTCTTGTTAATTCTTTCAACAAGCCCATTTGTTTGTGGATGGTAGGGTGTGAAGAACTTGGAAGTTACTCCACACTCCTTCCACATTGACTTCATGTACGCAAAAAATGAATTTGGTGCCCCTGTCTGACACAACTTCTATTGGGACACCCACTCTGGCTTGAAGGTGAGGGGCAGTCTCCAGAGTCAAACAGAGCTCTTGGAGAAAGCATATATCTATATGGTGTCTGTTAGGGTATGCGTGCACCAGACGCACTGTGTGTCTATCCTTAAGTCCCCGAATATTCCATGTGAGGCAGTTGATGGATGTCATCAGCAAGTAGCGGAGTGTATAGTGGTCGTACAGCCAGTGAAGGGGACCTGTGAAGCCTCTGGGTATTGCGTAGTTAAGACAGTTTTTTTCAGTTGTTGCTTGTTCATCAAAGAACTTCAGCTTTGGTCTATCTAATTTTGTAATGAATGGGACGAGGATGAGGGATGTAGGGGTAATTCCCTGGTTACTTGCTATTAACCTTCATTACCCTTAGTCCATCTCATTCCCATCAAAGTTATTACAATGCAACCCACCACCCTCCTTTCATCCTTTTGATGAGAGCTTGGATATATACAGGAGGAGCCAGGAGTGTCAGACCCCGTTATGGCATCCAGACTGAGTTGGTAGGTGTTGGACTTGGCCCTTTTTGCAGGGTCATACCTGAACTTTTTGCCTTCCTCCTAGTCTTTTTTCTGACCTGGTGTTGGTAGTTTTAGGACTCTGGGCACTTTAGCACTGCTGTCCAGTGTAAAGTGCGTGTGCTCTCTGTGGTAAACATGGTAAGATCGGTCTACACCTGTTTGGCATATTTAATTTACCTATCAGTCCCCAGTAATGTGGTATCTCATATACCCGGGGCCAGTAAATTAAATGCTACTGGTGGGCTTGCAGTGCAGCTTGCGCCACCCACCAAAGTAGCCTTTCAAACCTGTCTCAGGCCTCTGCCATTGCAGGGCCTGTGCGCGCAGTGTTACTGCTGCTGTGACATGGCACCTAAAGGGTGTGCCACGTCTATGACCCCCCTTTTACTGCATGTCAGTCACCCCTAAGGTAGGCCCTATCTAGCCCTATGGGCAGGGTGCATTGTAGGTGAAACGTAGGACATGTACCTTAAGTGTGTGACATGTCCTGGTAGTGACAAACAGCCATTTTGGTTTCTCACTGCTGTGAGGCTGCCCTCTCATAGGAATGCATTGGGGATTCCCTGATAAGTGTTTCAGTGGTAATTTCTGATTTGAGAGGAGCAGCGTGGTCAAGTTTGGTATGTTTGGAATAGTAATAATAAATGCTGCGTAATGGTGTGCGCAGATTTATTATCATTATTTTAGAAATGCCACTTTTAGAAGTTGGCATTTCTGTGTGCTAGGTGTCTGCCTGCCTGATGTGTATTGCATGTCTGGCTCTGGAGTGACAGGGGCGGGTGTGTGGCTCCAGGGAGGGCAGGGTGAGTCGGCGCTAGGCTGAATGGGAAGACCTGCATTTGGAGTAGTGGGAGGAGTAGTCCCTGACCCTGAATAGGTCTGTGCTTGCCTGGGTGAATGCTGGCTCCGCCCCCCTGTGGTGTGTCTGATGGCCGAGTCCCCACCTGACAAAGGAGGGTATGAGAACTGTACTCAAAGTGCTCCAGTACCCCCAGAACCAGTTGAGACTGGTTCCCCAAGCCCTGTGCCAGGGCAGAACAAAGAGAATTTTAGTATAAATATTGGGGCTATGACCCCATGTCAGTGTGCTGTTTGGGTGCTTACTTGCGGCCGGCAGGCTGCTAGCCTGCCAGGAGGAACCGCCGCTGGGGATGGACTTGCTGCCCTGCTAGGCAGCTGAGGGGTCTGCTGGAGCCCCAGCGTGCTGGCCTGCCTGTTGCTTTCTCTGCCCAGCTTTGCGATCTACAAGCTCCAGGACGAGAGGAGCGTTGGTGCCTAGTGTAGTAGGTAAATAATCCACAGAGTCTCTTGGTATCAAGTTGAAGAGTCGTTTAATGGAGCATCCACCTCCTGAAGAGCAGCAGTGTAACTGAGGAAGAACTGCTCTTCAGAACGTGGAACAAAAGCCAACATTCAAAGGAATACAAAGAAGGCACAAGGATGCAGAGAGATGCACCCATAGTAACAGAACATCTTGAGGAATAATTCTAACAAACATTCTACTATAACACATCTTCCTTCCTTACAAAACAAAAGAAAGATAAAATAAACGAAAGCAAGAATACCATTAATATAATACAAAATCTTTGAATTTCTTAGGTAACAACTTCTGTCTCTTGGTATCAGCTGAAATAGAAGAATTTGAAGAAGATACACAATTATCAACATTTTCCACATTTTCCAAAGAATAAGAACCATTTGACTCCTTTTCCAAAATAATCGAATCACTAGAAAAATCTGGAATGGAAGAACATACATAACTTTTTGAATTGGTTACATTGACTTTGGCAATTTTAGAAATACTCCACCAAGAACCATTATTTAGCAGAACAGATGTTTTACCAATTTTTTGTATAATAAAAACATCAGAAAATTTCGACTGCCCTTTTTTAACATATACCGGAAGTTTGATTTTAACTTTGTCACCAATTTGCAAAGTCAATTGTCTTGAAAATACAGAGTTTTTTTAATTACATCAATTTTGTTTAACCAACTTGTGTATTTTATCCATTTCCAAATTAGTTTCAAGAGATCTAGCCCATGAAAGAGATAGTTCTTGTCTAGGTTTTCTACCTTTTAACAGAACAAAAGGTGAAAATTTAGTAGTACAGTGTGGAGTGCATAAATAAGACCAAACTAATTCCGCTACATGAGTTTTAACATCAACACAAGCTTTAATGGCCAATTGAATACCCTCCACCAAGGTTTTGTTAAATCTTTCCACAAGGCCATTCATGTTTGGAGAATAAAGAGCAGTCTTAATATGTAAAATATTAGCATTTTTACCAAAAGTAGAAAACACATGTGATGTAAATTGAGGTCCATTATCAGAAACAATTGTTGATGGTAAACCTTCTTTTTTTTTTAAATGTCTTGAAGAAAATTAATGACAGATAAAGAAACAGATTGACTGACCCATTTAAATTCAACCCACTTGGAGAAATAGTCAATGGCAACTAAAATATATAATTTCTCTGTTGAGATTCCTTCGTAAGGACCTAGAACATCAATTGCAATTTTTTCCCATGGCTTATCAGGAACTTGAACCTGCACAACATCTGAATGTTGTAATTTCAAAACTTTGTCAGATTCAGCACATAAAGGACAATTTTTAACAAAATCAATAATACAACTGTCCATATAGGGCCACCAAAATAAGTCTCTAACTTTTTTACTAGTACTAGACTGACCCAAATGACCTAAATGAGCAATTGACATGAATTTTGTTCTTATAATAACTGGAGGAACAAAATAATCACCTTTTAAAATGAGAGTATCATTGATAGAAAGCTCTTCTCTAACTTTCCAGAATACTGCAAGCTCCTTGGAAAGACTTATTTCTAACGGCCATCCTTCAACAATATATTTATGCACCAATTTTAATTCTTCATCTAAAGCCATAGCTTTTGACCATTTCTCTTTCGAGATAACCTGAGACATTGAAAGAACTATATCATCAACAGATGCAACCACGCACTCTTCCAAGCTTTCAGCTTGATTAGGTATTTGAGAATCAGACAATAACCTAGACAAACAGTCAGCTCTTAAATTTTGAGAACCAGGAATATAAATGACTTCAAAATTATACTCATACAATTTAGCCAAAATACGAACTAACCTGGAAGATGCTTTTCCAACACCATTATTAGAAAGAAGAGAAATTAAAGGTTTGTGGTCAGTTTTAAGTTTAAATGACTTGCCCCACAAATAGGTTTTAAAATGTTCGACTGCCCAAGAGCAACCCAAAGCTTCTCTTTCAATTGTAGAGTATTTTGATTCAGCAGTAGACAAAGGTCTTGAAGCGAAGGCTATGGTAACTTCATTATTTGCTTTGATTTGACTGAGCACAGCGCCTAGACCTATAGCACTGGCATCAACTGTAACAACATTGGTAGCAAATGATGAAAAAGGAGACAAAGGATTGCAACCAATAATAGCAGATTTTATGGCAATAACAGCTTGTGAATGATCATTCGTCCAGACAAATTTAGTACCTTTTTTAAGCAACAATCTCAATGGAAGAACTATATCAGAGAACTTGGGAACAAATCTTGAATAATATTCACATAATCCTAAGAAGGATTTAAATTGATCCTTATCTTGAGGATTATTCATATTCTTAATAGACAAAAGAAGATCTTTTTGGGAAAAATACCATTTCCATTAATCTGATGACCTAAATATTCGACATCAGATGAAAAGAACTTGCACTTATCGAGGCGAATAGTCATACCTCTATCATCCAAAACAGATAGAACTTTATCAACGGTTGCGTAATGTTTCTTGACAGAGTCAGAAAATATCAGGATATCGTCCTGAAACGCAACAACTCCATCAGTGTCTCCAAATAAACAATTCATTAATCTCTGAAACACTGACGCAGCTGATGAGAGACCAAAAGGCATTCTAATATATCTAAAGGTTCCTTCAGGTGTGATGAAGGTGGTAATGTCTCTAGAGTCCTCTGTTAGCTCTATTTGATGGTACTCTGACTTGAGATCGATAGTGGTAAAAAATTTGCACCATCTAATTTAGCTAACAGATCTTGAACCTTAAGTAAAGGATGACATTCCATAACGATTTGTTTGTTTACAGATCTCAAATCAGTACACATTCTAAGTTCTCCGTTCCGTTTTTTAACTAAAGCGATGGGAGAAATCCATTCTGACGCATTGACAAGCTCTATTACCCCATCAGCACACAATTTTTTAATCATGTCAGCCAATTCATTCCTCACCGACAAAGGAACATTCCTTACTTTATGTCTGGAAGGAATAGCATTCTTTTAACACAATTTTATGAGAAAAGCCCTTAACTTTTCCTATTTCTTTTCTAAAAACATTTTTATGTTTGTCAAGAATGGATTGAACCATTTCTTCATTGTTCTGAAAATCACTTTGTACAATTTGTAGATCTTCAACCATACATACTTGTATTTTAGCATTGGGACGCAAAGTAATATTGAACTTTCCTTGGTGCCACCACCCCAACACTTGTAATCCATCAACAGCAACATAAACTTTTCCAACTAATGTTTTATGTTTGAAAGAAATATCAGACACGAAATATCCTAACATTTCAATCTCTTTACCCCCAAAACCATAAACACGAATGTCATTAGGTTCAAGAATTTTATCTTTCCAAGATTTTTTGAAAAAGGAATCCGAAATGATGGTATAGGGGGAACCGGAGTCCGCCATGACTTCTACTTCTTTGCCATCAACAGTAATGATACACATGGGAGGAACATATGGTTCAGAATCAATATCATTGTTTACATTGTAAGTAACTTGACCTAACTTGTGACTATGGAAATCACCTTGCGTTATAGAGATAATAGAATTTTCAAAAGTTGGTTCAATTTTAACTTGGTCTACAACATCCTCATCAGCCAAACTGGCAACTCTCCTGTTAGATTGGCAAAATGAACCAAAATGACCCACATTTTACATTTGTAGCACTCCTTGCCTCAGGCTGGGCAATGTCTAAATTGAAAAGAATGAGATTTTGAACCACAACGAGTGCAAAACAATTTGCCAGTATTAGAAAACTGCTTAACAGGAGGAAATGATGTACTAGTTTTGTTAGGTTTACCTTTAAAGCTAGCAGATTTGGCATTGGACTCTTTCATACTAATGGCAGCTACACCTGTAGAAATATTGTCAACATTGATGGTATTGAAGGAAGTGATAGAGCGTTCAACACTCTTAGCTATTTCAATAGCTTCCTGTAAGGATGGCTTGCGTTGCCTTAAAAGTTGTTCTTGAATTTTTTTATTAGAGCAACGAATAATTAATTGGTCTCTAATATATTTATCTACTTGAGCCCCAAAATCACACTCTGCCGCTAATACTCTTAAACATTCAACGTAGGCATCAACAGATTCATTAATCAATTGGTGTCTAGTATAAAAGTTATATCTCTCCATCACAATATGAGGTTGTTCAATAAATCTCTTTTTAAGTCTATCTATCGCTTCAGTAAAACAATCATAATCACCACTCTCCATTCCCACTGGAGTAGGAGATGGAGGTAAATGTTCAAAAACATCCTCCGCATGACTTCCCAACATATTTAAAAGTAACGCTTTTTTTCTTTTGGCATTAAAACTGTCACCAATTATAGCAAGCAAATAATTATTGAATTGTCTATACCATTTTTCCCATTTCATGCTGGGTTGGTTAGGACCAGAATAAAATGGAGGTGGAGGATTTCCACAAACATTACTCATGGTGTTATAAATCTAAAAACGAATTTTTTAAATATACATTTAAAAATGTTAAAACAGTATAAAATAGGCAATTTTAAATAATTATGACAATAATGAATAATAATAATAAATTGTGCGTGTGAACGAAACACAAAAGAAAAGAAAATTAGCAAGTTGTGCGTGTCACCGATACACGCAGGGTAGATAGAAACAAACCCGATCCAAAATGGTGGAGACGTGATGATATAATGCGTCTCATTAAGCGTTCAGCGTCAGCCAAGAAATCGTCAGTGACGAAAGTCTCGTGGAACAAGAAGATTGGAGCTTTGAAGATAAACAGCAGCGCGGCTCACAGCTCGAGCTCCTGAAGCTCTCAGCTCGCGCATGTACAACGGGCAACAGACGGCGCTCCAAGTCCTCAAAACACCGCAACAATAACAGCCGTGACAAGACCGCCAATCAATGCAAGTCACCGCAGGCTTCAAAGCAGAACAGCATGAAGTGATGTCTGCAGTCTGGAGCTTCAAAAATAAACAACGCTGCTCACGCGCAGCACAGCAAACACGTAGCGCAGCAAACGATGTGAAAGGATACAAAGTCCTTAAAATAATAACAAAACGGCTGGCTCTCAGAAATCTTCAGAAATCCATAACAGTCGCCGCAATTTCTAAACAGCAGCTGGTGCGTGCGACAGAGTTACACTGAACAGGGGGTGGAAAGAGTAGCAAACGAAGGAGGCAGCTCAGAGTTGACCACAACTCCAAGACAACAACAGCACAGCAGGCGCAAATAACAGGAATGCAAATCCTCAACAACTCTTGTCCAGCACAGCAATGAAATCCAACAGCATGGAACAGCCAAAATGAGGAAAAAATGCAAACCAGATAAAATGCGATGTGCTTGTGGATGCTCCAATATGAAGTAAGGTAAGACAAATCCCAGATCGTCGCCAATATATAGTAGGTAAATAATCCACAGAGTCTCTTGGTATCAAGTTGAAGAGTCGTTTAATGGAGCATCCACCTCCTGAAGGGCAGCAGTGTAACTGAGGAAGAACTGCTCTTCAGAACGTGGAACAAAAGCCAACATTCAAAGGAATACAAAGAAGGCACAAGGATGCAGAGAGATGCACCCATAGTAACAGAACATCTTGAGGAATAATTCTAACAAACATTCTACTATAACACCTAGCAGCGCTGGGCTGCCAAAGTGTCCCTGCTGCCCCAGGACGAGAGGAGCATGAGGGCTCTGAAGCGCTGGGCTGCCGAAGAGTCCCGAGGGAATCCCGGTGTGGGGATTCCCCCTCCCCGCACTGTGGGGAAGCGGGAGCCTACCCCGCATTTTGGGTGCCTCTAAACCAAAGCGGGACCCTACCCCGCATTGTGGTGGTCCAGAAGGAGAGCGGGAGCCTACCCCGCATTGTGTTGCCTCCCGGAGTGAAACCGCCGCCGAGAACGGCAAAACCGGAAGTCAGGCAAGTCCGGAAGAGCCTGACCAGAGGTGGGGCCGGCGGGAGCAGCCAATCGCCTACATGGTGGCAGGAAGTCAGGCGACCTTGCGCTTGTTTGTAGGCCGGAGGAAGCACCGGGGCTGAGGCGCAGAGGCGGCGGGGACGACACCGACGGAGACTTCGCTCCGTGTCCCGCCACCACCGTGTCCCGTCAGGCAGCCTGTGGAGGGCCTGACTCAGTCATCGGAGGAGCCCCGGTGAGTCAGGCGGGAGGGAGAGCACTCGGGCTGATTCTCTCCCCCAAGAGTAGCCCTGGAAAGGAGGGGCCTCCCCAGGTACTGTGGGTGCCGATTTTTCAGCGCAGCGGCACCGCCAGATCGCGGGCCGCTGCCACGTTGCGGGTGCCTATTTTGTGGCTGCACTTGCACGCAGAGGAGCCCCGGGAAGGAGGGGCTCCCAAGGCGCTGTGAGTGCTTAGGAATTGGTATTCTCAGCTGCACCGCGAGAGCGCGGGCAGCTGCAACGACGGGGCATTCCTTTTGTTTCTGTAGGAGGAGGGGGTGAGACGCACCCCCGCACCCCAGTGCATCCTGCACATTGTTTTCACTGCCAAGGCAGCCGGAGGGCCAGTTGGAAGGCCCCCATTTAGAGCCCTGACTTTTGGGACAGAGGGCATTTTGGCCCAGAGGAAGGCCAGTTGGCCTGGGGTCATTTGGTGTCCTGGTGTGGCGTAAGGCCCCCAGGAGATGTGTGCACCTCCCTAGTGTTACTGGGGTGCACTGCTGGGTATTAGAATGTATGCCTAATGTGATGCCTAATGCAAATGTCATGCTATGATGTTTATGCCTAATGAGATTGCATAATGTGTTTATGCCTAATGTGATAATGCTGAGTTCATTATTTTACCAGTAGTTACTGGTTGTGTAATTACTTGTGCTTTCTGATGGTTCTGACCGTGGTCCGATTGGCCCGGTCATGTGTATAATCCCCTGTAAATTACAACCTGGTGCCAGTTGGCACAGTGTATATGTGTGATTAGGATTCTAATGTGTTTTGGATAATACAAAGGCTATTTTTGATATAACCTTGTGTGGAGTTTCTTTTGTAGTGTGCCTAGTGTGTCGCTGCTGCTGTGTGTGTGTGTTGCGCAAACGCTTTACACATTGCCTCTGGGATAAGCCTGACTGCTCGTGCCAAGCTACCAAGGGGGTTAGCAGGGGTTATCTTCAGCGTGTAACTCCCTTGCCCTGACTAGAGTGGTGGTTTCTGCCTGGCTTAGGTGCATGCTCTAGCCAACCAGAAATCCCATTTCTAACAGTAGGGCTAGCCTTCAAAGATCCTCCTGTTTTTTGCTCCTATCACGAGGTGACATCACCTCGTGTAATGACTGTGACAAGTATGAGATGGACTAAGGGTAATAAAGATTACCCCTAAGTAATTGGGGCATTTACCCCACTCTCCAGAATGCCCTTCGTGTTACCTTTGAGTGTTTGTGGAAGAGTGAAGCCTTCAATATTGCCATTTCCTGCTCCAGGAAGTCTTCCCAAGGACAGTCTGAAGCAGTAAATAGTCATGGGAGGTGTGAAAAACTACATAGTACATAGAGAAAAATGCAAAACTACGGCATAAGCCAGAATTTTAGATTTTCACTTCCTGTGCATATGTCATAGTAAATATGCTCAGCCTTGCTCTAAAGTAGGTAATCTAATAAATGTTTCTTATTGTGGCAAGCTCATTTATTTCGGAGCATGGTAAGAATAAAATGAATTAAATTTGACTCTTTCTGTATATTTATACACCCCTTTCCGATTGAATCACTGACAGAATATCGACTACAGAAATATCGACGACAATAATATCGGAGCCAAAATATCGATGTCCACAATATCGAAGTCCTATCTACATTATGGTAAGTACAACAATATCGGGAAACAAATATAGTTGTCAAAAATATCGTTGTTAAAAATATCATTTTTTTTAAATATTTAAAAAAATGTAAAATAAAGTAAATAATACATATAATTAAAATAAACATAGTTAAAATTATTTTAAAATGTTTAAAATTATAACTAATACATATAATAAAAAAATAAATTAAACATATATACATATAAAATATAATATATATACTTACTTAATAATATTTATAAATAATTATTTTAATAACTTATAAATTGTTAAAAAACATTTAACAAATTATAAATAAATATATACAAAAAAACAATAATATAAATAAAAATATAAAAAATATATATAACAAATTAAAAAATTACAATATTTTTAATCTTTTTAAAATAAATTATACACTACATTAACTAAAACAGTAGGGAAAGTGTTGGATAGCGTAGGGGTAAAAATTACTATTCCCACTCCACTGAGTGCAACAGTAGGGAAAGTGTTGGATAGCGTAGGGGTAAAAATTACTATTCCCACTCCACTGAGTGCAACAGTAGGGAAAGTGTTGGATAGCGAAGGGGTAAAATTTACTATTCCCACTCCAGTGAGTGCAACAGTAGGGAAAGTGTTGGATAGCGTAGGGGTTAAAATTACTATTCCCACTCCAGAAAGTGCAACAGTAGGGAAAGTGTTGGATAGCGTAAGTGTTAAAATTACTATTCCCACTCCAGAGAGTGCAACAGTAGGGAAAGTGTTGGATAGCAAAGGGGTTAAAATTACTATTCCCACTCCCGAGAATGCAACAGTAGGGAAAGTGTTGGATAGCGTATGGGTAAAAATTACTATTCCAAATCCAGAGAGTGCAACAGTAGGGAAAGTGTTGGATAGCGTAGGGGTTAAAATTACTATTCCCACTCCAGAGAATACAACAGTAGGGAAAATGTTAGATAGCGCAGGGGTAAAAATTACTATTCCAACTCCAGAGAGTGCAACAGTAGGGAAAGTGTTGGATAGTGTAGGGGTAAAAATTACTATTCCCACTCCAAAGAGTGCAACAGTAGGGAAAGTGTTGGATAGCGTAGGGGTAAAAATTATTATTCCCACTCCAATAAG
This sequence comes from Calotriton arnoldi, assembly GCA_963921515.1. Lineage (NCBI taxonomy): Eukaryota > Metazoa > Chordata > Amphibia > Caudata > Salamandridae > Calotriton > Calotriton arnoldi. Next base: position 441,385 of record CAWUFW010013357.1, on the reverse strand, counting down.
TGCAACAGTAGGGAAAGTGTTGGATAGCGTAGGGGTTAAAATTACTATTCCCACTCCAGAGAGTGCAACAGTATGGAAAGTGTTGGATAGCGTAGGGGTAAAAATTACTATTCCCACTCCAGAGACTGTAACTGTAGGGAAAGTGTTGGATAGCAGAGGGTTAAAATTAACATGCTTATCAATTTAATTTAAAAAAAAATTAAATAACCAATTAATAATTAATTAACAATAAATTAGTTATCAATACCAATAAATAAAAATTAATAATTATTTTTTTATAATTAATTTACTTCCCACCCTATTCCCCTATAAACCCACAACCCACTCCTAAAAGAAATTAACACAATTAATATAAATATCAATTAATCAATTAATAAAAATTAATTACCAAATAATTAACAATAAATTATCAATACCCCAAAAAATTTTTTTATAATTAAATTACTTCCCACCCTATTCCCCTATAAGCCCACAACCCGCTACGGAACTAAGGGGCTCATTACGATGGCGGAACGATTGCCACCGCCGGGCCGGCGGTGGTGATCGTTCCGCCATCACAATGAGATTTACCCACCACCATATTAGGATGGCGGTGGGTATCGCGGCAGACGCAAAGTCCGTCCGCCGGTTTTCCGCCAGTGGCAATCGCACCGATTGCCTGGCGGGCGGAGCAGGGCCACTAATATGGTGGCGGTGCCTAGCAGGCACTGTCCGCCATATTAGGATGTGTCTGTGTAGAGGCCTTTCCATGGCGGCGATTGGATTTGGGGGCCAGTTGCGGGCCCCCTTGGACGGGGGTGTCGCTGCACTGGGGGTACCCATGGTACCCCCTGCATTTCCATGCACCAAGTGGCAGGCACCGCGTGGTGCCTGCCACGTGGTGCAGGGAAATGCGGTGCAAGCACCTTTAACATTGCGGACGGTGCTGCAGCCAGCAGCACCGCCCGCAATGTTAAAGGCCCCGGATGCGCCCGCCAGTATGGCGGGCGCATCCTAATCGCAGTGGTGGGACCGCCGCATGTCTGGCGGGCGGTCCCAATCACTGCTACGGTTGCGGGCGGACCGAGTCCGCCCGCCATCATAATCAGCCCCTAAAACACAAAATTTAATTAAAAATAATTAATAATTTCTAAAAATTATTATTTAATTTACTATAATTAAATTACTTCCCACCCTATTCCCCTATAAACCCACAACCCGCTACGGTACTAAAACACAAAATTTACTTTAAAAAAATTACTAACTTCTAAAAATGTAATACATATATTTAAAAAAAAATACAATACTTAACGAAAAATATAAAACACATACATATAAAATACATACTAAAATACATAACACTAATATAAACATCGATATTATTAACAACGATATTTTTGCAAACGATATTACTGACTTTGATATTAACAAAAATGATATTTCTTACCTTCAGGTCGATATTCTGGTCACCGATATTCTTGATGTCGATATTCTGTCCCTTCGATATTTCCAACTCGATATTTCTGTAGTTCGAAAAAAAAACCTCGATATTATGTCTGTGCACCTTCCGATTTAAGACATCTCACTGTAAAATTATAGTTATTGATTTTTGTTAAGCTGTCTGACACAACGTTGTTCTTGAAAAATACTCATGAGCTACATTTTATGGCTCGGTGAAGCTGGATTTAAGCCACTTATTCAACTGATGGAGCATATACTGTTAAAACTCAAGATGAGATTAAATTTCCTCTCTAAAAATTATAATAAGACTACCCCCACAATAATGCAATATGAGGTTCCTAAAATCCCAAAAACATAAAATACTTTTATATAGCTTCACTTAATTGTGACTTGTACTACATACAATCATTGTCTGTGATATTATGAACCTCACTGTATATTTTTCTTACAATATTATTCTGTTAGTGTTTGTTAGAACTGGGGGTCTCTAGTTGGCTGAGTTATGTACCTTAGTCCAAATAGGGACCCTTGCTTCTAGTCAGGGTAAGGAGGGACACACCCTTAGATAACCCCTGCTCACCCACTGGTAGCTTGGCACAAGCAGCCAGGCTTATCTCCAAGGCAATGTGTAAAGTATTTGCAACCACACTCCCAGTAACACAGTGATAACACCACAAATGGACACCACACTGGTTTCATAAAAATAGCAGTATCTTTATAAAAAGGAATACGATGAGACCAAACGATAGAAAACCAACATATGCGTATTCACAATAATTCACTTGGCCGGTTATTAGGCCAGCAATCACTTGTAGGTTCTTGCGGTATTAATGATCAATTTACGATCTCTAATGCAGTCCTAATGCAATGCTATGCAGTTCGTAATGCAGCTCGTAAGGTAATAATAGGACAGTCCTTAATGCAAGAACCAGGCAGTTCGTAATGCAATAATAATGCGATTCGTAATGCAAGAATCAGGCAGTTTGTAATGCAATAATAATGCGGTTCGTAATGCAAGAATCAGGGTCAACTCGGGCACCACCAGGCCCCAACAGCAGAGACAACGGTCATAGGCTTACAGGGGCGGCCCTGATCCTGCTGGGCAGGTCCGGGCCGCTCGGGGACTCAGCGCGTCTAACGCGGTGCAGCGGGAGAGAGCTCGGAGCACTCCTGTACTACTCCTGCACGCCTCCCCAGGCCACACACGCTTGCGGCTCCCGACCGGTGTTAAAGCCTTACCTGGGGGGGTGCGCTGCCTCACTCTCTCTCTCTCCCCGCTCGTTGGACGTCCTGCTGGGCGATCCCGATCACGTTGCGGCTCTGTTGCTAGGCGACGCCTTAGCCGGACAGGTTACGGCGCGGCCTTCTCCGTCGTTGATGATCTTGGGCAGATTCCTTTCGATGGACAACGATCACGATCCCATTCACCTTGTAGCTTCCTTAGTTTCAAGAAATCCTTTAGCACGTTGCGGCTCGGGCCGGCAGCGGTGATCCTCACTCACAGCCTCAGTTACGATGACGGCTCAGGCCACAAACAGCAATACAGCAGCGTGGACGATGTTTTACGCTGCGGGGGCAATGCGATCACGGGGCACCTCGTAAACAGTACCACGGACCACACGGCAGTCTCAGGCATGCAAGAGCACCACGCACACAGCGTCGCTGAGACACAGTCCTCAGTTTCAAGTGCCCCGTTAGCACGTTGCGGCTCGGGCCGGCGGTGGCGATCTTTACTCACAGCCTCAGTTACGATGACGGCTCGGGCCACAAACAGCAATACAGCAGCGTGGACGACGTTTCACGCTGTGGGGGCAATGCGATCACGGGGCACCTCGTAAACAGTACCACGGACCACACGGCAGTCTCAGGCGTGCAAGAGCACCACGCACACAGCGTCGCTGAGACACAGTTCTTAGTTTCACACAATCCTTTGGCACGTTGCGGCTCGGGCCGGCGGTGGTGATCCTTCCTCACAGCCTCAGGTACGATGACGGCTCGGGCCACAACAGCAAGGCAGCAGCGTGGACGATGTTTCACGCTGCGGGGACAATGCGATCACGGGGCACCTCGTAAACAGTACCACGGACCACACGGCAGTCTCAGGCGTGCAAGAGCACCACGCACACAGCGTCGCTGAGACACGGTTGTGTTCCTGAGTTTCCACAACAGGAGACCAGCTCTCCTCGGGCCCTTGGAGACACACTACTTCAGGACACAGCACACATCAAAGTCCTCACAAGCAGGGGGACACAGCACACAGCAAAGTCCCTTGTCCTCTCCTTAGTCAAACCAGCAAACTGCAGGCCAGCCCCAGAACACACAGCAAGGGCAGTCCTTCTCTTCAGTCTCTTCAGCTGTTCTTCTTTGGCAGAGGTTCCTCTTGATCACCAAGTAGGTTCAATCCTTTTTCAATATGGATTTCAGTCTTGAGTTCAGGGGTTTCAGCTCTTACATTTATACCCCTAAATGCCTTTGAAGTCTTTGTGTTCAGGGGGCTCTGACCTCGGTCCAAACCAGACCTGGGTGTCTTTCTGCCAGTGCACACCCTCCTCCTTTGATAGTCAGGGTCTGGGGCCCAGACGCTCAGCAGGAGTTGGAGCCATCCTTTTGTGGCAGCAACACAGCCTTCTTCACATCCAGGGGGCTACTCCTCCCCCCCCCACATCAAAGGCAGGCCAGCCTGTTGCTGTCTCACCTTCTCCTCCCTGGGGTCAGGACACTTCCCAGACTCTGTCACGTCTAAACCCAGGCAGGCAATATACAACCAGGCAGAGGCACACAGGATGGTTTAAGACAAGAAACCAGCCACTTCTGAAAGCGTGGTTTCTAAACACACAATTCAAAAACCATCTTCACAAAAAGATGTGTTATTAAATTCTGAGTTCAGGCACACTAAACTCCATCTCTCCATCTTATGCCTATGGGAAGATATGCTGGAAACATGGGACACAGCATTCCCCATTCTGTCCTATGGGCAAGATGGCCTTGCAACAGTGAAAAATGAATTTGGCAGTATTTCACTGTCAGGACATGGTACACACCTCAGTACATGTCCTACCTTTCACATACACTGCACCCTGCCCAGGGGGTGCCTTGGGCCTACTATAGGGGCGTCTGATGTGCATAAAAGGGAAGGTAAGGCCTGGCAAGTGGGTGCACTTGTCAGGACAACAAGGCAGTTAACAAACTGTGCGCAGGCACTGCAGTGGCAGGCCTGAGATCTCTTCTTAGGGCTACTTGTGTGGGTGGCACAATTAGTGCTGCAGGCCCACTAGTAGCATTTGCATTACCAGCCCTGGCACACATAGTGCACTTTACTAGGGACTTTACTAGTAAGGCAAACATACCAATTATGGATAACCAATCACCATAAAAATTTACACAGAGAGCATATGCACTTTAGCACTGATCAGCAGTAGTAAAGTGCCCAGAGTCCTAAAACCAACAAAAACAGGTCAGGAACAATTCAGGAGGAAGGCAAAAAGTTCAGGGAGGACCCTGCAAAAAGGGCAAAGTCCAACAATGTTATATGTAGAATGCAGTGTAAGGAGGCCACCTCTGCTTTGTAACGTTTCTTCTTCCTTTTTCTTGTTTCTCTGTTGTCTCTATTTTCATTTAAATTTTGATAAGTTCCTTTTAATGTTAATATTTCTATGAATTAATTGATGCAAACGTAGTATCAATATTTTTTATGTTTCGTAAATATAATTATTGATGTCTTGTTAATTTTTAGCACAGATATAGAATGCATCCTTTAATAAATGGTATTTTTCATCACTGTTGACTGTAGATTTGTAACACATCTATTTTTAGGTCTCACGTTAGACAAGGTGTTAGAAATGGGATTTTTGGTAGGCTAGGGCAAGTGCCACAGCCAGGCAGAAACCTCCACTCTAGTTAGGATAAGGGAGTTACACTCCTAAAATAACCCCTGCTCACCCCCTTGGTAGCTTGGCACGAGCAGTCAGGCTTATCTTAGAGGCAGTGTGTAAAGCATTTGCACATAACCAACAGTAATACAGTTTAAGCACTACAAAAGGACACCACACCCATTTAGAAAAATATCCAATATTTTTATATACTTAAGACAAGACCAAAAACAATAGAAATCCACAATACAGTACTTATAAATCTTCAGTTATCAAAATATGCTCGAAAAACAGTTCCTTGATGTCGATAGCTCCGTCCGGGGCTATCACGGCGTCGTGAGCAAACAAATCCAAACAGTTCTGGCTGACCGCGGCGTCGCAGGCCAGCTACGGTGTCGGGAAGACCTGCAACTAGTAACTTTTAGAAATGCAGGGCGTCGGCGACCTCTCGTTGAGCTTCCAAAAGCACGGCGTCCGCAGGCGTCGGTTCCAGAGGTCGGTGCAGGAGTCGTTGGGGCCCTCGAACTCACACGCATTGCAGATCGAACTCCTCTCTGTTGAAGTCAGGAGCGCTGGCGTCGGCAGGCGGAGGGTGCTGCGGTGCGAAGTGCAGCGCTGCGGCGTGCGGTGCCCTCAGGTCGCGGTGTGAGCAGCGGCTCGGTGGCGGCGTCAGATGGCGACGTCGGTGAGACAAGGGTCGCGGTGCGAAGTGACGGCGGTGCTCGTCGCGGTGCTGGCAGGTCACGGTGCAAGCAGCGGCGTCATCGTTGCTGAAGCGCTGTCGTCGGGTGACGTACTGGAGTCGATGGCGCCGGCGTCGGTAGGCCAATGCTGCGGTGCGGATGAGGGTCTTGTGTGGTGTAACTTTACGAGCGGTGCCCTCGAACCACGGTGCAAGCAGCGGCGTTGATTTCGGCATGGAGCGTCGTCGTCTGGGATACCACGGTGTCGTCGTGAAGCGAGGTGGTGCGGAGTGCGGTGCCCACAGGTCGCGGTGCGAGCAGCGGCTCGGTGGCGGCATCAGCAGGCGTCGTCGGTGAGACCAGGGTCGCGGTGCGGCGGTGCCCTCTGCGGTGCCTTCAGGACATGGAGTCAGCAGCGGCGTCGTAGACGGCATCGGGTTGCTTTTTCTTCTTGTTGCAGCACAAAACACACAGTTCCCAGTGCTGAGGGCAGAAGAGCTTGAAGTCTTTGCTGTTCCTGAGACTTCTTGAACAGGGGGCAAGCTCTACCTCAAGCCCTTGGAGAAACTCTCAAAAGTAGATTGCAGAAAGTTCAGTCCAGTCCTTTCACTGCCCAAGACAGAAGCAGCCACTGCAGGCCAACACAGCAAAGCACACAGCAATGTGGTAGTTCCTCCTCACCGCTTCTCCAGCTCTTCTTCTTGGCAGTCTTCTTGGTCCAAAAGAGTTCTAAAGTTCAGGGGTCTGGGCCCCACGATTTATATCCCAAAATCCTTTGATCTCTTAGGCAGAGAGTGTCTGTGCCCAGCCAGAACCAGTTCTGCCTTCTCTGGTGTGATTTCCTGGTAGGAGGTGGAGACGGCATTGTCAGAGGCAGACCAGGCCCTTTGAGGTGCAAGGAAATCTCCTCCCCCTTCCCCCATCTCAGCCCAGATCTATTCAGCCCTTTCTTGACCCACCTAGACCATCTGGAGCCACTCCTGCTCCCCAGCCTTCTGTCATCCAAAACCCAGACAGGCAATCCACATTCCAGCAGAGACACACGGGATGACTGAGCAAGAAAATACCTACTTTCTAAAAGGGATATTTTCAAACACAGAATGTAAAAATCACCTTCACTAAAAGATGCATCTTTAGATTCTGAGTTCAGGCATACTAAACTTTATTTTCCTACCTAATTCCCCGGGCCAGTTGTGTTTATAAGATGTTATAAACAAACTCCCCATTCTGTCCTATGGGGAACAGGTAGCCTTGCAATAGTGAAAAACGAAATTGGCCGTAATTCACTATCAGGACATGCCACACACACCAGGGCATGTCCTATCTTTCACATACACTGCACCCTACCCACAGGGGTACCTTGGGCCTACCTTAGGGGTGGCTGACATGTAATTAAAGGGAAGGTTAGGGACTGGCAAGTGTGTGCACTGGCCAAGTCGACATGGCAGTTACAAACTGCGCGCAGACTGCGCAATGGCGGGCCTGAGTTACCTTTTCAGGGCTACTTACGTGGGTGGCACAATCAGTGCTGCAGGCCCATGAGTAGCATTTGATTCACAGGCCCTGTCACACTCAGTGCACTTTACTAGGGACTAACAAGTGAAACACCAATCCATAACACAATTTACCACAGGAGCACTTGCACTTTACCACTGATCAGCAGTGTGAAAAGTGCGCAGAAACGCTACGCCAGCAAAAGCAGAGTCAAAACCAGGAGGTCAGAACGCAAAAACTCAGGGGAAACACGCCAAAAGATGCCAAGTCTAACACATGTCCCCTCCAGCTGAAAGTAGGGAGAACTACCGACCCTACTGGGAGTTCTCTTCAATAAGGCGGAAGAACCTGGACAGACCATCTGCATTGGCGTGTTCTGTGCCAGGACTGTGTTCCACCGTAAAGTCCATTCCCTGTAGGAGATGGACCACCTCAGCAGTTTTGGATTCTCACCCCTCATTTGCATCAACCATCTGAGGGGCCTGTGGTCTGTCTGAACCCGGAAGTGAGTCCCAAACAGGTATGGTCTCAGCTTCTTCAGTGCGCAGACCACAGCGAAAGCTTCCCTTTCTATGGCACGCCACCTCTGTTCCCTGGGGAGTAGTCTCCGGATAAGGAAGACTACAGGCTGGTCTAGGCCCTCTTCGTTCAGTTGTGAGAGCACCGCTCCCACTCCATGCTCTGAAGCATCAGTCTGCACAACGAATTCCTTGGAGAAGTCGGGTGCCTTGAGCACGGGTGCCATGCACATGGCGGCCTTCAGGGCATAAAATGCCTTCTGGCAGGACTCAGTCCAGATGACCTTCTTGGGCTGCTTCCTGGAAGTCAGCTCTGTTAAGGGGGCAACAATGGTACCATACCCCTTAACAAACCTCCTGTAGTACCCGGTGAGTCCTAAGAAGGCCCTCACCTCTGTCTGGGTCTTGGGGGGCTGCCAAGCCAGAATGGTGTCAATCTTGGGTTGTCGGGGCACCACCTGGCCGCTTCCTACCTGGTGTTCCAAGTACACCACCGAACCCTGCCCGATCTGGCACTTACTGGCCTTGATCGTGAGGCCTGCCCTCTGCAGCGCCTTCAACACTTCACCGAAGTGCTGCACGTGTTCTTCCCAGCTGGAACTGAACACTGCGATGTCATCTAGGTAGGCGGCACTGAAATCCTCCAGCCCAGCCAACACCTGGTTGTCCAACCTCTGAAAGGTGGCAGGGGCATTCTTCAACCCAAAGGGCATCACCCGGAACTGGTAATGTCCTTCTGGGGTTGAGAATGCTGACCTCTCCTTGGCCCCATCGGTTAAGGAAATCTGCCAGTACCCAGAGGTTAAATCAAACGTGCTGAGGAACTTGGCAGCTCCCAACCGATCAATGAGCTCATCAGCTCTGGGGATGGGGTGTGCGTCAGTCCTGGTGACGGCATTGAGCCCACGGTAGTCCACACAAAACCGCAGTTCTGGAGTGGCACCGGGTGCAGCAGCCTTTGGGACCAAGACCACTGGGCTGGCCCAAGGACTGTTGGAAGGCTCGATCACCCCTAACGCCAACATCTTAGAGACCTCCTCTTTAATGCTGGCCTTGACCCGGTCAGTCAACCTGTAAATTTTGTGCTTCACAGGAGGGCTGTCACCAGTGTCCACGTCATGGGTACACCAGTGAGTAACACCTGGGGTCAGGGAGAACAGTGGGGCAAATTGTCCCAACAACTGGTGACAGTCGCTCTGCTGCTCTGGAGTCAGTGTAGGGGAGAGGATCACACCTTCCACTGATCCATCGCGCTCCTTGGTAGACAGGAGGTCAGGGAGAGGTTCACTCTCCTCTTCCACCCCATCATCTGCCGCCAAGAGCATGCTCACTTCGGACCTCTCGAAGTGGGGCTTGAGGCGGTTCACGTGGAGGACCCTCAAAGGGTTCCTTGGAGCCCGCAAATCCACCAGGTAGGTGATATCACTTTTGCGCTCCACCACCTCAAATGGCCCAGTCCACTTGTCCTGCAAGGCACAAGGTTCCACTGGGGCCATGACCCACACTTTCTGCCCAGGTTGAAATTCGACCAGAGTGGCATTCTGGTCATACCACTTCCTCATTTCTTCCTGGCTTGCTTCTAGGTTCGCCTGAGCGAGCTTCCTGAAGCGGGCAGTTTGGTTTCTGAAGGCCAGCATGTAACTAAACACATCCTGGGGAGTTTTCCTGGGAGCTGCCTCCCAGCCTTCCTTCACCAAACTCAGAGGTTCTCTCACAGGGTGACCATACAGAAGCTCAAAGGGACTGAACCCAAGAGACTTCTGTGGTACCTCCCTGTATGCAAAGAGAAGGCACGGCAAGAGGACGTCCCACTTACGCCTCATGGGTTCTGTTAGACCCTTAATCATGCCCTTCAAGGTCTGGTTGAATCTCTCCACCAGACCGTTACCTTGTGGGTGGTAAGGGGTGGTGAACTTGTAGGTTACACTACACTCCTTCCACAGGGATGTCATATACTTGGATATGAAATTGGTCCCTCTGTCAGAAACCACCTCTCTGGGGAACTGATCCAGCGTGTTACTAGCAACAAGCATTCATACACTAAATACTCACCTGGGCCCATTCATTCACACTAACTAGTAATCACCGCTGGTGGGAGTCAGTTGTACTCTTTATCAAAATCCCTGCTATCAATTACCTTTTTCTGATTGAAGAGTAATGACTTACCAATGGACCTTTGATAACTGGGGTTGATATGAGATCATACAAAACATTTTCATTAAACACCTGAAATAACCACTGACTCAGGAAGTTTTAAAATGTTTATCTAAAATTATTTAGCAGAGTAAAATACAAACCACATGATACTTAAACGCATCTCACGGAGGAAGCACACTATATAGTCACCTATTAATTACAAATGACGGTCCCTCAGAAAAGAGAAGATAGAAACAGCAGTACAAACTAAAGATTACGCATTTATAATTACCTAATGGTGTGAAAACCAAACCCCTTGGCCAAGGAGTTGGAAAGAGGGTCCCCAAGAAAGGATGAAGACCAAGGCGTCCGGACCGGGTTCAGGACAGGATAGATGACCTCTCTACCAACGACGCCTGCGTCGTTCCCCTCTCTGACACTTCGTTCCTCCTCGTGGCTCTTCCGCGTCTCCCTCTAATACGGTCCGCCGCCCCCACCTCACGACCTCTTCGGACAGCGATTCAGTCTGCTCTGTTCTGCAATAGCATCGGTTCTCTGCTACAGCATCTATGTCCATCTGCTCTAACTAATTAGCTAATTCTATATCTATTATACCCTTCTATGCCCATGTACCTCCCATTAATGTTTCAAAATTATGGGCCCACTAAGTCTGATTGGACAGAGACAGGGGGTTGATCCTCACACCATGTCAATTTAGTTCAATTTTCTTAAGCCCATTGTTTTAGAATCCCGCCCTTCTCAATTAATACATTTGCTTTATTTCCCACCCGTTTCACACCAATATTAATACAAAATATATACAAAATGTATCATTTCATAGGACATTTAGTTGAACTCTGAAGGTGATCAGCGGGTCATGTCCTTGGACATCCTCCAAGTTGACTTCATCGCTTTGCTTTGTTAGTTTTCAGAGCGCATGCGCAGGTCACATGGCTCTCGTGCTGCTGTTTAGCCAACCCAGGCCCACTTTACGAACTAATAGAAAGTCAAAGAAGAAACATATTAAAATCAAAAATAAATGTTTTCACTGTATACCTCCTACTTCTACACTAATCCCATTTATTTATAAATGTCTATCCCGCATTAATAGCTTTAGAATACCACATTATTATTTGCAGCAATGCGAAAGCTTTAGCATGTGAGAACATTAAAGCGGCCATTTTAGCATACACTGCGCAGAAGCAAAAGATTCCCTCCAAGCAAAGAAAGACGTCATACCACGTGACATGGTTGACACATGCGCAGTAGAATTCCCGCGTTTTTGCGGCCATTTTGGATTAGACGAGGATTACTTATTAGTGGAAAACACATAGGCAAGCATCTTCTAGATAAAAATGTTGTGTTTGCACATTATTAATAAAGACATTACAAGGTTTTAGTACAAATTAATTAATACTGTGAGAGGATTGCTTCCGAGCAAGTCTCATTGTGAGTCCTTGCTCCATCAATCCCCTCTCTGATGGCGTTTCTAAGCCATCAAAACTACCTACAACCAGATGCCAACTTTAGCATATTTCAGTCACATTTTCATTTTTACACTGTCCATTCTTATCTTTTCCTTTCAGTTTCTTGTAAATTTCACTTTTCAGGTCTTCTAATTCAATCTCTTCAAATTTTCTTTTCTTGCCTCTTCCTGTCACCCTATATGTTTCCTCCTTTTTACAACATTTGCACCATATCATTATTGACATTACTGTTATTGCTATCCCTACTAAGGGTACTATTATTTGACCTATTAGTCCTTTCCCTACATTAGTAAAACAGGTACCAATTGACGCAATGCTATTTGTCAATCTTTCCCATACACTATCAACTTCCAGTGGTTTCAGTTCCTTCTCAAGTTTAGTAATATTCTTTATATATGTTCCGATTTCTGTACTTTTGTCCGGAATATACGTGCAACAATGTTTCGTTTTCAATATTTTACAGACTCCGCCCTCTTTTGATGATAATATATCAAGAGCAAGTCGATTTTGCATAACCATGGATCTAATTGCAACCATCTCAGCATTAATCATTAGAAATCCTCCAGCAGTATCCGTTGATAGACGATCAACCACTGTAGACAATTTACATATTCTCCTTGAGTTCAGAATTACTCCCACTGAAGGTATCAATGCACCAAATATATCACCTACAATTTCTGAAAAACGAGCTCTTTTACTACGTGTTAGTTCACTATTATTTTCATTGCTCCCAGTGTTTCTTTTAACGTGGTATATTTTTGGAAAAACTATTCCAAAATAACAACTTCCATACCACCAAGCAGGAAGCCTAAAGTAAGCCTTATTCCCACACACATAATATATTCCAGGAAAAACTGAATCCGTTCCTCCTTTTAGTCCCCAACCTCCAAGAATTAAGAAATTGTGTTCACATTCACTGGTACCAATAAAAACATTGTTATATTCAGTCTTTAACCTATGAAGACAAATTTTCCCTGTCTTTACAAAATCTAGAGCCATATCAGCTTGAGCCCTGCCAGGTGTATAAATACCCTCTTTCTCAGCCCAAGGTGGAAGGTGAGCTTTATGCTCAGACGCTTTCTTTTGAAAATTCTGTCTTCTATTCTCAACTAAGTTTAAAAATATATTTTCTTCTTCACGTAATGAACATGTTAGATTGCTTCTATGTGCATGTGTTATGTCTATCGACTTCATCGTTAAGAAAAATTCTCCCATAAATTGTGCATCTTGACTACTAAGCACTGGGTTCAGATTCTTTCGAATAGGAACCTCTGAAAATATCACATCTATATTTGAATAATAATACTGAAGTTTCCCTGTTCTATAAAATAAACTAGATAGCACACTACATGATATACCATAAGTTAAAGGCAAATGATGATAGGTTAGACCTTCTGCTACTGATTCAGGTAACTTCATACAGACATAACAATCACTGACATCCATTGTATCTACGTACTGAAAGAATAATTTAGTAAAAACATTTAAGCTAGTATCATTATCTGTTACAACGTGATGAAAATCTGGTTCATCTTCTGCTTCTATTTCTACTCTATCACTTTTCAAGTTATCTATCCTTCCCTTGGTATCGGTGTTATTCTTTTTGTCCATTATCATAAGGTAAGGAATTGCTACAATCACAACTAACCATACTATAAACACCACTACCAGACTACATATGCATATAGCACAGCATCTTTTACAACATTTCCGTTTCGGTCTCCCAGAAACTCTGTCGTCAGTCATTTTTGTCCAAGAAGATTTCTCTTCTTTCTTTTTCCTTCAAAACTTTAACGTTATCAAGGTGGTTTTACTTTTTTTCATAAGTCAGCTCTGCACTTGTTCCTTCGTCACCACTTTCACTATTCTCTGAACTTTCGCAGTCTTCGAGAATTACATAAGTCCAATCAGGACCTTTAAACTTATTGTTCACGATTTTCAATCTTTTGCTTTTTCGTTTTTCAGTCCCACTTGTTTGTCCAGATAAGCTTGTTACTTCATTTACTTGTTCTGGGTCTTCACTTCGTGTTACTATATGATATTTCACTCTTTTAATAACACTAGGCCAATTATCACCCTTTCTGACTTTCTTGGTTTGCACTGTACCTTCACCTTCTGAGTCTTTTCCAAATACTCCTTTATTCACATTAATGTGTGGCACAATTTGTTTGTCTTTGTTTTCAGTTTCCCTCTCTATCTGCCCATGTTCAGGTCTTATTGTTGTTTCTTCAGTTGCCTGAATGTGCGTCTCTGCTAACTGGCCCTGTTCAGGATTGACGTTTTCATGCTTGATATTTTCAGGTTCGATGTTTTCTTGTTTTTCTTCTCCCTGAACGTGATTTTCTTGTCCTAACTGGTTCTGATCAGGGCTTATTGCACTCTGTACTTCTGCAGCCTGACCGCGTTCTTCTGAACCTGTCTGTCCCTACTCAAACCCTGTTGTTTCGCTGTTAGTTTGAGCCCAATTTCCTTTCCCTATCTGGGCCTGCTCAGGTTCCTTTATAGTTTCAACCTCCCTATCCTGAGCTTGTTCTTCTTCACCTATCTGGTCCTCTCTAATTTCTTCAAATCTAGCTCTGCTCCTTGTTTTGATAAAGACTTCAGGTATATCAACCACTGGTATCCAGTCCTGACTTGTGCTCGGTTGTTCTTCTTCAGCTACTTCTGAATCTATCACTTGGGATTCTTCAGCTGTACAACCTTCTGCTTCCTCAGTTATTGATGCTGACTGAGGATCTCTCTCTTCAGGAGCTAGCACCCTTTTGGTATGGCTTACATGAATCCAATTAGGTAAACCTGCACATTTCACTGCTGTGTTTGTAACCAATATAACCTGACAAGGTTCGCCCCACCTGGGTGATAAACACGTTTCTCTGGTGTGATGCTTCACTACCACCCAATCTCCGGGGTTCAGATCATGCTCTTGTTCCGGCTGCCTGGAAACTGCGTCTTCTCCAACCTGGTGAGAGACAGAACGCACTAGGTCAGCCAATGCTCTGCAATAATCTAGAACCATATCATCAGTTATGTTCAGCAGTTTATTGCCAGGTACATGGGCTTGTCTCATTGCTCTTCCCATGATGATTTCATGAGGACTCAATCCTGTATTTCTATCAGGAATGCTTCTGAGTCCAATTAAGACAAGAGGCAACGCATCTGGCCAATCTAACGATGTGGATGCACACATTTTTGACAATCTTGATTTTATTGTGCCATTCATTTGTTCAAATACTCCAGAAGCCTCTGGGCGGTATGCACAGTGCAATTTTTGTTCAATTTTAAATGCTTCACAGATTATTCGAATTACATCGTTATTGAAGTGACTTCCTCTATCTGATTCCAAAGTTACTGGGAAACCGAACCGTGGAATGAGTTCTCGTAGTAATAGTTTTGCAACTGTTATGCTGTCATTCCTCCTGGTAGGGTAAGCCTCCACCCACTTTGAAAACAGACACACTATGACAAGTACATATTTCAGTCCTTTACATGGTGGTAACTGAATGAAATCTAACTGCAATCTCACAAATGGGCCTTCTGCCTTTCCGATTTTTCCCAGTCCAACTACTGTTTTCCTTCCTGGATTATTCATTTGACAAGTTAAGCACCTCTGGCAAAGGCTCTCTGCTGCAGCCCTAAACCTTGGATTGTACCAACTTTGTCTGAAAAGTCTAATCATGGCATCTCTACCTACATGTGTGTCTCCATGATACATTCTGGCCATGTGTGAAATCAGGCAATCAGGCATGACTGGTCTGCCATCTGAATAAACCCACACATCATCATCTGTTCTTCGGGTACACCCTATTTTCATCCAAACATCCTTTTCACTCTCTTCAGCATCATCCTGCAATCGTCTCACATCATTCCATGTTTCAGGTGTTGAACATAGCATAAGTTGGCAGCTGATTCCCATTCTTTCGACTTTTCTGTTTATTGCCATTCTATTTCTGGCACCGCGTTGAGCGATTAGATCTGCATATCTGTTACCGGCTACCACCCAGTCATCTCCTGACTGGTGTGCGGCACATTTCACCACTGCCAATTCCTTTGGTGATTGTATTGCCTCCAATAATTCTTTTACAAACTGCCCATTCTTGATTGGGGATCCTGAAGAAGTCATGAAATCCCTCTGCATCCACAGTTGGCCAAAATCATGCACAACCCCGTAACCATATTGACTGTCAGTAAATATGGTCACTTTTAAATTTTTCCCAATTTTGGAGGCTTTAATCAAAGCAACTAATTCAGCTACTTGTGCAGATTTGACTCCTGGTAAATAGGATGCTTCAACTATTCCGGTAAGTTCACATACAGCATAAGCTGCACTCAATTTGCCATCTTCATGCCTTAGGCATGAGCCATCCACAAACAGCTCCCTGTCTGGGTTCTTAAGAGGCATTTCCTGTATGTCAGGGCGCGGCTTGGTACACAACTCTGTGACTTCCAAACAGTCATGTTCTGTGTCGTCCCTGACTTCTTCGCAATATGGATCTGGTAACAGTGTTGCAGGATTTACAACTGTGCACCTAGCTATGGTCACATTCTCAGCTCCTAGAATTATTCGCTCATATTTTGTCATTCGACTAGGGGTAAGATGCTGGGTTCTGGTTCTGGTCAACAAAATCACAACTGCATGTGGGACGAACACTTTAACAGGGTGTCCCATTACTATTGATTCACTTTGTTCAATGCTCATACAGGTAGCAGCTACTGCTTTTAAGCAGCCTGGCAATGCTGCAGCCACTGGGTCTAATGTAGCAGACAAATATGCTATAGGACGTCTGTCCAGTCCATGTCTTTGTGTTAAGACTGAAAGTGCACAACTTTCTCTTTCATAGCAAAATAATGTAAATTCTTTTGTATAGTCAGGCATGTCCAGGGCAGGTGCCTCACACAAAGCATTTCTTAATTTTACAAATGCACTGGCACTTTCATC
Organism: Calotriton arnoldi; assembly: GCA_963921515.1. Classification (NCBI taxonomy): domain Eukaryota; kingdom Metazoa; phylum Chordata; class Amphibia; order Caudata; family Salamandridae; genus Calotriton; species Calotriton arnoldi. Next base: position 424,822 of record CAWUFW010013357.1, on the reverse strand, counting down.
ATCCCATTCAACTGGATCCTTCACTTTCTTTTTTGTTAACTGAATTAAAGGCTTTGCTAGTAGCGAAAACCCTACAATCCATTGTCGACAGTATCCTACTATTCCAAGAAACATTCTCACCTCTCTTTGTGTTATTGGCATTTTCATTTGCTTAATTATTTTTATTCTCTCAGAGGTTATTCTTCTCTTTCCTCTCTCAATTTGGTGTCCCAAATATTTAACTGCCGTTATACAAAATTGTAACTTCTCAGGTGACACTTTGTGACCTTCCTCAGCCAAATGATTGAGTAATGCAATTGAGTCGGCGACACAATCGTCATGAGTTCTCGATGCAATTAACAAATCATCTATATATTGTACCAAGACTGAGTTCCTGGGCATTACTACTTTTTCTAGGCACTTTTTCAGTATCTGATTAAAAATGGAGGGACTTTCTGTGTACCCCTGAGGAACACGATTCCACACATAAACGTGATTTTCACATTTGAACGAAAACAAATACTGACTATCTGGATGCAATGGAAATGAGAAAAATGCTTGGCACAGATCAATTACAGTAAACCATTCTGCGTTCCATGGTATTTGGTATAGGATTACTGCAGGATTTGGCACTATAGGACAACAAGGTACCACAATTTTATTAATTTTCCGTAAATCTTGAACAATCCTATATTTTCCACTCGGCTTTTTCAAACCCATGATTGGCGAATTACAAGGACTACTCATAACTTCTTTTAATATACCTTGTTTCACCATTCTGCCAATTTCCTCAGTAACTCCTGCTTTCACTTCTGCACTCATTTTATACTGTCTGATATTTGGGAAAATTGCGCCTTCTTTTACAGTTATCTTTACTGGGTCTATATTTGCCATCAGACCTACTTCTTTTCCAGTAAAATCCCATACTTTTGAACTCACTGTAGTTTTTAACTCTTCTGGTAATTCATCTTTGGTTATCAAGGAGAACATTTCATCCACCTCCGTACCTTGCTTGGCTATCATGAATTTGTAAACATGATCTTCATCCGGGGTCTGTATTGCAACACCATCCGGTGTGCAGAAAATAGTGCAATTCATTTTGCACAGTAAGTCTCTGCCCAATAAATTTACTGGACTAGAATCACACACTACAAATTGGTGCATTTCTCGGAAGTTTATGATTCTTACTTCCATGGGTTCGGTAAGGGGTGTTCTAATCTTTTGATTTGCTACACCTACAACTTGGATAGCTTCTCCAGAGAGAGGGAGGTCTGGGATGTCTGCTGTTCTTACAGTAGAACGGGTAGCACCAGTGTCCAAAAAAAAGGTGATATCTTTACCTTTTACTTTCCCTTCAACATATGGACCTGACTGATCTACCGGCAAGGATGCGCCAAGTACGCACTCCTTCTCCCCCTCTCTTAGGCACCGTCATTGATAATCATATGGATTAAAATCATCCTGTAAAAGAAACTGTGAAGTTACATATTCATTCTTACCACTTCCTTCTTGATATCCGACGTCTGTACCGTGCTTTGCTCTGCTTACATTACCCTGTATAGGGGCAGGTGGCAACTGACTCTGATGACTTACACCCTGCTGTGAGTCATTCTGCGTCTGTGAATTTAAATTATGATTTGGGCCATTATTATTTTGAATCTTTTTACATTCGTTCTTCCAATGTCCCAACTTTCCGCATCCATGACAAGGAAATTTCTTTTTAGCCTCTTCTCTACTCATTCGTCCTCTTACCTTTCCACCATTTCCTGTGTCAGCATTCGATCCAGATTCTTTTCCCTGACTTTCAGATGGATTATCTAAATTAATTCCCTGTCGCTCAGCCATTTTCACTTGAGCCCACATCACCTTTTCTTGTAGTTTCTTGTGTCTATCCTCAATGTCATCCCCACAATATTTAGCATATTTCAAAATCTCATCGATAGGCTTTCCCTGCCAGCATAACATATGTTGCTTAATCATCTGACAAATCTCTGGTTTTAGACCATAAACAAATCGATAGACAAACTGACTCATATTTTTGTCTCCAATATCTTCAAAGCCACTATACTGTTTAAACACCTGTAATAGACGTTCATAATAGGCATGTACCGATTTATTTGCTTCTTGGGTAGTTCTGTCTATTTTCACCCAATCTGTTTCTTTGGGTGGTATTTTCCCTTTCAAGTAAGTGATTACCTGGTGATACTTTTTCATCACATCATTTGATGGCGCACCTGTCTTTGGATCCCTAGGATACTCTTCACTAGGCCAGTCGATTGTAATTTTACAATCTGTCCATAAATCGGCAGGTACCACTATGTCAAACAAACCATCTAGGTCCTTTAACAAAACCTTTGAAACCTTCACAAACCTCTCAACCTGCTTGTACCATTCAATTGGTTTTTCTCTCAATTTTGGAAAATCATTTGTAAATGACAATATGTCTTGTCTACTCCATGGGACATGGACATAGCCTCCTCCTGGAACCTCTCGCATTGGATACATCTGTTCTTCCTTTCCCGTTTCCTTCAATAAATACTCAGATGTCATTCTATTTGAACAGGCTTCTTCCTTTTTCTTTGTCCATCTAGTTTTCCATCTATCTAATTCTCCCCATTTCTGTAAGACTGTCATTAATTCTTTAACTTGTAATTTTCTACCAGATGTATTCATATTTTCTAAGTCTTTGTCAGTAAATTCTGCTCTATATGGTCTCTGCAACACTTTTGACTTCCTTATTTCAATTCCCATCTCTGAGGCCAAATCTGTTAACTTTTCATGGAATATTTTTACATTTCTGGTTATGCTCCTACATACGAACAATAGTTCTTCTTCACTGTAGGTATTTAGACGATCTACTCCTACGTTTCCTGCTATCATTTCTTCTAATTCGACTTTTAATTTATAAATGTCCAAGATCTTTGGGGGTGAACTCTGTCTGTCTATTCCTTGTGCCCATCTTTCTAAGTCTTCTGGAGTTACTACTGTTGCACTCTTAGTTCCTGAAGAGGTTATTATATTTATATCCTTTGAGCAACCAGGTGTGACTCTTCTGGGGGTGCTATTTGCGGATTCTCGAATAGGCAAATCCATTAGTGAAATCATAGATTCACAGTCACTGATATGATCATCAATTATTACAGCTTCATTTTTAGGGATATCCATAGGCGTAGTCATAACTAGAGGCTGATTAGAGGCAATTCATTTTGTCTCCGTATAAAGGGACCACGGGACCAATGGTTACAGGTATAGTCAGAGATTCAGGATGTACATTCAACTGTGTTATTTTCTGTATTAATTCTGCTCTGTTTCTGTCTAAAGCCTCTCTTTCCTTATCCTGAAGTACTCTATTAACTGGTGGATTATGCAGTACTCGAGGTACTAACGGAGTTCTCAAAACAGGTGCACTTGGAGTACATCCACCCAACTCTTCCTGGTATGGTGGAGGGTTCTTTAATATTTCTTCCATGAATTCATCTTCAGATTCGCCAAACCCTGTCATGTGTTTAGTCTTTTCTTTGCATTTGCTCCCTAGCTGCTCATCAGCCATAAATACTGGATACAAACCCTCAGTAATCATCGCTCGTCTCCACTGTTTCATCTGACTTTCTCTTGTCCCATTCTGGTATCTAGGGAAAAATCCCCTATAACCCCTATTACTCCTAGGTCTATCACGCTCAAATGCTTCTGTTTCCCATTCTTCTAGGGCTTCGTACCGCGTTAATCTTGTTCTGGGTTCTAATTCATTCATTCTCATTCTTAAATTTTGAAGAACTCTCCCATTGAATGTGCCATTCTCTGGAAAAGCTAGTACTCCATCATCTTTTGTATATTCTATCCAATTTTCTAACCATACACAAGTATGATAACCCCTCTCCATCATCATGAATGAGGCGGGCGTTTTTGCTTGTGGAATGAGAATTCCTTCCCTAGTTTTGATTGGCTTATCTTTCTTAAAATAATTTTTAATCTTTTGTAAGAATGACAATTTTCTCTTTTCTCCGTACATTTTGGGTAAATATCTATTTATTGAATTATATTCTGCGAAACCTAAGAATCTCCTGTCTGGACGTGTTCCTATCAAAGTCGGATCGTGTTTCCACATACAATCTCCACTGTCCACTAATATTTCAATTTCTATTCTGACAACCAATCGAATTCCAACTTACATTTGTCTCGGGACCAATCTTAGCGCGGCTTTTCTTGTGACGTCTATTCACTCTCTCTGACGACACCTCCTTTACAATCTGCGCTTCTCTGTCCCTCGCTGTGTCGACCAATCCCAGTGCGGCACCTATGACGTCAGTATTACTCCTGACTACTGACCCCTCCTTTACAAGACTCGTTCCACGCCCGCTGTTTCAGCCAATCTCAGCGCGGCGCTTGTGACATCAGCTTCTACTCCGGCAGCTGACCCTCCCTTTACAAAAATCGTACGCAAACTTTAATTCCTCAACACTTTTCATTAAAATTCAGTAACAACATAAAACATTCGCTATCTTGTCAGTTTCCCTAAATTGAAAAGGATAGATTTTCTCACACTTAGTAAAACCCTTCCGTTTACTAGACATACACTACGAGCAAAACCCTTCCGTTTACTCTTCACGTAAGCTTCGGAAATACCTGCTACTCCTTCAATGTTACCCTTTCTAGGTGATATAACATCAAAATTTCACCAGCGTATTCCTTTGCTGTCACTTATACACACACAGAGTCCCTAACAAGTACTGATAGCCCTGCTTAACTTTTCAGTACTATTTCTGCCTGACAGATAACCTCACTGCAGTATGGTTTCCACTTACCATCCGCTATTCAGTTTCCCCGGGGATTTCTAGACAACATAAAACAAAACTTTTAAAACGGATGTTAGTTCATAAAAATAAAATTCTCATTACCCAGGTAACAAAGTATAACCATCCTCTGATAGCCAGAAAACTGATCCAGCGTGTTACTAGCAACAAGCATTCATACACTAAATACTCACCTGGGCCCATTCATTCACACTAACTAGTAATCACCGCTGGTGGGAGTCAGTTGTACTCTTTATCAAAATCCCTGCTACCAATTACCTTTTTCTGATTGAAGAGTAATGACTTACCAATGGACCTTTGATAACTGGGGTTGATATGAGATCATACAAAACATATTTTCATTAAACACCTGAAATAACCACTGACTCAGGAAGTTTTAAAATGTTTATCTAAAATTATTTAGCAGAGTAAAATACAAACCACATGATACTTAATCGCATCTCAAGGAGGAAGTACACTATATAGTCACCTATTAATTACAAATGACGGTCCCTCAGAAAAGAGAAGATAGAAACAGCAGTACAAACTAAAGATTACGCATTTATAATTACCTAATGGTGTGAAAACCAAACCCCTTGGCCAAGGAGTTGGAAAGAGGGTCCCCAAGAAAGGATGAAGACCAAGACCTCCGGACCGGATTCAGGACAGGATAGATGACATCTCTACCAACGACGCCTGCGTCGTTCCCCTCTCTGACACTTCATTCCTCCTCGTGGCTCTTCCGCATCTCCCTCTAATACGGTCCGCCGCCCCCACCTCACGACCTCTGCGGACAGCGATTCAGTCTGCTCTGTTCTGCAATAGCATCGGTTCTCTGCTACAGCATCTATGTCCATCTGCTCTAACTAATTAGCTAATTCTATATCTATTATACCCTTCTATGCCCATGTACCTCACATTAATGTTTCAAAATTATGGGCCCACTAAGTCTGATTGGACAGGGACAGGGGGTTGATCCTCACACCATGTCAATTTAGTTCAATTTTCTTAAGCCCATTGTTTTAGAATCCCGCCCCTCTCAATTAATACATTTGCTTTATTTCCCACCCGTTTCACACCAATATTAATACAAAATATATACAAAATGTATCATTTCATAGGACATTTAGTTGAACTCTGAAGGTGATCAGCGGGTCATGTCCTTGGACATCCTCCAAGTTGACTTCATCGCTTTGCTTTGTTAGTTTTCAGAGCGCATGCGCAGGTCACATGGCTCTCGTGCTGCTGTTTAGCCAACACAGGCCCACTTTACGAACTAATAGAAAGTCAAAGAAGAAACATATTAAAATCAAAAATAAATGTTTTCACTGTATACCTCCTACTTCTACACTAATCCCATTTATTTATAAATGTCTATCCCGCATTAATAGCTTTAGAATACCACATTATTAATTGCAGCAATGCGAAAGCTTTAGCATGTGAGAACATTAAAGCGGCCATTTTAGCATACACTGCACAGAAGCAAAAGATTCCCTCCAAGCAAAGAAAGACGTCATACCACGTGACATGGTTGACACATGCGCAGTAGAATTCCCGCGTTTTTGCGGCCATTTTGGATTAGACGAGGATTACGTACTAGTGGAAAACACATAGGCAAGCATCTTCTAGATAAAAATGTTGTGTTTGCACATTATTAATAAAGACATTACAAGGTTTTAGTACAAATTAATTAATACTGTGAGAGGATTGCTTCCGAGCAAGTCTCATTGTGAGTCCTTGCTCCATCAGAACCCCACTCGGGAAAAGATCCCCATTAACGCCCGGCCCACCACTGGCGCCGTCGTTGTTCTGAGAGGGATTGCCTCCGTGTACCGGGTGGCATGGTCCACCAAGACCAGGATGTACCTGTTGCCCATGGCTGTCTTGGGATCCAGTGGCCCCACAATGTCCATCCCTACCCTTTCAAAGGGCGTTCCAACAACTGGAAAAGGTTGGAGAGGAGCTTTGACCCTCCTCCCACTCTTACCACTTGCCTGGCAAGTTTGATAAGACCTGCAATGTCCATCTGACTGCCTTCGCATTTGGGGCCAGAAGATGTGGGTGACAAGCCTGTCAAAGGTCTTGTCCTGCCCCAAATGTCCTGCCAAAGGCACGTCATGAGCCAGACCCAGTAGGAAGGTCCTGAAGCGCTGGGGTACCACCAGCACACGGGCTGACCCAGGCTCAGCGACCTTAGGCTCACTGTACAGGAGATCATTCTCCCAGTAGATCCAATGTGATCCGGACTGATCACCAGCTGCCTGGTCTGCAGCCTGCCGCCGCAGACCCTCCAGAGAAGGGCACTCTTTCTGCTCTTTACAGAACTCCTCCCTGGTGGGACCCCCTTCTTGCTGCCAATGGGTCAGCCCAGAGATGTCCCCCAGTTCAGCTGCCTGCTCCCCTGTAGACACCGGGGCGTCCCCCTCAAGGTCCGCCTCCTCCCGGTCCGTGGGAACTTCAGGGGCCGGTTTCCCACGCCCCTTCCCCTTTCTCTTGGCAGGGACTTGGGCCACTGTTTCAGGCTCCAAGTCCTCTTGATCACCCTCTCATTGACCGAATGGACACGCATGCCCACTCTGGCAACCCAAGCATCTCCAAGTGAGACCTGAGCTCAACATCCTTCCATAGGACTGCTCCAGGTCGTTACCTAGCAGACAATCTACAGGCATGGAAGGGCTCACAACCACCCTCAAGGGACCTGAGACCCCCCCACTCGAAGGGAACCTGTGCCACCAGACACTGGTGCTCTGAATTGTCTACAGCAATTACTTGGTGGAATGCTCCTGGGACTACCTGCTTCTCAGAGACCAGGTGACACCGGACTGAGGTCACTCTGGCTCCAGTATCTCTGAGAGCCTCTACCCTTTTCCCATTGATGGTCACCCAGGTGCTGTATTTCTTTGTGTTAGGGGGCACCTGGTTTCCTGGGACCATCTCACTGTCCCCTAGTGAGACAAGGGTCATTTCTGCGGGATCCCCACCCTCCTGTGGGTACTCCTCCTCCCCAAGCGCTACACTAGCCAACAACTTGGACTGCCCACCGGTGGGTGGCTGTGCCCCCTTAGGGCACTTGGGGTCCCCTTTCATGTGACCCACCTGGTCACATGCAAAACACTTGCGGGGGCCGGTCTCAGCAGGCTTCCCTGAAGGGACCCCTTGTTTCTTATCTCCGGGGGGATGGGAACCTTTACCGTGGGTGTTAGTTTGGGGCCCTTTCGAGAACTCCTGTCCTTTACCCTTGTCCCCCCCACTTTTCTGCTGGGGACCCTGCCCACCTTTGGCTGAGTCTCCCCCAAATGCTTTCTTGTGGACCCTGGTACTCACCCAGCGGTCCGCCTCCATAGCAAGCTTCCTGGGGTCAGTCAACTTACTATCAACTAGGTGCTGGTGCAGATCTGCAAAACATAGACTAGACAAGTGCTCCCATGCAATCAAATTGTAGAGCCCCTGAAAATCTGTCACATTACTGCCCTTCACCCAGCCATCCAGTGACCGGCAAAACACATCCACACATTCCAACCAAGTGTTGGCATCAGACTTCTTACTGGACCTGAACTGATCCCTGTACTTTTCAGGAGTAAGACCATACTTAGTGGGAAGGGCGTCCTTCATGTCGGGATAGGTGAGGTGATACTCCTTACCCAAAGCTATTAAAGTATCCCGGGCTTCTTCCGGAAAGAGAGGCCACAATCCTGCTCCCCAATTCTCCTCAGGGACCCCATTCATGTGTATCACTGCCTCGTAACCCTGAAACCACCTTTGTATGTCATCCCCCTTCTTGAATTCCTTGCCTACATTCTTAGGGATGTGCACAATCCTGTCTGCCTGTCTTGAGGGGTTGCTACCACCATCTGAGCTGGCTCTACTCCTCTGATCCAGCTCCTTTATCCTGAACTCATGCTCTAACATCATCCTTTTCTCCTCCATGGCTAACTTAAGCTTCTCCAGTTCTACTGCAACTCTCCTTGCTTCCCGCCTGTCATCCAGCTCTTCTGGGGACAGGCCACTGCTGTCTGGCCTAGAGGGTTCCCCCCCTCCCAAAAGCACATCTACCCTAGGAATAGGCTCCTCCGCCTCTGCACTGAGATCACCAGACTGCTCGCTGGCATGTCTGGCTGCTACCCAGGCCCTCAGCGCCTTTTGTAGCTCCTCCTTCCTCGTGAGGCCTCTGACTTGGACTTTTAGGTTTTTGCAAATTGATTTCAATTCCTTAACATTGTAGGAATCCAACCTATCCTCCTCAAAGGCAATTTCCAGGGATGCAACAGATGATGCTCTTGATTTAGGCATGATGAAGTAGCAAGTTCAAACTGGCAAGATCAAAAATAGGCCAAAAAGAAAAAGAACCAGTATGTGGCACGTAATGGTCTGCGATATGGTAGTAGTGCACACCAATCACTGTAAGTCAAGTACAAACGCAAGTCCTATCCTCACCGCTGACAACCAATGTTAGAAATGGGATTTTTGGTAGGCTAGGGCAAGTGCCAAAGCCAGGCAGAAACCTCCACTCTAGTCAGGATAAGGGAGTTACACTCCTAAAATAACCCCTGCTCACCCCCTTGGTAGCTTGGCACGAGCAGTCAGGCTTATCTTAGAGGCAGTGTGTAAAGCATTTGCACATAACCAACAGTAATACAGTTTAAGCACTACAAAAGGACACCACACCCGTTTAGAAAAATATCCAATATTTTTATATACTTGAGACAAGACCAAAAACGATAAAAATCCACAATACAGTACTTATAAATCTTCAGTTATCAAAATATGCTCGAAAAACAGTTCCTTGATGTCGATAGCTCCGTCCGGGGCTATCACGGCGTCGTGAGAAAACAAATCCAAACTGTTCTGGCTGACCGCGGCGTCGCGGGACAGCTACGGTGTCGGGAAGACCCGCAACCAGTACCTTTAAGAAATGCAGGGCGTCGGCGACCTCTCGTTGAGCTTCCGAAAGCACGGCGTCTGCAGGCGTCGGTTCCGGAGGTCGGTGCAGGAGTCGTCAGGGCCCTCGAAGTCACACGCGTTGCAGATCGAACTCCTCTCTGTTGAAGTCAGGAGCGCTGGCGTCGGCAGGCGTCGGTTGCTGTGGTGCGAAGTGCAGCGGTGCGGCGTGCGGTGCCCTCAGGTCGCGGTGCGAGCAGCGGCTCGGTGGCGGTGTCAGATGGCGACGTCGGTGAGACCAGGGTCGCGGTGCAAAGTGACGGCGGTGCTCGTCGCGGTGCTGCCAGGTCGCGGTGCAAGCAGTGGCGTCGTTGTTGCTGAAGCGCTGTCGTCGGCTGACGAACTGGAGTCGATGGCGCCGGCGTCGGTAGGCCAAGGCTGCAGTGCGGGATGAGGGCGGTGCGTCGTGTAACTTTACGAGCAGTGCCCTCGAACCAGGGTGCAAGCCGCGGCGTCGATTTTGGCGTGGAGCGTCGTCGTCGGGGATACCACGGCGCCGTCATGAAGCGAGGCGGTGCGGAGCCCACAGGCGTGGTGCGAGCAGCGGCTCGGTGGTGGGGTCAGCAGGCGTAATCGGTGAGACCAGGGTCACGGTGCGGCATTGCGGCGGTGCCCTCTGCGGTGCCTTCAGGACACGGAGTCGGCAGCGGCGTCGTAGACGGCGTCGGGTTGCTTTTTCTTCTTGTTGCAGCACAAAACACACAGTTCCCAGTGCTGAGGGCAGAAGAGCTTGAAGTCTTTGCTGTTCCTGAGACTTCTTGAACAGGGGGCAAGCTCTACCTCAAGCCCTTGGAGAAACTCTCAAAAGTAGATTGCAGAAAGTTCAGTCCAGTCTTTTCACTGCCCAAGACAGAAGCAGCCACTGCAGGCCAACACAGCAAAGCACACAGCAATGTGGTAGTTCCTCCTCACAGCTTCTCCAGCTCTTCTTCTTGGCAGTCTGCTTGGTCCAAAAGAGTTCTAAATTTCAGGGGTATGTGCCCCACTATTTATATCCCAAAATCCTTTGATCTCTTAGGCAGAGAGTGTCTGTGCCCAGCCAGAACCAGTTCTACCTTCTCTGGTGTGATTTCCTGGCAGGAGGTGGAGACGGCATTGTCAGAGGCAGACCAGGCCCTTTGAGGTGCAAGGTAATCTCCTCCCCTTTCCCCCATCGCAGCCCAGGTCTATGCAGCCTTTTCCAGACCCACCTAGACCATCTGGAGCCACTCCTGCTCCCCAGCCTTCTGTCATCCAAAACCCAGACAGGCAATCCACATTCCAGCAGAGACACACGGGATGACTGAGCAAGAAAATACCTACTTTCTAAAAGTGATATTTTCAAACACAGATTGTAAAAATCACCTTCACTAAAAGATGCATCTTTAGATTCTGAGTTCAGGCATACTAAACTTTATTTTCCTACCTAATTCCCCGGGCCAGTTGTGTTTATAAGACGTTATAAACAAACTCCCCATTCTGTCCTATGGGGAACCTTGCAATAGTGAAAAACGAAATTGGCCGTAATTCACTATCAGGACATGCCACACACACCAGGGCATGTCCTACCTTTCACATACACTGCACCCTGCCCACAGGGGTACCTTGGGCCTACCTTAGGGGTGGCTGACATGTAAGTAAAGGGAAGGTTAGGGACTGGCAAGTGTGTGTACTGGCCAAGTCGACATGGCAGTTACAAACTGCGCGCAGACTCCGCAATGGCGGGCCTGAGTTACCTTTTCAGGGCTACTCACGTGGGTGGCACAATCAGTGCTGCAGGCCCACGAGTAGCATTTGATTCACAGGCCCTGTCACACTCAGTGCACTTTACTAGGGACTAACAAGTGAATCAAATATCCACTCATGGAAACACCAATCCATAACACAATTTACCACAGGAGCACTTGCACTTTACCACTGATCAGCAGTGTGAAAAGTGCACAGAAACGCTACGCCAGCAAAAACAGAGTCAAAACCGGGAGGTCAGAAAGCAAAAACTCAGGGGAAACACGCCAAAAGATGCCAAGTCTAACACAAGGCCTTTTGATTTTACTAAACTGATATGTATAATATAGTTACATAAAAGGGCTTTCAGTCACCTCTCTTAATCATTGGTCTATTCTTGTGTCATTCACATTTTGCTTATGCCCACAACAGCATACAGCATAGGGCATTGGGTCAGCCTCCCTTCAGCCACTGGCTAACTTCCCTTGAGTGACTGCATCTAGCCCTTTAACAAAGAGCACATCCACACAAAAGTTAGTTCTCTTCAGAGCCGGTGCATTTGTTTTTACTTTATTACTTTAGTGTTGCCTTTGCTTGTAGAGCCTGATGTGATAGCAGGTCGCTTTCTACCAGATGAGAGCACAGGGCAAAATCCAGCTTTATCAGTCCCTGTCTCCTGCCAATGTTGTTGTAAATTCCTTTTGAAGTAGCCTTTGTTCGTCTGACTGCTACTTTTTCAAACCATACCAGGAGCTGGCATAAACTCTGAATATACGCTCATGAGGGCGCTCTATCTTTGCAACCCTGTCTCTATGTCATTCTTCCTTTCTTTCTTTCTTTTTTTCCCTTTCCTTTCCTTTTCTTTCCCACTTTCTTTCTTTCTTCCTGTTTTCTTTCTTCCTTGCCTTCCTCTTTCCTTCTTTCTTTCTTTTTTACTTTCTTTCATACCTCTTTCTTTCCTTCTTCTGTCCCTCTTTCTTCTCTTTTTCTTTCTTTCTTGCCATCCTCTTTCCTTTCCTCCTTTCTTTCTTTCCTCTTCCTTCCTTTCTTTCCTTCCTTCTTTCTTTTTACTTTTCTTCTGTTTCCTCTTTTCTTTTCTTCCTTCCTTCTTCTCTTTCATTTTTTTCTTTCTTTCTTTCCATACTTCATTTTTCTTTCCTTCCCCCTTCTTTTTTGCCATCCTCTTTCCATCTTGCCTTCCTCTTTCTTATTGCCTTCTTTTTTCTTTCCTCTTTTTTGCATTCCTCTTTCTTTCATCCATCTTTCTTTCTTTCTTTCTTTCTTTCCCAAAGGCAAGAAGCTGGCAGCCAATGCCTGACGAATTGGCTTTTTTAAGTCTGTGTTAGCCAAAACCTTTTTTATTTTACTAAAATGATGTATATAAGATTGTTACCTAGAGAGGTTTTCAGCCAGACTTCGCCCATTAGTTTGTGGTTCTGCCATTCACATTTTTTGCCCATCCACTCAAGCATGCATCAAGGGGTAATATGTCAGCCCACTTCAGCCAAGGAGCACATCAACACACAAAGTAGGCACTTTCAGTGCCTGGGAGTTCTATGGCAATGAGTGTTTTTTTTAGACCAAAAAATTAAAAAAGATTTGCCTTTAGCCAGTGTTTTTAGGTCTTGCGTGGCATTGCAGGGCAGAGCCCTGCTCCGGCCCCCGCGAGGGGTTTTGTAAGAGAGGACTTTCAGAAGAGGGCTTTAAGCCCCGCCCCTCATTCCCATTGGCCGGCGTCACCGTTTATGCTAAACGGTGGCCTGCCATTGGAAATGAGGTGTTTTGGTTGCCTCCCTTTGGCTTACATTTGGACTCGGTGGCCTGCTTCACGGCTGTCGTGAAGCACTTTCTTATCTTTATGGGGCCATGTGTTTAAACACATGGCCCTATAAAGACAAGAGATCGCACGCGGTAAGGATTCGCTCTCGTTCTGTCCGCACCTTCGCTTTCTTTATTGTTCGTTTTCCTTCACTGTGTATTCCTCTCCCCCCTCCCTTCTTCGTTTGCTCTGGCCTCCACGCCCGCTCTGTTCTCTCGCGCTCGATGGCGATAGCTTGTTTTTAACTTTGAAACTGAGCCCCCCGCCTAAAACGGCATCCCTCAAGCCACCCTACGACGCACGATAAATAGCTCATGGGGTCAATGCATTTTTCTCCGAGATCTGTGTAACCTGCAGTTTGTGAATTGCCGACTCGGCCATGTATGCTTCCTAGGAGGGTCGGGAAAGCATCGTAAATGAGGGTGTTCCGTTAGCGGCGGACTGCAAAATAATGACCCCCTCCCCACGGAAAATGTGATGAAGGCCCTGAGTCTCCATACCGCACACATATCCATTGGCCTCGGACTGGATGGAGGGCCGCTGACGGGTAGGGGCCCTCTCAGTGGTTGCCCGGCCCCCCTCCATCGCGTCGCTGGGGCTGCCAGCGCCTGCGTTACACCCCGCATCCCGTGTGTGCCATAACTCGAGTTGAGCATCACCACAGTTTCTGCTCCCAGACATATCTCACCTTTCTTTTCTCATGAGTTCACCCTCTCCCTGTCCTCAGTCTTTCCTCACCGGCCCCTGCTGTCCTTTACACCTGTCCGTTCCTCGTCTTCACCCGTCCTCTCTCCCTCATTAGTATCTGCTCCCCATTTCACCCGTATTCTCACTCCCTTATCTCTTCCTGCTGTCCTTTTTATCACTCCAAAATCCATCTCTTGCTCATTCGTCTCTGCTCTCCTTTTATCCGTCTGCCCTCTCCCTCTCTCTCTTATTAGTCCGTGGTCTCTTTCACTCATCTGCCCTATTAGTTCGTCCTCTCCTTTCACCAGCCGACCACTCTCCGCTCACACATCCCCGCTCTGCCTCCCGCCTGTCGCCGCTCCCTCATTAGCCCCTTCTCTCTTTTAACCAGTCTGTCCCCAGTCAGTCAGTCTACTCTCCAGTGAGTGCTCCCTGCTCGCTCCCCCTTTCATCCGCCTATCTACTCTCCCCGCTCTCCTCTTCACCCAGTCCTCTCCTGCTCACTAGCTCCTGTGAACCATTCCCCCGTCTGCCACCCTCCCCACGCTGGTATTTTGTATCCATTCACCATTCGATGCCCCCGACCCCCTGGTTTCACTCGCATCCGTCTGTCCTGCCTCTCCCTCGTTGGTATCCGCTCTCCATTTCGTCCGTCTGTGCCCGCTCCCACACTGCCTCCTGCGCTTCTTTCAGCAGGCCATCCCCGCTCCACTCACTGGTCCTCTGCTCACCTTTTCACCCGCCTCTCCCCGCTAGTCCGTGCTCCTCTTTTCATCATTGGGCCTCTCTCCCATATCTAGTTGTAGTTCTCCATTGGCCAGTCTGCTCTCGCCGCACACCCCCCAAATTCGACCATCCTCCTGTTCGTTGGTCTGTCCTCTCTCCCTCGTTAATATCTGTCCCTCGCGCTCACCAGTGCCTGCACACTGCTCTCCTTTCCATCAGTCCATAACCTCCGTTCCTCGTCTGTCCCTCCTCTCTTTCTCCTCAGCTGGTCCCCTCTCCCTCATTAGTCCCCGCTCTCTCTTTTTTCGCCCATCTGTCTCCTGCTCCTCTCACTGGGTCGCGTTTTGCTTTCAACAGCCTGTCCTCTCTCCACGCACTCGTCCCTTCCCTCTCGTTTTCATTCGCCTCCCTCCCCCTCACTATGATCTGCTTATCTTTTCAGCCGCCGCCCCCTCTCCCTTACTGGCCCCTGCCCCCTTCCACAAACTCAGCGGCTCGGTGGGTTAATGCACCTGTTGGAGCGCGCATAAGGGGAGTGCAGCTATATATAGACAAGGACACACACAGTGCGGCCGTTGACGCGTTTGGGTGGAAAGGAGGGAGGGGAAGCTTATCGCGGGTTTGGCAAGTACATAGATGGTCTCCGACAAAATACATTTCAGGACCTGTTTGTATTTCAACAACAAAAAACGCAGATATTTTAAAACTAGTGAAGTGTTGCAAAGTCCCTTAAATCGTGGAAAAAAATAAAAATTGGGACAGTGCATTTCGAGACCAACTTGCGCCCGACCAGCTAAAAGAGAGCAACAACTCAGTGGGTTCATGCGCTGCCACGTCGAACTGTATGGTCATGGAATTAATTGATTCGCCTTCGGCAGACGAGGGGGCAGTTGTGGGTAGTAAAAGAGGCACGTTTTGAATGCCTGCAATGGTGCCTTCTGCTCTAGTGCTACTCGGCGTTGTCTTCCAAGCCTCCTAAAATCAGACCACCATGGGAAATGGTTAATCTCTCAGGCGCCCTTTGCTGTTGGAAATGAGAGGATGTGGTATAACGACCAGAGCTGCCACTTTGGACCTGTGGAACCGAGTTCGAGTCTCGGCGTCGGCTCAACATCCTGTGATCCTGGGCAAATCACTTAATTGTCCCATTCCTATATATGTGTGTCTTTCTGTAATGTAACTGGTGCTCATGTAGAGCGCTCCCTACCTCGGGTCGAGTTTGCGCTACATAAAAACTGCAAAAAGAAATTCTAGTCGACTAGTTACATATGGTTTCCATTGGACACAGTTGCTTCCTGGCTTTAGGGTGCTTGGGGCAAGCGCTCGACTACTATGAAGGAGTCCCAGTTGTACCTTGGAATTTGTTTGTGGCACATGGTGGTGTCTGTCGGGGTTTTAATTCGAAGAGCACAGGCATATGGTCAAATGTACATATAAATGCTGCAGCTGAAACCAGTTGTAAATTGTCCGGCCGATTTTTCCTCCAGGGATGCCCCATATTAGACAAACGGAACACAAGCGACGCCGTAGTGGCCTGTGATCTTTTGAGAACACCGTATTGACCGACTAGAGAAATGAGGCAGCGCGGTGGGTTGACGTGCCGGCTGCCGAGTGGCATGTCACACATATTAGCCATGGTGAGCTTGGCTCAACCTTTCATCCTCATCAGGGATAGGCTCAGTAATTTGGGCAGTAGTAATAACCGATGCTCATAGTGCCACAGAGCCATAAGCATGTGAAATAAAGAAGCAAGCTATATATATATTTAAACGTTAACCACGGACAGATGTCTAGTGAAAAGTGGAAATGTGTGGAAACAATATCCCCCACCTGTGAAAAAAACGAAGAGAGCGTGCCCACCTAATGTTAAAGTGGAGACTCCACCCAGTAGCCGAGCCAGTGTGTCATAGACCCCAATAAAGGAAAATAATGCCCCCCCCCACCCTCTGCATTTTCGGGGCGTTGCACATTAAATGCCCCGCGCTACTATCAATGCTTGAATGCAGATGCTCACGCACCAAACTAGAATATTCAAAAGTAAACTATTGCCTCCATCGCTGCCTTAAAACAAAGCACATGGTTTATTTCTCGTTTGCCTCACGACCGTGACAACAGGCAGGCTGGTACCGCCGCCGCTCATTCCTTGCACAGTTTGCCTCTGCTTCGCTGTAATAATAATGTGCTGAATGATGGGGCGAGAGGTTGCCGACTGACTGCTGCTCACTAGCTTCTGTTCCCACAGTTGCCTCTTTGTTGCCAAGCATTAAAAATGCAATAGGTCTCGCCTTTCATTAAGTTAAAGCCATTTGCCTTGCTATACAATACCATTAGCAAAGCAAATGGCTTTAACTTAATCAAAGGCGAGACCTATTGCATTTTCAATGCTTGTTGTTTAAAGTGATGAGGGCGGAGCAGCTTCCTGAACACTGTTTTGAAAAAACCATGGCAAAGCAAAACAAGAACTGCCAAAAGGCTGGCGGACAACTTTGCCAATGCTTTTTTGTGTTTGAAACTGGTCTGAATAGATATATTGCATTAATTAACAGTAAAAAAAAACGTACATAAACCAACAAGAAACAGATCTCTTTAGACTTTATAAAGGTCCCTTTCGTTTCCGTGTGCAGCTTGTAATAAAGCATGACACGTACAAAAATACGTAATTAAATTAAGGTAAGAAGTGAAAGCACAAGAAGTTAGGGTGAAAGCAGCCTCTGTCCCGTGCGTTTTACTGCTCTGAGTACCCTCTGACCTCAGACTGTCTGTATTACAGGACACTTCACTTAAAGCTGCCCTGATCAGCCTCGCCTATGAAACTGTACTCTTAAAACAATAACATTCTACATGGCAGTCGGGAGGTTTACTTTCTATTCATGAAGTAACATAATCTGAAATCACACTACTCCCCTCACACAATGTTCCTCCCAGACAGAAAGTGAACCCGGCCTGGTGAGAGCGGATGCCTTCGTGGCCGAGTCATGCTTATGTAAAGGAGTGGGGAAGCCCAGCTCCCAGCTCTCAGGGTACGACGCGTTGTCCCCAGCGGGCCCGCAGCAGCTGTTGTACATAGCTATCTACGATGCGTCATGACGCCAGGCGCGCGCAGGCTGGTGAGGGGGGACGTTTCCCAGAACTGTAATCACGCATACCGTCAAAGACAGGGGCATTAACATTTCATTGTCGGCGATAAGAACAAACTAAAACTGACCTTCAGGGCCACAGTCCACATTCTTATGGCAATTCTTAGAATTAGCGCCATGCTAATAATAGTCATGAGATACTCAAAGCCTCAGCTTTTGAAAAAGACAAGAAGGGGGTCTCCTCGAACTCATTCAGAACTGTGTGCTGAATCAAGGAAAATAACTTCATTCGGTGATGCCATTCGAGATGTCGGGTATAATCTCTGGATTAAGGGTCTCTTTGCGAGTACTCTGTGATCCTTACCAGAGCTTCAAGGGTGTATAATAGGTGGGATAATGAGGGTCTCTTGGGAAATTAAAAATGACCAGGGGAATCAGCAATGCCTGTCCTGGTTCTCCTGGTTAGTGTATAATTTGCCACCCCTGCACCCCTCAGTATTTCACCAAGACTCCCCCGATATTTAGTCAACATGCCAGGTGTCTTTCACCTGGAAAGCCTCCCTACTACAAGCGGGGTTAACGCAGACTTTTGTAATTCTGATGACTCATTAACTCCCCCAGCTGGTCCCATCAGAATCACAAGGAACTCGCAATGAGGCCCACAGAGGGCAAAATATAGGACAACAAACGCAATACTGAGGGTGGGAAAAGATGACACCTGCCACTCTAAATGTAATGTTACTGTAAACCTAAAGTCATGTACAGCAACTGTAGTGACTGATGGCAGCATAGACACACCCGCCTGTGTACACACCTCGAGGAAAGATTTGTGAGTATGAGTGTTGGCCACAGGCCCTGTAAACTCTCAAAGCAATTTTCATGCATATTTTATCTTTTTAATGGACCTGAGATATGAATACTTTTGTGATTTCATCAAATGTAATGCTCTATACCTAAGGGTTCATACCTGTTTGGGGAGGGCATGGGGCAAGCAGGGCCTACTGGGTCTCACCGTTGGAGCCTGGGGTCATTTGCCTCTTATGTCCTGGGGTTCGACTTGCTAAAGTCTGCACACTAGGCCAAATAAAGCCCCTTCAGAGCTTGCTTCTCATTGGTAGCAATGGCTAGCAGTTACAGGCTTCTCAGGGAGATAGTGTGGGGTGCACAAACTTCGAACTCAACCGTCACCCAGAAGCACAATACATGATTTTTCAACCCAGTGCTTTACACACTTAAAATGCAATTCTACACAGGAACTGATAGGAGATAAAGTAAAAGCACACTGGCATTTTGGTTACAGCCCTCCTTTTCCTGGTCCCCCACCTACTGTGAGTCTAGGAAGGCCCCCCTAGCATTAGTGTTGATTTTGTATGTATCAAGGCTGAGATGCAGATAGCCCCTATTCAGTTTGTTAGCAGTCAGTTCAACAGTGTCCATTTTTTCCAGTCTCACCACAGCGTAGGTATCACTGTTTTCTTTCCATGGCAGGCAGAGTCCTGCAGCACGCATCTCTCTTCTCTCCCACTTCTGGAAGCAGTTGCACCGGCAGGCCTACGGTCTGGTGGGGTGGCAATAGAATACAGCAGTAAGGACCATTGTCTGAAGTCCTCGCAGATGGGTGCAGGCACAGGACATCAATGGAGCCTCAAGCAGGAGTCAGACCCACTTCTGGATCTCACTGTGAGATGCTTCCGATGGGATGACATTGATTCAGGGTAACAGAGGCATAAGGGCAGCCACAGGTGCACTCTTCAAATGTACCTCAAGTACGCCTCAGTCACATTTTCTAGTAGTTGCAGTACAATCTGCCTTGAGCACAACTCTGGGTACAGTAGCAATAGCCTGTTTCAGCACAACTCAGGTCACAGCAGCAATGTCCTCAGGTGCTGATCTTGGTCAAAGTGGCAACCAACGCTTTCCCAAAATACTTCTTGTAACCACAATCTTAGAGAGACCGCACCCCAGGACCATAGGGCTTGCAGATCGCTCTCCACAGTCTTTCTCTTCTGCTGGCAGACCCTCACATCACTGTGGTCAAGTTGCTTCTGGTACTCCTTGGCCAGTCACACCTCATAAAGGGTTGGCAAACTCAATTTCTCTATCTTAGCAGGCATGCTGGCTCCTAGACACTTCTGTGAGAGGAACAGCTTCCTCCAGTAAGGCAAGACTTCAGATGAAATCCCATCACCTCTGGGAAGCTGGCTGTCAGGCAGTCACTAGCTCTGGTTACACCGCAGTTCTCTGACCACTTAGCAGAACACTCACCTCCTTGGTCAAAGAGAACTTGGCACTGATGGTCAGTGGCTCCCACTTTCATATAATCAAAGCAGACAAGAAATGGGAATTCCCTGTCTGCACTTTCAGGACTGTTTTGGGGTTGTTCTTCTTTTAAGTGTCCTTTCCATGCTGTACTCCAGGCAAAGTCTTTATGGAGAGTGAGGCTCCTCACAGAAAAGTAGTCTCCATCTTGGAGTACCCACAACAGAGGCACAAATAGTTGTGAGCTTTTTGCACCTGGCTAACAGCAACACTGAAGAGCAATCATGGAAAAGACAAAAGGCTGGCCTCACCTAAAGTGGTCCCTTTCACCTTGTACAACGGAGACTACGGTCCCACCCTCCATCCTCACCATCTACCTAATTGCAGTGCTAAAAAAAGACTAATTAGCAGCTTCTCTCAGCAAAAGGCTTAATTGAATTTCTGAAGGAGCTTGGCCTTCTCTGTCCCCACTTAAGTGTCTCCACTTTCACGAATGTCAGCAATATGCTATCAGAAGCTGATGTTCTGAACCGGTGCACAGGATATCTTCTTCGAGATCGCAAAGAGTGCCTGCTGATCCTAAGATATTGCTCGGAATCCAAATCTAGATTTAAACTAGACCCGATACAGAGCACAGTGGAACCCCACCCTTAGAAGAAAAAATATGACTATAGATCAAAAAAACTGAGAGAAGGCAAAATGAGTAATAGGATGAGAAGGAAGCAGTGGAAAAATAAACAGCCCAGCCTGGTTCAAAGCGAGCAACAAAGTAACACTGTTGTGATACAATGAGACTCGGACTATAGTCTGTTTAAATAGCCAGGTACGCCCTGTGACCCGGAGCATCATTTCTACCATATTAGATTGGGAACCAGAGACTTGTAAAGAAGAGTAAAACACATTAACCAAGGTAAATAGTGTACTGGAAAACCTGGAGTTAAGAAGTCAAGGAATAGATCTCACCCTGTGCTCCGATGCCAATTCAGACTATGAAGAACGTGTATGCTGAGAACAGCTGAGAGAAGTCATAGAGTCAACACGGGAAATACAAGACAAGGGAGCCATGCCCAATGTTCCAAAGTTAATGAAGGAAAATATTAAATATAGGCACAGTGGCTGTATCACAAATGCATGGAGTTGCCACACAGGCAATGGAACAATGCTCTGGCTTCAAAGGGTGCATAGTAAGTCTAACTAAAGTGCTAACAAGAAGAATATGTGTGCCAGGTGCATAACATTCCCCCCCTTTACCATAACTAGGCTTATCTGGGAATTGCTTATGAAATCTTTTGACTAACGGAGGAGCATAAACAGCAGTAACTGGCTCCCATGACCTCTCAGGAGGAGGTTGCCCTTCTCAATCAACAAGGTATTGCATTTTACCTCGCCATAACATAGAATCTTATAGGTCATAACAACAAATTCTTCAGTATCATTCACCAATAAGGGCTTAAGCGGAATCTTCAGTTTATTGGAACCTGTAAAAAAAGGTTGACTTTCACGGTGAAACATGGAAAGATGGATGAATCTTCCCAGATGTGTTGCAATTTCAATTGGACCTTAGCTGGGGATAACACCTTAGTGATAAGAAATTGGCCAAAGTACTGACGTGATAATCTGGATCTTTTGATTAGCATCAGTAAATGGATGAATGCTAACCAAACCATATCCCATACTTTGTAATCTGGTGCCTTCCTCCTCTTTCTAGTAGCCTGCTTAAGCAGCTGGGTTTGGCTTTTCGACAAATTCTGTGATAAGGAATCTTGGAGATTTTTCACTTTCTCTAAATAGTCTTGGGCGACTGGAACCAAGGAATCTGCTTCAAGAGATAATTGAATCATGTGCGGGCGATAGCTGTAATTGGCAAAAAATAGACTGAATTATTATAGGTGAACTCTGCAAAAGGAAGGAAGGATTTCCAATCAGACTGTAAAGAATTCACAAAACAATAAAAACATTCTTCTAAGGTCTTGTTCAGCCTTTCGGTTTGTCCTTTGGTTTGTGAATGGTATCCATATGATAGGGCTCAATGAATTCCCAAGTTCTTACACAGTTGACTCCAGAATTATGATACAAATTGAGATCCCTTGTTTGATATTATTGTGTTAGGCAAACCATGCAGTCTCACTATCTCCGAAAAGAATATTGTAACCATTTGAACAGCTGATGCAACCTTCGGTAAAGGGCTGAAATCAATGTAGCTCCATAATAAAATCAATAGAAATAAATTCCCAAATGCTCAGTGACAACTCATCCCACCACTATAGCTCAGGGCAGTCCCATCAACCTAGTGATGGGTCTTCAGGATATTCAGGGAACAACTCAGCTCCCTTTGTGTGACTGTCTAGAATGAATGCACAAACAGCCCCTGTCAATATAAAGCCAGACGTTCATTCCACAGGCAGGCAAAGGCACGGGATGGTTAAACAAGAAAATGCCCACTCTCTAAAAGTGGCATTTTCAAGCAATTAAAAAAACACCTTTACTAAAAAGATGTTTTATTAATTCTGAGGTTAGAGAGCCCAAACTCCAAATCTCTAGCTGTTCCCAACTGAAAGTTACACCTGTAAAATGTTACAAGGCAGCTCCAATGATAGCCTATGGGAGAGCTAGTCCTTGCAATAGTGAAAAACGAAATTGTCAGTATTTCACTATCAGGACATGTAAACCACACCAGCACGAGTCCTACCTTTCACATACACTGCTCCCTGCTGATGGGGGCACCTTGGGCCTTCCTTAGGGGTGCCTTACATGTAGTAAAAGGAAAGGTTAGGGCCTGGCAAGTGGGTGCACTTGCCAAGTCGACATCACAGTTTAAAACTGCACTCACAGACACTGCAATGGCAGGCCTGAGACAAGTTTACAGGGCTACTCATGTGGGTGGCACAACCAGTGCTGCAGGCCCACTAGTAGCTTTTGATTTACAGGACCTGAGTACACACAGTGCACTTTACTAGGGACTTACCAGTAAATCAAATATGCCAATCATGGAAAACCAATCAGAATTACAATTTACACAGAAAGCATATGCACTTTAGCACTGATCAGCAGAGGTAAAGTGCTCAGAGTCCCCAGAGTCCTATAGCCAACAAAAAGAGGGTCAGAAAAATAGGAGGCGAAAGGTTTGGCGAAAACCCTGCAAAAAGGGCCAGGTACAACAGTAGCGCTTTTAGAATAAAACACCTCCACTCCTTAAAAGCTGCTTTAATGTTTAATTTGTAAGAGCACACATATACCCAAAGGCCTCAAGGTGCTAAACACTGGTTAGTTCTGATGAAAGAGAGAAGTCAGTAAGAATAGCAGGCTCTATGTTCATGGCATGGCAACCTCCATTATAGGGTGAAAAGCCAGGTTTTAAAGGTTTTTCTAAAAGGAGCATGAGTCTTTAAGTGGGTGAGATGACTGGGGAGGGAGTTTCAAAGCTTGGCCGTGGCCACTGAGAAGGCTCTGCCTCCTCATCTTGCCTTCTGGAACTTGGGGATCACTTCCAGATTTTGATTTGCTGAGCGGAGTTGCCTGGAAGGAATGTACCATTGGAACATTGTTCTGATTCCTCGAGGCCCTGAGTTATGTAAAACCTTGTGCACAGTACACATGGCTTTAAACCTAATGCGCTTTTCCCAGGTAACCAAAGGAGCTTGGTTAATTCTGACAAGACTGAGTGGTATTTAGGAATATCAAGAATCAGTTTCTCTGCTTCATTCTGTACCATCTGCAGCTTAGTTAGCACCAACTTATTGATGTCAAGGTAGAGCGCATTACAGTAATCAAGTCTGAATGAGATTAAAGCAGAGTTACTAGTTTGTGTGCTGGTAGCAGGATAAAAGGGAACACTTTACGAAGAATATGATTCAGAAGCAGGTTGACACTGTGCGGTTGACCTGAAGGTCAAGCAACAGATTTTTATCCACAATCACTCCCAAATATTTTGCTGAGTCAGTAGGAGTAGTGTACCCAACATTTAAAGCCAACAGGTATTGTTCCATATGGATGGTTGGCTGGCTAAAATCAAGACCTCCGTCTTGTCTCCATTTGGTCTTAGATAGTTTTTACCCATCCAATTAGCTACTGCCTTCATACAGTTTTTAAAGTTGGCAGAGATGACCTCTGTATCTTTAGTGATCGACACAATTATTTGAGTGTAGTCAGCGTACGAGAAAGCCTGTAGCCCAAAAGACCATATCAATTTGGCCAGTGGGGAGGCTTATAGGTAGAATAAGGTTGGGCTCAGGGGGGAGCCCTGAGGAATCCCACATGGCAAGGTGATAGTTTCTGACTTAAATTGATTAACAATCACCGTCTGAGATCTGTCCTTAAGGAAGGATGTCAGCAGTTGTAATGCTGAGCCTTTTAACCCCAATTCCTGTAGTCGACAGGTGGGCAGGGTCAGAGAGAGGATATCAAAGGCTGCGGACAGATCCAAAATAATCAGTGCCGCAGCCTGCCCTGCATCGACCATAGGTCTAATACTATCAACTGCAGCGTACTTTCTGTCCCATGTTCGCTTCTAAAGCCAAAACCAATTCACTCATTCATTCAAGAAAAATTATGTTTTAATTGAGGTAGCTTTTGCAAAGTATATCCCACAGGACTTTCTTCCTTGTCTTCTTTCTGCACAACAAGTGCTCCAATGACATGATTAGAAGCATTTGTCCACTGATAAACAATTTACTGGTAGTAGGTGGAAGTAGAATTCATGCATCTATTAAGCTTTTCTTGATTTCCTGCAAAAGCCAAAGTGGCTTCTTGGGTTCATTAAAACAATCTTCCTTTCCTTAGTAGATCGTTTATGTGAAGTCAAATTTCCAAACATTGTTTAACAAATTTGCAATGATAGTGTGCTAAACATTTGAGGCATTGAATGTCCATGAATGAAGTTGGTGTGGACCATTGGAGTAGAGTCGTAACCTTTTTTATCATCCTTGTCTATTCCTTTATCAGAGATAATGAGTCCCAAATATTCTACAGAACGCTGATCAAACAGACATTTCTCTAGCTTAACTTGTAAATGATTCTCCTTCAAACGTTTTAATACTTTCTTGACATCTTCTTCGCACTTCATAAGATCATTTGAAAATACTAGGATGTCATCTAGTTATCCTTTCATTGATTGAAGATGATCAGAAAATATGGAGTCCATAAATCATTGAAAAATGCCAGGAGCATTACAGGGGCAAAAAACCATGACTTTGTACTCAAAATGCTCTACAAGTGTTCAGAAGGCTATCTTCCACTCAGCCCTTTCTTTTGTTCTAAAAAGAACAAATGCACCTCTTAAGTTAAGTTTGGTAAATATCTTGGCTTCTCTTACGGCGTCAAGTATGTCCAAAATGAGAGGTAAGGACTAGTGGTCCTTGATTGTTATTTGATTCAATTATTCTTTGAATTCTCGTCCAAATAGTCCTGCAGAACTTCTCTTTCTAGAACAGACAATAAGTCGACCCTCCAAATAGTACCTTAGCATTTGGCTCTAGTTTGATGGAACAATCAAAATTTCTGTGGTGTGGCAAGGTTTTGAAATCTGATTCCAAAAAGATTTCTAGTCACTGTACTTGGCTGGAATGGAATTTAGTTGAGCCACCTTATGAAGGGCATTGGATGTACCGGGTAACCCGTTTCTCTATGTAAACCCATTATCAGGATTCACGCAATGTTACACTCAATACCCAGAGCCCAGAAACAAGAAAGTGGCCACCCAGTTTATAAACCTGTTGTCACAAATACTCCTTTCTAGGGGGTGACTTGGCAGATTTTAAGTTTTATAATGCATTAACTGCGTGGTCCTGCAAAACACAAGTTCTGTATCTCACCGCTATGCACCAATGTGAGGAAAGTGGTTTATTATATGGTGTGGATGTGCAATCTCACTATGCAATAAAGTCACCATTCTGTATCCGGTCCAGACAGGCACGTTTAAAAAACCTTAGCTCAGTCCTGGGTGTAGGAAAGTGTCACTTTTTGACACCGTCACCCCCACTTTTTGCTCACAGGTACTGATGTTATTGATTGGTCGTGCACTCGGTCCCTGCTAGCCAAGCCCCCAGTACCAGTGCTCTTTCCCTTAAAATGAGACAAGTTGTAACCCAATTGGCAAGGACTTTATCACCCATGTAAGTCCCTAGTACATGGTACCTCTGGTACCCAGGGCATGGGTACTAAAGAGGGTACCTAAGGGCTGCAGCATGTACTATGCCACCCTTAGGGACCCACACACAAACTGCATGCAGACTGCCATTGCAGAATGCGTGAAATGGTGCAAGCCAGTCAGAAAACATGACATGTCACTCTCACTATGTGCCATGCCCATGTACACTGCGTGTACTATATGTAAGTCACCCCTACAGCTGGCCTTACAGCCCTAAGGCAGGGTGCATTATATTACATGTGAGGGCACACCTACATGAGTAGATGTGTCCCTGTAATGCCTAGTTCCATTGCTTGACATTGCAGGTGATCAGAAAGCCATCTTAAGGACATGTACTAGGCACTGGTCATTACGAATTACCCAGCTACATTATAGCTTCACTAAAAGTAACGGTGTTTGGTATGAAACACCTTGTCTTAATAACTGTATACTGATGCCAGTATCAGATTTATTATGACATGCACCCAGAGGGCACCTTAGAGGTACCCCCTGAAACTGGTGCTGGCTGACTGTTATCTTCCAGCCTGTCAACACAGACGAGTTGAGAGGCCATGCTCTCAGAGGTCAGAAACAATGCCTGCTCCAGTGGAAGGTATTCAGTCCTCCTCCAGCAGGATGGCTAGCAGATTAGCATATCAAGGCCAGAGGCTTCAAAGCCTCTACCGCCTTTGAAATGTAACGCCGGCTTCCACCAGAACTGGGGTATGCCACCCCTGCCCTGATGCCTATTTGGCACCACAGCAGGCAGGAAATTAGAAAGTCAGAAGGTGTGTCACACTTACAGGCTAGGAACACCAATAAGGTGGGCCACCTGAAGTGTACAGTCAAAAATGGGCTTCTCCATCTTGGTTCTGGTGAAAGAGGAACTCTGGGTCAGGATTATGCCCACTCTTCATATGAAGTGGTCATATAGAGGGTGTAGACACCCTAAGCGTAGATAGCCCAATGACTTGTGCCCTACACTCCCCTAAATGCCCCTAAATTCAGTATTTAGGGGTCCCCCTGACACCAGATAGGCAGATGTGTCTACTGGGAACAGAAGAAGGACAAAGAAGAGCTGTCACTGCAAAAACAGAGGACCTACACCGAGCTTGGCACAAAACCCTGTCTGGCTGCTGGGACCTCGACAATTGCAAAGACCTACTCGATCAAAAGTTGTGCATCCTCTCCCACACTTTAAGGACTGTCCAGCACTTTGCCAACCATCTAGTATATCCCTTGGGGTGGAGGAGTGATCCCCCAATATCTGCAGGTACAGACCACACTTGTCTGGTACACTGTTTTGCTGCTCATCGGGCCCACCGAGGGAGCAGAAAGCCAGAAAGAGGTTATTGTGGCTCAAAGAGGTCAGCCCCATCTCTCCACCGAGTTTCGAGACTCAAAACCCTCCAGGAGCCCCCTGCACTAATACCCAGGGTACCAGAGCACCTGCATCAACCAAGGCTTGTTAGTGTCCAGTCCGGACACCACTGCTGCCAAAACCAACTCGCGTGATGAGGGACTTCAGAACCGATGAGGCTCACACCGAGAGTGGCCCTGCTGTCTTGTTTTCCTCCCCTCTACAGGTCAAGCCGAGAGCCCTAAGAGCCACAAACGCAAGTGGCCAGCCGGCCAAACACCACTGTACCCAACTCTCACAGCCTGAGTTCACGACAACTGACAGCACCCACTTACTCCACAGAGCCTCATGTGCCGTGCCCCCCTTTGCATTCTACCGGACTTGTCCCCAAGTCCCCCCCCCTTGCAGCCTTTGTTTTCATGTGCCAGTGCTGGGAGGCCCATTGGGTCGTCATGCGCTATATAAATCCTGGAAATAATGAAATAATAATGTACCCGTTGACTTCAACGGTGTAGCAATCGAGGCTACCACTCCGTCCAGCACTACTGTACCCAGACACGCCAGGGGAGGTAAACTAAAACTGCTGGTGGTTTTTTGGACCTTGGCCCCCTACCACCTTAAGTCCCAAAGGGCATCCCCAAACTTTGATTACAAGTATCTGTTTGCCGTATATGTCTTTCCTCCAATATGATAAAAGTACAGCGTTTGAGGCTCATACCTAAAAATCTGTTACTAGGGTATTTTACTGTTTTCCTGTAAAAACCATAACTCCAAAAGTACTTACCTGATTCCGATGATCTCATATCTAAAATTACATAAAAATCTGTGTTGTTTATATAAATTGGTCTCGGATTTCTTCTTGAGTGTGCGTACCATTTATTGACCCTGTATCTGCAACAAATGCTTAACACTCCCGTCTGATAATCCTAAACTGCTCGACCACACAAACACAAATAGAGCACTTGCGATTATTAAAGTAAGCCCTATAAACCAATAATGGTCGTCTGGACTTTTTGCATGGTGTGCCCTTACACTGGCAAAATATATAAAAAGCCAGCTACCTGGTGGTTCGGTGGTTGGATACAAGACTTTGCATTTGCTGATAACACTTGGGCAATAGGTGATTCCACAAAGAAATCCACAATTGACATTAGTCAAAAATATTTTTTCAAATTTTAGACGTTTTCTTAATTTTCTAATTTGAACTGTTGGGACCTTGTGTTAAGCCCTCCGGTCCATTGTTTAGAAATTCAAAAAGTGTACTAGTCAGTTAGGCCTTAAAAGTCTTTTAGAATTTTTGTGTAATTTTCTAAAAATGGCCCAACTGTGCTTAAACATGTCTGGCTCAGAGGAGATATTGCAGGTACTCAACCTGACCCCTTATCTGCAGCTTCGTATGCAGCAGTTAAGGATCCTCTGTAAAGCCAAGAGAATTGCTACTGGCTCAAATCCTACCAAGGTGCAACTCCAGGAGGCCCTTGCTGATTTTGATGCAGCCCAATTAACAAAAGGTCCTGACACCCCTGTAGAGGAGGTGGACAGTGACCATAAGAATGTAGTTAGTACTCAGGGGGGTAACACCCCACAACCTAACTAGAGAGGATGAGGAACAAAACAGAAACCTCTATCCTAAACATGTACCTGAATGCCTCCCCCTTCTGGGTGTAGGTCAGGCCACTCAAGGCACATTGAAGAGCTAGATGAAGAAGATGTATCTCTTGAAAGTCTAGCCAAGAGGGCAGGCCTTGAAGCCAAAATCCTGGCTATAGAAAGAGAGAGGGATGAGATTAGTCTAGAACTCATGAGTGGTGGTAGTAACAAAGTAAATAGAGAGAGAGAGGAAACGTTTGACTCCAAAATCCCCAAAGGTATTTTCCCCAAATATGTTGAGGGTGATGACATTAAAAAGTGGTTTACAGCCTTTGAGATAGCTTATAAAATGAGAAAGTTACACCAGAGACACTGGGGCTCCCTACTGTGGAAGTTATTCTCAGAAAAGTGCAGGGATAGACCCCTGACACTGAGGCTATTCTGACACTATTTCGCCGCCGGAATGTCACGTTTTTGACGTTCGGGTGGCGCAATGTGCCACTTGCATATTTATAAGGCCACGTAAAGCCACATTACATGGCTTTTCATGGCCTTATAAATATGTGTCCCTTTCACACAGAAAACTGCGTGAAAGGCGCATTCCATGGGTGTTGCTGGGGGCGTTCCCAGCAACATCCATGGCTTCTTGACACTGCCCCAGATTTACGAGAAATCGTAAGTCTGAGGCAGTGCCAAAAACTTACGCCTGCCAGGAGAGGCATGAGAGAGGAACAATGAAGAGAAATATCTCTATTTCTCCTTGTTTTTCCTCTTTCTATGTGTGGTGCAAGGGTGCCTGCATTGGCACACTGCAGCTCATAGTGCGCTGGCGCAGGAGAAAAGGACAGGAATGCGCTGTTTCTAATAGATACGGTGCATTCCTGCCCTATTCTTTTGCCGTAGGGCAGTGCAGAAGCAAGGCCTGCTGCTCTGCCCTACGACAAAAACCCATAAATGGGGCCCTTAATGAGGAAGAAGCTGAGTCCTCTGACCTCATAAAGGATACCCTGATTGAGGGCTTTGGACTCCCCACTGAAGGGTACAGGATCAAGTTCAGTGAGACTCACAAAACCTCAAGTCAGTCCTGTGTAGATTTTGTTGACTTCTCAGTCAAAACACTAGGTGGCTGGTTGAACGGCAGTAAGGTGCTTGATTATGATCGGATCTATAATTTGATAATGAAGGAGCATCTGTTAACTGACCGTACTTCTGAATAACTGCATCAGTACCTAGTGGACTTAGGGTTAGTCTCTCCTCAAGAATTGGGGAAGAAGGCTGATCATTGGGACAAAACAAGGGTGTCCAGGGAGACCCAGGATGGGGGTGACCAAAAGAAAGTGGTTACTGCTCTCCCAAGGGGAAAGATGTGGGACACAATGGGGAAAAACCCAATAAGTCTTCTAAAGACTCAGAAAAACCCATTTAGGAGTGTGGGCTCAGAGACTCTTCCCAATTCAAGGGTGGGTACCAGCGTAAAAACTGGGATCCCAAGAACGCTTGATGCTATCTGTGTATACAGAATGGTCATCAAACTGGGGGCTCTACTTGTCCCAAAAGGGTTACCACTAGTCCAGCACCCACAGGGCTTGCTAGTCTCCAGATGGAATCCATGGTGTGCCCTGACCAGGTCAGAGAGCACACTGAAGCTATTTTAGTCTTAGACGGTGGGGTGGGTATGGCTACTTTAGCTGTCTGGCCCAGTAACCTGGAGAAATACAGACAGAAGTCACTCATTAAAGGGGTTGAAGTAGAAGCCCTGAGGGATTCAGGTGCAAGTGTCACCATGGTGGCTGAAAAACTGATATCCCCAGATCAGTACTTAACTGGACAAACCTATCCAGTTATCAATGCTGATAACATTAACAAGGTGCATCCCATGGCTATGGTGTCTTTGGAGTGGGGCGGGAATACTGGCCAAAAGAAGGTGGTCGTGTCCTCTGCCATACGAGTTGAATGTCTGCTAGGGAATGATCTGGAAACCTCAGCATGGGCTGAGGTAGAGATGAGAACCCATGCAGCCATGCTGGGAATACCTGAATGGGTATGTGTGAAAACAAGAGCACAAAGCAAAGCCCAGGGTGAAAAAGAGGTCTTGGAGCCTGGAATAATGGCCCAAACCTCCAAGAGAAAAGGCAAGAAGGCTGGGAAACCAACTTCTGAAAAGACACAAACTCAGGTCCCCTCTCCCCAGGGAGAAAACCTGTCAGCCCTTGATGGAACTGAGCCTCAGGAACTTGGACCTTACACGGCAGAGCTCCTAGGACCAGGGGGACCCTCTAGGGAAGATCTTTGCCAGAGACAAAAAACCTGTCACATTATTGAAAGCCTGAAACAGCAAGCTGCTGTACAGGAAAGAAGGGGCGCCCGTTGTTCCCACAAGACCTATTGGGAGGAGGGACTGGTGCCACTAGGATAATGGTAGTACCTCAGCAGTACAGAGATTTCTTACTTACTTTGGCCCATGACATCCCCCTAGCTGGGCATCTAGGCCAGACAAAAACTTGGAGTAGGTTGGTTGCCCACTTCTGCTGGCCAAACATGTCCCAGGAAGTAAAGGAGTTCTGTAACTAACTCCTGTGTTACCTGTCAAGACATTGGCAAGACAGGTAGCAAACTAAAGGCCTCCTTACTTCCACTACCAATGGTTGGGGTCCCCTTTGAAAAGGTAGGGGTTGATATTGTTGTCCCCCTTGACCCTAAAACAGCTTCAGGCAACAGGTTTTTTCTGGTGGTAGTGGATCATGCTACCAGGTATCATGAGGCTATTCCCCTTAGGACTGCCACTGCTCCTGCAGTTGCCAGGGCCCTATTAAGAATTTTTACTAGAGTGAGTTTCCCTAAGGAAGTGGTTTCAGACAGAGGTTGTAACTTCATGTCTGCTTACCAGAAAGTCATGTGGACTAAGTGTAGGGTGACGTACAAGTTCACCACCCCCTATCACCCACAAACAAATTGTCTTGTTGAAAGGTTTAACAAGACCATGAAAGGTATGATTATGGGACTCCCCGAAAAACTCAGCAGGAGATGGAATGTCCTATTACCATCCCTACTTTTTGCCTACAGAGAGGTGCCACAGAAAGGAGTGGGCTCTAGTCCCGTTGAGCTTCTGTGGGGCCATCCTGTTAGGGGTCCTCTAAGTCTGGTAGGGGAAGGTTGGGAGAAGCCTCTCAAAGAACCCAAACTAGACATAGTGGACTATGTGCTTGGCCTTGGTTCAAGAATGGCTGAGTATATGGAGAAAGCAAATAACAACCTTGAGGTAAGCCAAGAGAGTCAGAAGCAATGGTTTGACCAAAAGGCTGCACTGGTTGATTTTCAACCAGGGCAAAAAGTATGGGTATTGAAGGCTGTGGCACCTAGGGCTCTCCAGGACAAATCGAGTGGACCATGCCCTATCCTTGAAAGAAAAGGGGAGGTCACCTATTTGGTGGACCTTGGCACTTCCAGGAGCCCCCAGAGGGTCATCCATGTGAATCGCCTTAAACGCTTTCATGACAGGGCTGATGTGACCATGCTTATGGTCACTGATGAGGATCAGAAAGAAGAGAGTGAACCTCTCCCTGACCTCCTCTCCCACAACCCTAAGGATGGGTCTGTTGAAGGAGTGGTCTTATTAGACACCCTCACTACCCAACATCAAACTGACTGCAGGCAAGTCCTGGGGTAGTATGCTGAGCTCCTTTCCCTAACCCATGGTCAGACAACCTGGTGCACACATGAGGTGGACACTGGGGAAAACCTTCCTGTCAAAAACTAAATTTACAGGCAGTCTGACCAACTTAAGGAAATCTTCAGAACGAAAGTCAGCAAGATGCTGGAATTAGGGGTGATTGAACCCCAGAGAGTCCCTGGGCCAGCCCAGTGCTCTTAGTCCCCATACCTCACTCCAAGGGAGGTACACCAGAGCTGAGGTTTTGTGTGGACTACAGGGGTCTCAATACAGTCACAAAGAGTGATGCGCACCCTATTCCAAGAGCTGCTGAACTGATTGACAGGTTGGACGTAGCAAAGTTCCTCAGTACCTTTGACTTAACAATAGGATACTGTCATATTGGTCTCACCCAAGAAGCCAAAGAAAAAATCAGCATTCTCGACCCCAGATGGGCATTACCAATTTACTGTGATGCTGTTTGGTCTAAAGAATACCCCTGCAACCTTCTATAGATGGTGAACAAAGTCCTGGCTGGGCTGGAGTCTTTTTGTGCAGCATATCTTGACGATATTGCTGTCTATAGCTCCACTTGGCAGGATCACCTGATCCACCTTGGAAAGGTAATTGAAGCTCTGCAGAAAGCAGGTCTCACTATCAAGATCAGTAAGTGCCACATAGGACAGGGATAAGCTGTATGCTTGTGCCACCTTGTAGGTGGAGGCTGATATCAACCCTTACAGCCCAGGATCCAGACTATTCTGGACTGGGAGGCTCCAACAACCCAGATTCAGGTCAGGACATTCCATGGCTTGACTGGGTACTACAGGAGGTTTTTGAAGGGGTATGGTATTATTGTGGCTCACCTCACAAAATTGACCTCCAAAAGGCAACCAAAGAAAGTAAACTGGACAGTGAGCTGTCAAAAGGCTTTTAACACTCTGAAGGAAACAATGTGCTCAGCACCCATTCTAAAAGCTCCAGATTATTCAAAGCAGTTCATTGTGCAGACTCATGCATCTAAACATGGGATAGGAGCAGTTCTATTCCAGACCAGCGATGATGGCCAGAACCAGCCAGTTGCTTTTATTAGCAGAAGGTTACTGCCCAGAAAGCAGCGTTGGAGTGCCATAGAGAGGGAAGCCTTCGCTTTGGTTTGGTCCCTGAAGAAGCTGAGACATGCCTGTTTGGTTCTCACTTCCTTATTCAAACCAACCACAGACCTCTTGGATGGCTCATGCAAATGAAAGGTGAAATCCCCAAAATGTTGAGGTGGTTCATCTCCCAACAGGGAGTAGACTTTACAATGAACATCGGGACTAATGCCAATGCAGATGGCCTTTCCAGGTTCTTCCACTTAGACAATGAAGACTCTCTTGGGAAAGGTTAGTGTCATTCTCTGTTGTTTAGGGGGTTGTGTAGGAAAGTGCCACTTTTTAAAATGGTCACCCCCACTTTTTGCTCATTAGTACTGATTTTGTTGATTGGTCGTGCACTGGGTCCCTGCTAACCAGGCCCCAGTGCCAGTGCTCTTTCCCTTAAAACAAGACAAATGTGCAATTGTAACCCAATTGGCAAGGCCTTTAGCACCCCTGTAAGTACCTAGTGAATGGTACCCCTGGTACCTAGGACATGGCTACTAAAGAGGGTCCCCAAGGGCTGCAGCTTGTATTATGCCACACTAAGGGACCCACACACAAACTGCATGCAAAATGCCATTGCAGGATATGTGAAATGGTGCAAGCCAGTCCGAAAACACGACATGGCACATTCACTGTGTGCCTTGCCTATGTACATTGCATTTACTATATGTAAGTCACCGCTACAGCAGGCCTTAGAGCCATAAAGCAGGGTGTATTATATTGCATTTGAGGGCACACCTGAATGAGCAGATGTGTCCCTGTAATGCCTAATTCTATTGCTAGGCATTGCAAGCGATCAGGAAGCCAGCTTAAGGACATGTACTGGGCACTGGTCATTACGAGATACCCAGCTATATGATGGCTTCACTGAAAGTAATGGTGTTTGGTATGAAACACCTTGTCTTAATAAATCTATACTGATACCATTATCAGATTTATTATGGCATGCATCCAGAGGATACCTTAGAGGTACCCCCGGACACCCCACTAGTTACATAGTGTGCTGGCTGAATGGTATCTTAGTATCTTCCAGCCTGCCACCACAGAAGAGTTTCTGACCCCCTGCAGGTGAAAGCCCATGCTCTCGAAGGTCAGAAACAATGCCTGCTCTGGCAGAAGGTGTTCACACCTCCTCCAGCAGGATGGCTAGCAGACTAGCATATCAAGGTTAGAGACTTCAAAGCCTCGACCACCTTTTAAATGCAACCCTACCTTTCCCCAGACCTGGGGAATGACACCCCCTGCCCTGAGGCCTATTTGGTACCAGAGCAGGGAGGAAATTAGATAGTCAGAAGGCATGTCACACTTACAGGCTAGGCACACCCCTAAGGTGGGCCACCTGAACAAGACAGTCGAGGAAGGGTTGCACCATCTTGCTTTTAGTGAAACTAGGAAGTGTGGGTCAGGTTTATGCACACTCTTTGCAGGAAGTGGTCATACAGGGGATGTAGACACCAAAGGGGTAAGTAGCCCATTGGCTAGTGCCCTACACTTCCCTAAACACCCCTACATTCAGTGTTAAGGAGTCTCCCCAACACCAGAGTGGCATATTTGTCTTCCTGGGAACAGAAGGGCAAAGAAGAGCCGTCACCAAGAGAACAGAGGACCTACACCGAACTCAGCACAAAACCCTGCCTGGCTGCTGTGACCTCAACAATTGGAGGACTGTCCAGCACTCCGCCAACCATCTAGCATCTCACATGGAGAGTGGCCCTGCTGTCTTGTTTTCCCTCCCCTCTACAGGTCAAACCGACAATTGTGAGAGCCTCCAACACAAGTGGCCTGCCTGCCAAACACCACTCTACTCAAGCTTCACAACCCGGATTCATGCCAACTGATTTGCGTCCTTGTACCAAACAACCTCACAAGCCGAGCCCCCCTTTGGATTCTGCCGGACGTTTCCCCAAATCCCCCCTTGCAGCCTTTTTTTTCATGTGTCCTTGACTTTAACAATGTAAAAATCGACGCTACCAACTCGTCCAGTACCTCTGCACCCGGACACACCAGGGCAGGTAAACAAAAAGTGCTGGTGGTTCTTTCAACCTTGGCCCCCACCACCTTAATTCCCAAAGGGCAGCCCCGAACTTTAACTACAAGTATCTGTATGCAGTATATGTCTTTCCTCCCATCGGATAACATTATACAGCGTTCGAGGCTCATACCTCAAAAACGTTACTTAGGGATTTTTTACTGTTTTCCTGTAAAAATCATAACTCTGAAAGTAGTTACCTGATTACGATGATCTTGGTGTCTAACATTACATAAAAATCGGTGTTATTTTTATAAATTGTTTCTGATTTCTTTTTGATTGTGTGATTGTGTGTACCTTTTATTGACTCTGTGTGCAACAACTGCTTAACACTCCCCTCTGATAAATCTTAGCTGCTCAATCACACTACCACAAATAGAGTACTTGGGATTATTAGAGTAAGTCCTGTAAACCAATAAGGACTGTCTGGACTTTTTGCATGTTGTGCCCTTACATTGGCCCACTACATAAAAAGCCAGCTTCCTACACTGTGTGACTCAGAGCAGTCAGGCTTTTTCAAAGGAACAGGTGTAAAGCACTAAGAAATTTTAGGACAGTTGAATAAGAAGAAAACGCAACACAATAAAAATCTGAACCAATCGTTAGACCTGGCATCTTTTGGAGTGTTTCTCCTGTCTTTTTGCTTTCTGACCTCCCGGTTCTGACTCTGTTTTTGCTTGTTTAGTGTCTCTGCGCACTTTCTTACTGCTGTTCAGTGTTAAAGTGCAAGTGGTCCTATTGTAAATTGGATTATGGATTGGTGTTTACATGATTGGCATATTTGATTTACTGGTAAGTCCCTAGTAAAGTGCAGTGAGGGGGCCAGGGCCTGTAAATCAAATGCTGCTAGTGGGCCAGCAGCACTGATTGTGCCACCCACATGAGCAGGGTTCTCAGATCTGCCACTGCAGTGTCTGCACGCAGTTTTTACTGACATGTCGACTTGGCAAGTGCACCCACTTGCCAAGCCCTAACCTTTACTTTTATTCCATGTGAGTCACCCCTAAGGTAAGCCCAAGGTACCTCTATGGGCAGGGTGCAGTGTATTTGAAAGGTAGGACATGTACTGGTGTGTGACATGGCTTGATAGTGAAATACAGTATATTTAGATTTTCACTATTGAAAGGCTATCTGTCCCATAGGATAGAATGGGGAATACGTTGTAACATTTTACAAGTATATCTTCCCATTGGGACAAGATAGAGAAATAGAGTTTAGTAAGCCTGAACTCAGAATGTAGAAATGCATCTTTAAGTAAAGATGATTTTTATGCTCTGTGTTTGAAAATACCACTTTTTGAAAGTAGGTATTTTCTTGCTTAGCCATCCTGTGCTGGGTTGTGGATTCACTGTCTGGCTTTGGAGTAAAAGGGGCTGGGGATGGGCATTTTCTTCAGACATCCACTGGTGTGTCGAGGTGTGTCCTGCCTTTCCTGGATGAGTCAGGGCTGGGCTGAATAGACCTGGGCTGCATTCAGAGTAGTGGAAGGAGATTTCCTTGCACCTGAATAGGCCTGGTCTGCCTTGGACAATGCTGTCTCTACCTCCTGCCGGGAAGCTGGGCCAGAGAGGGCGAAACTGGTTTGGGCTGAGCACAGACACTCTCTGCCCAAGAGAAGAAAGCAAAACTGAGTATAAATATTGTGGCTCAGAACTTTAGAACTCCCTTGGATCAAGGAACCTGCCAAGAAGAAGAGCTGGAAGAACTGCCAGGAGGAGTACTGCCCCTTTGCTGTATTGTTGCTTTGCTGGGTTGGCCTGCAGTTGCTGTTTCTGCCTTGAGCAGTGAAAGGACTGAACTGAACTTTCTTCACTTGTCACTGAGTATCTCCAAGGGCTTGAAATAGAGCTTGCCTCCCATTCACCAAGTCTCAGGGACAGCAAAGACTTCACTTACCTCTGGGTACCACCTTTGGAACCGTGGGTTTCTGTTGGCACAGAGGGGGAAAGCAGCTGACACCGTCACCAACACTGCTGCGGACTCCGAGTCCTGAAGGCACTGCTGAGGGCACCGCAACCCTCATCTCACTGATGACTACAACGACTGCTGCCACCACCGAGCCGCTGCTTGCACCGCGACCTGTGGGCACCGCTCGCCGCACCGCCTAGCTTCACTCCGTCGCCCTGGTCTCACCGACGATGACGCTGCACGCTGACCTCGAAACCTGTGACTGCACTGTGGTTTGGGGGCACCGCTCGTAAGTCACACGCTGCACCGCCCCATCCCACACTGCAGTATGGGCTGACCGACGCCAGCTCCCATCAACCGACACTGCTGCTTGCACCTTTACCTGTCAGCACCGCAATGAGCACACCTCACTCCACACCGCAACCCTGGTCTCACCGGCGCCGCTGGATGACCATCACCGAGCCGTTGCCTGCACCGCGACTTGAGGGCACCGCACGCTGCACCGCTACGCTTCACATTGCAACCGCAACGGTTGCCTCGACCGGCCCGCACTGACGCGGTCAGCCAGAACCAAAGGTACTGTTTATGAGTCTGCTGACACTAACGCCGGTCCGCACCAATGCGGTCGGCTGGAACTGTTGGATTCTGTTGTTGTCAGCACCGCGGTAGCCCTGGACGGAGCTACCGGCCTTTAAGGAAATGCATTTTAAAGTCATTCTTGCAAAGTGCATATGTTTGATTACTGTATGTTGGTATTTTTATTGTCTTGGTCTTTTTGCACAGATAAATATTGGTTATTTTTCTAAAACTGGTGTGGTGTCCTTTTGTAGCGTTGTCACCGAATTACTGTTTGTTATGTGCAAATGTTTTACACACTGCCTCTGAGATAAGCCTGACTGCTCATGCCAAGCCACCAAGGAGGTGAGCAGGGGTTATTTCAGTAGTGTATCCCCCTTATCCTGACTAGAAGGAACAGTCCCTATTTGGACAAAGGTGCAAACCATTGCCAACTAGAGACCCCCATTTCTAACACCAATTTATAAAAATAGGTTGTATTTTTATCTTTAAATACACACCTCAATACCAAATATGCACCGGAGGGTTCTGGATACATAAATTATCAAAGAAACAATAAATCACAGCTTTTCACTAAAAGCAATAAATCGTTGTAATCTACTGTGACTTACAGTTTAGGGTTAGCCAAATCAAGTAACATGAAAATGGTCATAAGGGCACTCTTGTGGGGGTCCATCTCCCATAGGTAGCCAATCACATGGAACAGTCAGGTCCATATGAACAGTTACCTCACAGTGTAAGCAGTCTCCATTCCAGGTCCTATGGGCGAACCACCAATGAGAAGATAATGGGAACGTCTGGTTGCAAGGGATGCAGGATGCTGAAGATGCTCAAAGATGCTGAGCTGATGTCGGGGGTTTTGGCCACCCCCTGGTCCATGAACACGGAGGGGCACTGTGGCCTTAGGGATTGATATCCCACGAAGTCCGGGTGAAGTCCAGCCTAAACCAGTTGCCAACAGTCTACTGGTCTACAGTTACAGTTGTTATTTCATTGGATGCCTATGAAAGAGAAAGTTTACTTTAAGATCTATTGTATTACATTTAGGGCCCTCAACAATCTGGCCCCACACCTCCTGAATAAGAAAAACAGGAAATATATGCTGGCCTGTGTACTGAGGTCTGTTGGACTGAATTATCTAACTATCCCCAAATACAGACAAGAAAGAATGGGTGGACAAAGGTTTTTTTGGTGCTGGCTCCCACGCTATGATAGTCGCTTCCACAGCATTTGCAAATAGAAACAGACTTTCTCAGATTTAGAAAGTACTTAAAAATGTGGACTTTAGACATGCATTTATCAAATAGACAGCATACAAGAGCTCTTGAGACCCGGTGGCATTCACTCCTGGTAACTATGTTGCGCCATGAAACCTGCGGTTACTGCGATCTGAATTATTAAGTAAATTTAACATAGCATAGCATAACATAATGGTATTCTAATTTCGGAGATTTGGGCAAAAAATGACAGATGAAAACTTTGTCACCTATTTCTATTTTTTCCTACTTACTTTCATTAGTTTTTGATTCACAACAAGCAATCCACTCCATGGCCCCAGGTGAATTCTAAATGTTGTCTACTTTTAAGAAATGATCAGCCTTCCACTACTCCCACAATCCCCAGCATGTGGGGAAAAGGGATGCAAATATTTCTTGGCTATCTTCTATGGGAAATGTTTTTTGAAGGCTTAAGCACAGACTACTGAAACATCAAAAGGGCTCCAAACTAGGTGGAAAAACTTCACCACTTCAGAGGTCAAAATGGGTAAATCTAGCCCTACCTAAATATTTTTGACTATACATTTGTAGTTGACACCCTACAGTCAATATTGTTTTAGGCCGATGTGAAAGCTCAATATTTTGGTAGTACACCCATCCTGTGCACACAGAAAAAGTGCATCAATAATATTTAGAGGGGAGAGGGGTGCTCCTCATTATACACAGTGTCAGCTGACAGGGAATGGGGTTGGCGGGGTGGGGGGGAGTGCGGAGGGGGTGGGTCAAAAAACAAACAAAACCAAAAAACACCTTTTGACGGCCGTCATCTCCCCTCCATCGAAGCTTGTCTTCCTGGTGAGTCCCGGAAGGAGGAAGCACACAGGCTCCCCTAAACCAATCACAATGCTGCAATGCAGCATTGTGATTGGTCTGAGTGCCATGGTTTGGTGCTCAGACAGGGACTGGGGGCCTGTGCATTTTCCACACCAGGCTGTGCATTACAGCCGGTGGGGGACATGCAAAGTGTGCATGACTGTTTGGCCAGCCAAGACAGCCGGCCAAACAGTCATGCGCACTTAGAGTGTGCCACCACTCCTCCCCCTTTGACACCAGCCCCGCCCCAACTTAACCCAGCCCACCAGCTACAAAAAATAAATTGATAATAACAAAGTTATTATCATTTTATTTTTCCCTTTTTTCACTGCTCTGAGAGCAATGAGGTGACGCTCCTCCGTCTTAGCGGAAGAGCCGCCGAGCTCTTTGCCCTGCACTGGACTGGATTAATACACCGCGGGGGATATTCTCAAGAACGTGTGATAACTACCGCAAAAT
The DNA here is from genome assembly GCA_963921515.1 of Calotriton arnoldi. NCBI lineage: Eukaryota > Metazoa > Chordata > Amphibia > Caudata > Salamandridae > Calotriton > Calotriton arnoldi. The sequence continues at coordinate 383,916 of CAWUFW010013357.1, read as the reverse complement.
TAGTTTAACGCAACTCTTCACATCGCAGTCTATCGCGGGAAAACAACTACGTGTTAACGTGGAATTCACAACACGGCGGCCCCATGCGATAGTCCAACGATAACGCGTCAAATGAACGTGTTAAAACTAACGCGAAACACGAACGCGAAAATAGTAGCGATGAGGCCAATCCCAATACAAAAATCAGCGATAACCAGCGAGAGGCCTGCAATTCCCACGCGTCATGCAGGAAAATGCACTATAAAAGCAGAGTAAAAAAATGGTGAGATGACAATGTACGAGCACAACCCCACATTCGTGACGTAGAACAAATGACCATTGTCCAGCATCAAATAGGCATCTCCTCACAGTCACAATGTACATTGACATGCAGTCTGCATGTAAACTGCGCAAATGCAGAAACATGCATGTAACACACAGTGAAACCGCATCTCCCCCTCACATTGCAGAGGGACAAGCAACCCCTCCTGCACACAGACGTGTCATGACCATGATCAATCAATTATGAAAGCGTGGACGAATGTAGGGGCAGTGACTCCCGCTTACGTGCATGTTGCCCATGTTGTGGGACTTTAGTCACAGGGGGCATCCCCGCATCATGGTGGTACATATCTGACCCCAAAAGGAGCCCTGTTGTCACCTGCAGGACACAAATGGCAGTCAAAATGGAATGAATCGGGACACATGTGAAACGCCGAAGAGTGGGATTCCCTACTAACTGCGACACACAGAACTGGCAGTTCGAATACGTGACACCCTAAACAGCCTCTCTGCACAGAGGTGACACACCCACCATACATGAACAAATCATAAAATTGTCAGCAATACATGTCGCACTCACACTTGTCTGAGTGATGTGCCTGTACAAATGAGAGACATGCACTCAGGGAATGTGTTCTTTGAATGCATTTATTTGCACATGCTGTGCATGTGGTCATTTTGTACTGTCCCATTACTGCCAAGGACTGCCACAATGTGACGTGCTCATGTGAAGAAATTGTCAATGATGGTGTTCCTACGGGCTATTCCTGCTGCGGCTGCAGTGGGGTGTGGTCCACCTGCCTCATCTCCATCATCATCGTCCGGTGCATCTGGCACTTGTATCCATGGTGCCTTGCTGCGTACACATATGTTGTGCAACACACAACATGCAACGATCATCTTGCACACGATGTCTGGGCTATACAGGAGCCTTCCAACCTGTGACGTCCAGGCACCTGAAACGTGACTTCAACACGCCAAATGTGCGTTCCACAATGCCCCTGGTGCGTTTGTGGGCCGCATTGTACTGCCTCTGGGCCTGTGTGTTCGGGGCTCGGAGGGGTGTCATCATCCAAGCGCAGAGTGCATATTCATGGTCACCTGTGACTGTGCAGAGAGACATGAGTCAATAGTTGGTTCGGCATGATGTGTTGGCAGGCTCACTGGTTCATTGGTGTGTGATATGTGTGACTTTGTGATTCCTGCATGACATGTACTGCTTGTTGCAAATGAGCGGCATCAATGTGTATTACGTAGCCTCAATGCCCTCCTCCCTCCCACCGAGCATATTCACTAGTGTGCGCAGCGCGGTTGCATCACTTGCACCCCTACAGCACACTCTTGTCATGCCTGTCTGCGCATGTCCACAAGCCCGACAACGACACAGTGATGTCATGTGCTGAAGGTGGATGGACACGTGTGTGTAGGCCTATGGTAAGGACAGGGCGGACACAGATGTAGAGTTCATGCCTGGCTGAACTCGCCATGAGGTCGAGGGTAGACCTTTGGCTTATGCTGCGGAAATAGCGACACACACAACAGTTGGCATGTCTGATCTCTGACCCCGAGCGGGCCTGCGCACCCTCATTTACCCCTCGGCTGAGCCCGTACTCCGGTTGCATGCTACATGGCAACATTGCATATTGCGTGACGGGTGGCGCCGACACTACACCTGAGACACACGCAATAGTTACTTCCTTGGCAAGGCCTAAACTTTACCACGCCCAGAGCCACGTGTTGAATGACCACACCCCTACCCCGTACTGCCGTATGCAGGTCCACTCCCTCACAGGGGGGTCCGACACAGCTACATGTCCCAGGTCTACCCCACTGCCTGAGGTGACAAGGTTGCACCCGCTGTACACAGCACAATGTAATGTGATATGGCCCGGGGCCCTCATGCATACATAATGGCCACACGGACACACTGAGATTATCCGTGGAACTGGCTACGGGCACGTGCGCCCGGAACCTTTTATTGCCAGGGTCACACGTCCAGTGACGCCTGTGCTGGATGGGTGTTGGGTAGTGTAAGCCACCCCTCAGGTGTTGGTTGGTGTTGGCAACAACTACAACAGTGATCAGACAATCAGAAGTTCAAAGTACAAACAGCAAGGGTCCATGACTTGAGCTGCACAGAGTTGGTGGCCCCGGATGTACAGCGGCCGGCACAGGCACACCGTCACGGGATGGTGACTTGCGATGCACTGAAGTAGGGCCATGAGAGCTGAGCAGGTCCTCGTTGATGTCCAAAGAGAATGTCGCAGAGTGTTACGGGGCACAGTGAAAGGTGTCCATCCAGGGCATGATGCAGAGGGCAGAAGCAAGCAGAAACAGGCAATATGGAGGAGTTGAATGCTACAGTCTCCTTTTTCCCACAATGTCAGTATCAGCTACATGATGATGAAGACAACCCCCAGGCCATGCACTCAGACGCCACCAGGGTATAACCAGAGAGTGTCCATGACTCCCGTGGCACAGAGTCAGTGGCACCAGAGCCGGAAGGGGATGCAGTCTGCGATGAGGCCTGTACAATGATATGAAGTCTGCAATGAACAAATCAAGACTCAGTTCCAATTGTGTGTCCTACTCGACCGCAGTGGGTGCCGGAGGCAGCGGTCAGCGCGGGGCAACCGCTGTGCAGCCAGCTCCTCCTGGATCTCTAACACACAGCATTGAAATGGCATGTGGAGAAGATTCCTGGTTGACGGAGGTGGAGACACCAGAGCTGAGCGGGTGTTTAGCCAGTGACGATGCTGTGTCCTGCCTGTTACGGACTGTATTGGATTTGTGGACTGCTGGACCGCAGTGTAGGCCAGAGGCAGCGGTCAGCAAGGGCCCACAGACACGTGTGGTTGGAATGCTATGCACAGAGTTGGTGGCACCACATCGAAGGGAGTATACTGATTTAAACCCTGCATTAACATATGTACTCTGCCATTGTGTAATCAAGACTCAGTTCCAAATGTGTGATCTACTTGTCCGCTGTGTATGCCGGTGGAGTACGTCAACGACAAAGGAGTACTGCGAGCATTGCCCGCGGAGGCCGTGATGGTCTGAGGAGGCTGCCAAGGTTGAGGGCCTCTGGCTTGGAGTGAGCACCGGCATGTGGTGGGCCCTCTTGGAGACACGCCGGTGTCGGCAGGTGAGCAGTGAGGCCTGGATGCGCAGGGGCGGACGGGACTGGTTCGGGGACCAGCGGCCTGGGCTGCGGCAGGCGCACAGGATCGCAGGCCACACCGCTCATGGCGGGGTGGGAGGCGCCGCCCTGGCAGACACGTTGGGCAGTCCGGAAGTGAACCACACCCAGAGCTACGTGCTTTTTATTCACACCCCTACACTGGCCTGGCATACGCCGGGCCAGCCCACTCCGCACACGCTTCCAGGGGGGGACGTCACAAGCTACATTTCCGAGACCTTCCCCACTGGCTGGGGTGACATGGTTGTGTCCACTGTCCACAACACTACCACCACCAGCAGTATATGTCGACATGGATATGTCTGTGGTCTGCATACTGCAGTCTGTCCAGCACTTCCACGCCACACTTGGCATTGTGTGCATTCTCATTCATGGGTGACTTGCCTCCTTCGCACATGCCTGGTTCCCACCTCACCCCACATACTGCTATTGTGTGGCTGAGGTGCCATGCCGTTGATGGCTCATGTACATGGCTAGCCCAGGTTTCCGCAGTACGTTGTGCTGTCGTGTATGGTGGGTGGGCATGTTGTATGTGAGTTTGTAACGTGTGCATTCCCAGAGTTGTGAGTTGCATGATTGTGGAGTTGAGGTGTGTGGTGTGTTCATTTGGTACTTACCAACGAGCACTGCATTTCCGTAGGTGCCATCCTGGAAGCGCCGGTTGATGATGGACTGTCGGAAGATGTATGAATCATGCACACTGCCTGGGTAGTTGGCGACGACATTGGTGAAGAGTCCCCGGTGGTCCACTATTGCCTGCACATTGATGGAATGCGTGTGCTTTCTGTTGCGGTAATTGTGTGCAGTGTCGGGAGGGGGCACAAGTAGGACATGTACGGGAAGCCTGCTATGGCGTAGAAGCCTTGCTTGGTCTCCAGCTGTTCCTGCGCAGTGTGGGGGAAGTATAGGTACTGGGGTACCAAGCTGATGATGGCATCCAGGACAGGTTTGAGGAACTTGAATAGGGCTGGCTGTGAGACTCCTCCGACTCTGGCGGTTGTTGATTGGAATGTCCCAGAGGCCAACAGGTGCAGCACAGCCAGCAGCTTTGTCTGAGGTGGGATGTTGGTTGTCCGCTGTGTTGGTACCGTCAGCCTGTGGGCAATGATGGTCAGGAGGCGGAGGATGGTTGACCTTTTGAGTCTGTAGTGGGCAATGACATTCTGTGAGGCTGGTGCGTTTCCTGAAGGCCCGCTATTTTTGTCTGCGCTGCCTCCGTGGTGGTCCGGGGGGGGGGGCGGGTGGGTGGCGGGCCTGGGTGTGGTGGCGGTGGATGTTGTGGCCCTGTTGGGGCTCCGAGCTGCATGATGAGTAGCTCCATGGCATCTGTTGTTCTTCAGGTGTGGCTGTGGGCTGGGCTCCCTTTTCTGGTGCAGGTTGTCGTCCGACTTTGCACCAGGTCAGAGCAGGTGTTAATTTCCTGCTGCTAACGCGCCGTATCGCCTGTTTTGTGTTCTTATCTCCGATCTGGCTGGTCGTTGAGAATGTTGCGTTGTGGTGTTGTCGCGGATTTTTGCTCGGGAACGTCTACTCTGCATCTCATTAGCGATAGTTGCCGGGCTCATCTGTGGCGATGTTTTTTGTGGCTGCTATCGCAGGTAAACTGGTGATATCGGCTGTTTGCACCAGCTTGTGAATGGGACGATAATTTTATTGCGACTTTGGCTGCGATAATGTGCCGTTAACTCGGCGATAGATCCTTGAGAATATGCCCCCGCGTGTAATGCAAAGAACTGGTCTGATCGGAACCTAGTGCTGAGCATACGCAGTACTGAAAAAAGGCACTATCAGCTAACACATCTGGCCAATGTTTTCTTTTTTAATACTATTACTGCAAGGAATCATTGGAGCGTACACTTTAATGGGTACATTTTTGAGGATTTAACCCACGTACAAGTTTAATCCTGAAAGCAATATCTTGTTTTCAGGAAACCTTGTGAACTCCTTCTCTAAATTACAGACAATATGGAGATTTGTAACCACTAAACAGTCCGATCAGAAAAATTGTTGTAAAATAGTCAGTACATTCTGTAACGTTAAAGGGCATCCTGTGGTTGGTTTTCAGCGCAGGTAAAGTGATCTCATATACAGTTGCCAGCCCTGGTAGGTGGCAGGATGCCCAGAATGTTTTATTCTTAGCTCAAGGAAAAATGAAGCAGGGTAAGTTACTGTAGAACTTGTAAACATAGGGGCTTATTTACAAGCCCCTTGTGCCACTTTTGCGTCATTTTTAACATGGGAAAAATGATGCAAAAGTGGCGCAAGGGGCTTGTAAATAAGCCCCATAGTCTCCTTTGACACCAGAAACAGGTCAGAGACATGAAATAGGCATGACAGCAGTTTTTTGTAAGATAATGTCTATTCTACATCATGGAGGCGATTAAATACAGGATGTTATTTCACATACATCGCCATGTTGAACAGCATATGATTTGAGAGAAAGTAAAGGGTTAATGGTAATGGAACACAACCACTTGGCAAGAGATGTCTTTTCTATTTAGGCAGCTTTATAGGAAGCCAATGGCATTACAGAGGTAGTAAATGTCATGCCACTCTGAGCATCAACATTTCACTGTAGCTTAAAAAACACCAGCGAGAAAGAAGCAGAGAAGACAGAATGCAAGGCACTTTCACTTGGTCCTATGATCTGAAACAGTGCCACCATCTATAATAGGATTAACAACATTCAAGTATTGGCATTTTTGTTAAAAATGTTACCAGTATCCTTTACTGGTGATAAGAAACGTACAGCTGCACACACAGATTTACCTTAACTTATTGGAGTCACAATAACTATTTTCAACACAATTAATTTTTCTGAGTGTTTTCTTTTTATCTCATCCTTATATTGCACTCTCCTCCTTGCGATTCCAGCTATTCACAGACATTTTATAGCCCACGACTGACCCGTTTCATCCACGAGAGACAACTTTAAGATGACATTCAGGCGGTATTCCCAAACGTAGATATGGGTGAACTGTCACATTTTCTTTCTGACGTTTCTTCTACGTAATTGCCTGAACCTAGAGCTTTGCTGCTCTTCAGTAAAAAAAAGCCAATGTAAGGTTTCTTATATGGCGTACCACAGGACCGCCGGTAAGTAATCTTGTTATTGTACAGAGCCTCCAGTCATGTGTTGTCTTTCTCTGTATCCTGTGGGGTGTCCCATCTTCAGATGGCCGGGTGGGGTCGCACTTTGGGCTCCTGGTGGTTTCACCACACAGAGTAATGTTAATGGATGCTTCCGTTCATAGTCCCATTATTGGCAACACACCCCACCCACACCACAACAGAGTATGCATGCATAAATAACTACACCACACAACTTTTGTTTGGGAAAATATTGCTGCAGGTTTATTCCATACAAAAGTATGCAAATATGGTGGGTTATCTTACGGGCGATCCAAGGGCAGGCAGCTGTACCACACTACGCTGCCCTGCCCGCCTGATGAGCCAAGCACTGTGGAGAATCCAATCAGCGCTACCCTTATGGGGGTGATCCCCTTACTGGATTATGTGACACATTGGTCCCTTATTACTCACGCCCCTTTCGGGGCGGAGCGTAGCAAGGCAAGCCCCCGGTTGTTCAGGCCCACAACCGCCTGAAGGACTAACGGGGCGCCGACGTAATTGTTCCAGGACCCTCCCATGAGGCTCCTGGGATTTGGCTCTGGCACCCCTATTGTGCCCACCCAGAGGTACCCTTCTGTACCCATCTGCTTCCAGATTGCCCTGTAACTCCGCCTGCAACGACAAAAGAAAAACATTACAACGTTCTATGTACTATGCCTGCCAACCCCACGCCGGGTAAGCGGTAGGGTGGGAGACGGCGTGTCCGGCGCAAAGAGGGCGCCAAGATGGCCAGGGGAGGCATAAATACCTCCCCACCTCCTCTGCGTGCCGGAAGTGACGCGTCTGGAAGGGGGATCCTCCTCGAGCCCCGCATTCTGAGTGGGGGTGGGGAAGTGCCCAAATGGCACTAAAGGGGCCGCCCGTACAGGGTGGCCCCCTGCGGGGGCCGCGGGCAGCTGCAAATACCGAACTATCTTTCATATTTGAAGCCAAAATAGAGCAGGTTAGTGCAATTCAAAATACAAACTCCTGTTCATGTATCGGTACATGTTCTACCTCCTAGAATCTGTGGCCTAACTAGGTTGTAATAGGCCCTAGTGCAAGAAAAGTAACTGGGTCCCTTTACTATGGTGACATCTCAGCCTTTGAGGTGCCCCTGACACTCCGCAAGCTCCTTCAACATAGTGTGCATCTGCTGTATCAAAACTCACTACCATTCTCATACACACACTATACTATTTGCACTCCCTGCATTGTATTTCTGCAAGTCAAAGTCATAAACTAAAAAGCATTTCCAAAGCCAATAGGTTTGGCCATTCTAAAGTGCATGCACACAAAGACATAACATGCATGGACCCCAACCCACACAATGCTGGCCTCACATTGGCACATTCCTTATTCTGCACTCACACAGGCTCAACAACCTTCAACCTGTAGACTACCTACCCTGCACTCTCAAAAGACAATGTTAATCTTGCATTCACAGAAGCACACCCCTCACAATGCACTCACAAAACATGGTGGCTATCCTGCAGTCACACAAGCACACTCCTCACACACAGGTACAGCAGTCACTAGGAAGGAGCAGGAGTTGGGACAGATGGTGGTACAGGAGGCACAGGTTGAGCATCTGGTTCATCGGTCCACTAGTGCAATTTAAAGCTGTTCAGGTAAGCTTCACTGAAACCTGAATGTCCACTAAGGATATTTGATCTCCTATCAGCCACACTTGGACCATCACAGTAGACTATGTGAGTCTGATCGTTTTGAAATGTTGTGGGGAAGAGTGCTGACATAAAAAAGAAAGTCCCATTTGACTTCAAAAAAACAAGGTAATGCTGAAAGAAATAAAGCAAAACAAAAGCAAAAAATGCCAACTAAATGTGGAGGGCATGTGCTTCAATAAAAATAGTTAAAAAGGTAAAGCTTTGCACTGGGCTGGCATCTTGAAACAGTAAAAAAGGATATAGTACAGAGTATGCAGAATACCATTTCAAGATCAATCAATCATTCATTCAAATAGCACTTGTATAGCGCAGCACTGTCATCCCTAGGGGTATCTGGGCGCCAGGGGTGCGACGTCTCAGTCGAAGAGCCAGGTCTTTAGATTCTTTCCGAAGTCCGCCATGAACGGTGCTACGGAGATGAAGGGACATGGGTTTGAAGCATGTGATGCCCGGTGCTCTGCATAAGAAAGTTGTGGTCCAGTAGCAATGGCAGGTGAGCTGATGGTACTCTCATTACTTAATTAGCACTAGTCTGCAGTTACAGGTGAGCTGCTGGGGGATGGACTAAAGGAAATATCTCCTGAGATCGGACTCCCGTGGATGCACAGTAACAGAGTAAGCAGCCAAAATACTATTACTTAGACTCTTAAAGACCAGCAGTTATGTACTAGGCAGAGCCAAACATTGGCAACAAAGTCCATGACTGAAGAGGGCAGAGCCACTGCCCAATTGTATGTATGCTGTTCTGAAGGGCTGAACCAATATGTGAATGACACTCTGTCAGGTAAATAACTGAAACAGGCTTATCCAAAGTCCATTTTCTCTAAGTAAGATAATGTATTATATTTGAAAAAACACAAGGCTGGTGAGAGAGCTAAAACAGTGTTTTGGTCACGCTTAAAACATATAGAACTAGATAGAGCACAGGAAGCAGGAGAGTAGCGGGTCCCTGGCTCACACACATGAAACAAACAGCACTGGTCAAGAGCATTACAATCTTTCATGAAAGACATGAAACAAGTGAGGTACTGCAGGACCAGTGGAGTTTTTCTTCACAGATATGGAACATGTGTGGTACTGCAGTCCAAGCTAGTGCAAACTTCCTTCAAAAACATGAATCAGGTGTGCTACTGCAGGGCCAGTCACTGCAAGCTTCCTTCAATGACATGGAACAAATGTGGCACTCTAGGGCCAGTGAAAAGTTTCATTCAAAGACATGAAACAAATGTGGCACTATAGGGCCAGTGCAAGCTTCATTCAAACACATGAAACAAATGTGCCACTACAGGGCCAGTGCAAGCTTCCTTCAAAGACATGGAACAAGTGTGGTACTGCAGGGCCAGTGCAAGCTTGCTTTAAAGAGATGAAACAAGTGTGGAACTGCAAGGCCAACCAGAGCAACCTTCCTTCAAAGACATGGAACACTTGTGGTACTGCAGTGCTAGCCAGTGCAAGCTTCCTTCAAAAACATGGAACACATGTGGTACTGCAGGGCCAGTGCACACTTCATTCAAAGATGTGGAACAAGTGTGATTGTATAGGGCCAGTGCAAGCTTGTTTAAAAGATATGGAACAAGTGTGGTACTGCAGGGCCTTTGCAAACGTATTTAAAAGATATGGAACAAGTGTGGTACTGCAGGGCCAGTGCAAGCTTGCTTAAAAGATATGGAACAAGTGCGGTACTGCAGGGCCAGTTCAAACGTATTTAAAAGATATGGAACAAGTGTGGTACTGCAGGGCCAGTGCAAACTTGCTTAAAAGATACGGAACAAGTGTGGTACTGCAGGGCAAGTGCAAGCTTGTTTAAAAGATATGGAACAAGTGTGGTACTGCAGGGCCTTTGCAAACTTATTTAAAAGATATGGAACAAGTGTGGTACTGCAGGGCCAGTGCAAGCTTGCTTAAAAGATATGGAACAAGTGTGGTACTGCAGGGCCAGTGCAAACTTGCTTCAAAGGCATAGAACAAGTGTGGCACTGCAGGGCCAGCCAGTACAAGCTTCCTTCAAAACGTGGGTGAGGTGTGGCACTGGGCATCACCATTTAACGTCCCTTAGATAAAGCGAATAAGTAGCATTTCAGATTTGGTACAAGTGTAAGGAATACCATTTGGGTATATGAGTGCAAGCTTGACTCACACGCATAGCAAGATTGCCAAGCACAAAACAAGAAGAGCACTGGGAAGGAGTACACGCTTCCCTCACACTCACAGAACATATACTTATCTGACCAGAAACAATGCAAGCTTCCCTCGCATGCACAGAACATGGACAGCATCTGTAACAATAGTCCCAGCCTGTGTGTAAACACAAACACACACAATGTGCAGCATTTTGAAGCAGTTGAAGCTCGCCTTACACACAGCACAGGTACAAGATGGTTGGCAGCAGAGCATGATAAGATATCCTCACATACAAAACAGGCATCACACTGGCAGCATCATCAAAGCCTATTTCAGGCACAGAATACTCAGAGAAAAGTATAAAGGTGGGTGAGCCACTGAAAGCTTGAGCCAGATGCCGGGCTCTGGTTCAGCTTGGGGTCAGCTTGAGCCAAAAGCCCAAAACGAGTTGAGTTTTCATGTGTCCATGCTCTATCCTCATGAACCAAGAATGAAAGACAAAGCATTAAACTTTTATGTCAAACTGGAGCAAGAAAAGGATACCAATCTAGTGGCTGAATTACACAATGTGAATCCAGAAATCCTGGGATCAATCCCGGCTTGGCCACGACCAAATTGTGTCCTAGGCAATAATTTTATTTTGTCATGCCTCCTTTTTTTCATCATTGCATATGAGAAAACCTTGAAATACGTGAGGATGTGTGCTGTGCAAGAATATCTTGAGTAGAAAGTAATGGACTACCTCCATGTAAAATTAAAATATGGTCCACATATAGGGTGCACATGACAACTGACTTGTTTCTTAGTTCTCTAATTATATTGTTGCCTGGGTGGGGAGTATGGGGATGAATGCTTCTAGGTTCATGTTTAAAAACTATCACTTTTAATAAATGCCTCTCAGTGTAGTGATATAATTGCATGTACTAAGGTGAAATGCTTGTTAAAGGAATATAATTTTTTTAATTTTGAAGACTCTTTATCATATTTTTACATAATATTTGTTGCATAATTTTCATGCCAAATGTTTTCCTGGCTCAGCTCGTGCCCGGCTCTTACAGTCAAGATGGGCTCTTAAGGCCAAGTCGGACCCATGGATCACCCACTTCTACTACAGTACTGTGCATAACAGTTACTTGAGTTCCCCCTCTCTCAGTATCTCACTCTTAGGTCCAACTATCTTGGTATGCTAGATAGAGGAGGATTGCATGCCCCAAAAGTGTCATCACTCATAAGTGAGACTGAGCGCTATTGTGTGCTCGGTCTGTGACATTAATGTTACTATAGAGAGAGACAGGAGTCAGGCAGAGGCATGGAGACAGTGTCTATGAAGGCTTTGGAGCACTCTGCAATGGCCCCAGGCGATGCTACATCCCTGGAAACGTCTCATGGGTGATTTAACCTCTTCCAGTCTCTGCAAGCAATGCTGGCAGACAGGCAGGCCCTGAGACAAATCCATGCAGTTTAGGCCCTAGTGGAGCGTGATAACAGTATATCATATTCAGAATATCGTCTGACATAAACAGTGTGTCCCAGGTATGGTTTACTAAAATATCTCCCCACAGGAATTAAAAATAGAAAATATACTCCAAATGGAATGATATTTTTGTAAACAATATTTACTACTCAGTATTTATGACAGACAACATTTCTGCAGACTATATTCTGACTTGCAACCTTTCAGCTGAAATAGGGACACAACAGTTAAACCTCACAATAGCAGTAACGTTATACCATCTAAGGTGTTTCTAGTGGTAGCACTTGTGTTAAATGCTTTGACTATGTTCTAGTCATCTCCTCTTCCTCATCCCATTCCATAGATCATGAGGTGTGTGCAGGCATCGGAATCAGGTACCCCGCTGTCTAACTAAAACAAAAAAAATGTTTAGACTAGGCTGTGCCCCACGTATGCCACAAAGGACCAGCTTTGGGCAAAATACAAAGACAAAATGCAGCTAGTGCTTAGCACAAGGGTGTTGTTCATGAACTGATCTATGTTCATGCGGTAATTATCTTATCTTCCTAATTTCTTTCCTTCCCTACCGTCCTGCCTTCATCCTTTTTTGCTCTATTCAATTTCTGTCCCTTTCCTCCAGTCCAATATCACTTCCTCTACTCCTCGTTTTCCCTCCCACATTTTTGCGATCCCCTCCCCATGACATCCTCTGCTGGATCCCCTCTAGTGCGTCAATCCCCTGCCTTTCTATATCCACCCTCCTCTCCCCCGCATCTATTCACCTACTCCACGCCTTCCCCACTCCTGCCTAGGTCACTAATATAGTTTCATGCATTGACCTTAGAGCACATCTATATCTTTGGTGACCATGCACTAAGGGCCAGATGTACAAAAGATTTTTGCACAGGCCTATTCGCAATTTCGGCTCGTTAAGAAATGCAAAACAACCTTTTCATATGTGCAAAGGCCAAAAACCTGTTGCAATTTGCGATTTCTACCCAGTAGAAATTGCAAATTGTGACTCACGATTAGGAAACTCAAATAGGGATTACCTATTTGTGATTCCTAAAGCACATGTACAAAGCATTTCCTAAATTTAATTTGGGCATTTAGAAATGGTAACCATGTGCAAAATTAAAAAATGCATTTTTTAATGTGACATGAAGCACACATATGCACTTGCATGTGCACTACCAATTGTGGGGGGCCTCCAGGGGAGCCTTAAGCCCAAAAGCACCCTTTTGTTTGGATTTCCTATTTGGCCCATAGGTGGGAATGCAATAGCATTTCCTATCTGCAATTCCTACTCTGTAGGAATCTCTATTACGAAATCGCACATTTTGTACAAACCATTATGCATTTCCTAAATAGCGATTCCTATGGAAACGCTATTTAGGAAATGCAAAATAGGATTGTCGTATATCTGGCCCTAAAATACATAAGTAAATGGCCTAATGTCCAACAGGACGTTGGTCAAAGGCATGTGCCAGCAGAGGTAGTGTAGGCTGAACCCCCAAGTGCATGACGGTGTTGCAGACACTAGTCTAAACAGAGTGGAGAAACGATGAGTTTGGCGAACAGGATCTTCTTCAGGTTTATGAAAGAGCACCCGTCAGCCAAACACTATATATATGTGGTATTTGTGTAGCGAAACTCTAGCTAAAAGGCAGAGGAGCCTTAGTTAGTGTCAAAGGCAAGCATACAGTCAACGAGTGATGGGAAATGGAGTTGGCTTCTGAAAGCACATGTGTACTGTTAAGGCATTGTGATGTAGTGTTCTTTAAAGAATGTGCTTAAGCTCTTTCCTAAATTGGAGCAGCACTGGGTGGTGTTGATTGATACGGGGATGTTGTTCCATATCCTGGGTGCATATATGGACTTTAAATGAAGCCTAGTGTATCCTGTATTTATTTTTATTGTAATGGAACTTTGTATTGAGTTCCGTTGCCTTCACCCTTTCTTCGTTGTGAAAAGTTACTCATGCTGAATTTTATCATTGTGTTTTATTGGTACTGAGTGCGTAATTCTCCGGTGTCTTCCCCATGCTACTTGGTACAAAGAAAACATGGAGACAGCTTATTCTTGGGAGCAGCTTGTTTCCTTGAAACCAGTGCATCCTGTGCTCCTTTTATGCCACCATACAAATAAAAACATGCATTAATCAGTTAAGCAGGGGATGGTATTTGTGCACACAGCCTTTGGCTCGGGTGCCTTTTCTGCCATGCTTACACATTTAAAGCATGGGATGCTCTTGCTTTGCTGTGGCTATGCAGGTGTTTTTTTATATGTGCAACTTTGATTAATAAGTAATGTGTGTAATTTAGTAATTTTATGATAAATAATAGTTGTAAGTGATGAATTAATGATGTTGCATTTAAAATAAATTAACACAAAATGTTTAGAAGAGTTATTCAGAGTGGCACAGTTTAGTTATGCAACATTTTCATGAAGATAACCTTTTTTTTTTTAAATGGATGCAGTTTCTAGTGTTTTGTTAATTTTGCTCCAGCTCATTCCCCCTCCTAATCAGTGTCACTCTGTGTGCCTTCCCTCCCTATAGTTTCCGCGGAGCACAGTGCAGTGTGACATAGTAGAATATTCTTGATTATTCTTAGAAGTGGGTAAGTGTTATAGACTTTATGTTGACAATCCATTTTCTGCTTTCTCTAAAATGTACTGTCGATAATCATACTATGCTGAATCTGCAGTTTCTCCTCATTGTTTATAAGTAAAACTTGTATAAAAATCCTTGGTTTTATGTGGATGGAGGCAACTTTTACTTATCCTCACTGACTTCTGTCTGTTTGGGGCAATTTTAATTTTTCCCCACTGAACTCTGTTTTCATAGGCTAGACTTTCATTTTTCTCACAAGTCTTTAAACTTCCCCTTTTAGAAAAGCATTAGAATTCTTTATTTGAACCTCACAATTTGTATTTCTGACTTTGTATTTCTGTATCTGTGATTTCATGGCAAACATTGATTTATTTTGCATTGCCTACTCTAAGTTTTTGTAATAAAACTCTTTAACTTCCCATTGTCCTAGAATTCAGTTCTTGAGTGGATCCAGTTACTATTTTTGATTTTACTCTGCTATTTCTTGGGCCTAAGGTTGGGGAGGGTGGTCTCTCTTAACTCTAGCTCAAGGGTACTGGAGCAGAATCACCAGAGATAATTTTGGGGTGATCAAGATATTTGGGTTGAGTAAATTATTGGGGTTTGGGTTCCAACAAACTTGGTAGCAGAGGATGGTTGTGTAAGTGCACCTCCTTACTCTTGGGGATCCCTAGAGAAATCCAAAAAAATTTCCTGTGATTTTTGAGTCTTCAATCCTGGCTCAGGGGAGGAAGGATTTTTTGGAACTTTGTCAAAAACGTCCGGTGTTCTGGAGACTACTAAGAAGTGACAAGCTGAGCGTATGGTCTGGAGTATAAGTATGAATAGGGAGAATTGATTTTATAAATGTATATTGAATGTGTGTTTGGAAGATAGACTTTTGTGTCTTTGGTGAGATGCTTGGGTATGAGATGATTGTGGGTTCAATTGGTAGATTGATCACTGTATTGATGTATTATTCATATTTGTACACACGTTTGAGGTTCTATAGGTTTATTGGTTGGTTTGACGAGTTCCAAGATCTCGAGATATATTAAAGTACTTGTCTGTAATTGTGGTGTAAAGATCAAGGTATGGCTTACACATTGATAGGGATTATGAACTAACACAATGTCTTTTCCCAGGTTGCATGCTAATTCCGGTTTGTGTAATTCTTTTTCTTGTGCACAGAGCAGAGCACACTGACTAGGGTGATTGCTGCTGGACGGAGTCTACCTAATGTGAATTTTGGTTTTCACAGAGCTTTTCATTTTCTGCACTCAATTTGGAGTTTGCGTTTCTTTCTGAAGTTTCATAGTTTTGATTGAATTGCCTTTATTTGATTTATTGACTTTCCCTTCCTTTTTAGGGTAAACAGAAAAGGGGTGTTTGAGTTACTTGAGTTCAAAGAGGCTTTGTAGTTGTTTTCCTGTTCATGGATAAGTCGTGCTGTGATTGATTGCTCAGCCAGGGCGCCACGTTAAGATTGATGAGACGTCAACACAAAGCAGTGCTCTGATTGGTGGGTTTTTGACGAAGTGGTGCTGCGATAGGTTGATGGTTGACAGAGCCTCGCTGCGATTGGTCACTCTTCACTAAGTTCTATGTTGTGATTTTGAATTGATTTCTGAGTTGTTTTGAGTAGATAGAAGAATGGGATGTTTGCTAGTAAAGCCTAAGGTTACTGTGGTACCTAGGGAGGGTCAAAATGTACCTGCGGAAGGAACGCCAGCTTATGAAATGATGTAAGAGATTGGGTAGTATATGTGTGCCTGCATTTCAGATCGAAATAAATATACACGTATGAACACATGATGAGGCTCTACAATTTCCATTAGACGGTATCTGCAGTGTCAGAAAGTTAGATTTCTTGAGACAGACCATGTATAACATGAAGCCGACACCCAGACCTATACAATTGAGGCTCTTAATAAGTGGAATCGAATGGCTACAGCGAAAGAAAGCTGCAAAACAGGTGAAGATTTCTTTTAGACATTGGCTTAAGACCAAAATGGATCGACAAGAGGAAAGCTGGAGAGAGGAAATGATTTAATGTGTAAAAACATTCCCTGCTTTAGTTGCAGAGAGAGAAGAGCATGATAAAAAAATAAAACAAGAAAGAAAGGGGAACATGCAGACAAGTCAGATGAGGATGATATGTTTATAGGTGAGCTTTTCAGTTCCGGAATACCTCCTTATACAGAAGGAGTGACTACTGCTGCTGCAGTTATGGCAGGAGTGGACACAGGTGCTGGGCAGATCATTTTGGGGAACAAAGTCCCACTCCTACAGCAGTTCCTTGTATGAGTAGAGATGTGCTATCTGAAACTCAGATACATGTTATCGAACCAGAGAGGCCAGTGACAGTTGAGCTTCCTCCTAGTGGAATACCTCTAGAGGAGCCTCATTCTAGAGGCATTTTGAGAATTGAATTTGGTGAGATGCTTCAGGGCAATGTAGATTTGAATAGCTTATAATGCAGATAAAATGAGATATTTGATCAAAGAAGCGGGCAGATGTGCAAATGAGGCACATGATAAATTAGAAGAGTTGACTGATGAATTAGAAGTAGACATTAGCACAATGAAGAATGTGAAGCGAAATTTTAAAATGGTTTTGACACATGATGAAATTAAGGAAATGGGCTTGATTACTTAGAGAGCTCATATTAAAGGTTTAATTGAGAAAACCCAAGATTGGAGTGATTTGAAAATATAAAGAGAAAGATAGAAAAAGGGGACCACAAATAAAAAGAGAATGAAAGGGGCCGAATGCAGGGTGAGAAATGTCAGAAAGGTTGAAACAGGGACGGTTTTGGAATTACTTTTGAGGAAAGTTGATGGAGGGAATCTTGTGCAAGAACTGTGGACTCAAGCTGATTTGTATGCACTTAAGCATAATTTTCTGAAATTGTAGGAGGATCCAGCCAAGACAAATATAAGGCTGTGATTGAGTATTTTAAAAAATTAGCTCTTGAGAAGGATATAAATTGGCATAAAATTTTGAAAACTTCACAAGAGCCAAAGGAGTCATTGCATTCCTTCTATGAAAGCCTAATGCACACTTATAAGAAAAGCAGCAGAGTTGAAAATCCTGAAAAAGATGTGGTTAGTTGTCTCATATCTGAATTCGTGAATAGATTGAGGACAGATATCAGAAACCACATTCAATAGAGTGAGTTGTGCCGGCAGACAAAAGACATAGACAAGATCTTGATGTTGGCTAAGAATAGTAGTAATTACATTGAAACAAAGCAGAAAAAGCTTAAGGAAAAATTGATGATTGCTCAGACATAGCAGTTTGAAAAAGGTTCCAGGAATCAAATGGGTTCAAATATGAATTTTGTACAGAATGGTAGTGAACGGAATGAATCCAGTGCAAATGTAAAATAGTTGTAGAAGTGATGAAGTGAAAGTGAGTCTTGAACTGATAAAAAAAGAATACAGCCTGCAACTTCTGTGGGAAGATTGGGCTCTGGAAGAGGGAGTGCTGTCAGAATCCTACTCAGATCTAAGGGAATGTGGGGCCGCTTTCACAGATGCAGAGAATTAGTATGATGGTTCCAAATATGTGGAATGCATAATAGAATGTGCAGAGTCATAAATAAGTATGCATACCAATGCCAACAGCTCCTGTGATGCAGAAGAATATGCAGGGTATCAGCAGAATCCATTGATTCTGACTGATGAATTGGCAGGAAGTAGTTTATACTGACAGTGCCTGAGGGGAGAGGAGGATTGCATGCTTGGAGCAGTCATGGAGGTAGACCAAAGTGGTCCATATATTGATGGAGAAGTCAATGGCCACTCTGTTTCATTTTTCATTGATGCAGGGCTACCCATTTTACAGTTTGTTCTATATAAGTCTCAAACCTACCCCTCTCTGAAAGAGAAGTTTGAGTTGTAGGGATCAGTAATAAGCAAATTGTTAATCAAATTACAGAATAGGTTCCAGTTAAAATTGGACAGATGGAAAATTAGCATCAGTTTATTTTGTGCGATTCGAGTCCTGTGAATTTGCTTGGACAAGAATTATTGTGTAAAATTAATTGTGTAATATATTGTACACTGGATGGTGTTGCAATAGAGACATAGGATGAGGACTTAGCATTTAAGATGAGTTCTTCAGAGGTGAAAGTTGAATTGTTCCCATTGGATTTATGGCATGCTGTGAAAGATGAGGTATGGGGTTTTACAGGAAAGGAAATTGGATTATTTAAAGAGCAAAGCCAGTCAATATAAAGGTTAATCCTAATGCAATTTTCCAAGAACTAGACAATACAGATCAACGAAAGAGGCAAAAGAGGTAATGAAGCCAGTGATCGAAAAAATTATTGAACAGAGAATCCTTCTTGACGTACTTGGTAAGCTTTGTAACTCTCCTGTGATGCAACTAAAAAAGCTGAATGGCAAATGGAGAGTCGTACAAGATCTCTGAAAAATTAACAAAATAGTTGTCCCATGTTGTCCAGTGGTACCAAATCCAGCAGTGATCCTGTTTCAAACTCTATCAGAAGCAGAATGGTATTTGGCCATTGACTTAGGCCAAGCGGTCTTCTCAATTCTCCTTCATGAAGAGTCACAGTTTCTTTTCGCGTTCTAAAATTACCATGCAATTCAGTCTTGGTGCAGTGTATTGATTACCTACTGATCGCATCAAAGACAAAGGAGGACTGTAAGCTTGATGCAATTGCCCTTTTGAATCATCTAGCTGATAATGGTCATAAGGTGTCCCTGACTAAAATGCTGTATTGTAAAAAGAAAAAAAGAAGTCATTCATCTCAGACACCATATAGAAAAGGGTGAGGAAAGTCTTGAAAAAACGCATATCTGCTATTCTGAAACTGAGTCAGCTGACTACCCAGAGGGAGGTTCGGATGTTTCTTGGAATTGTTGGATACTGTCATCAGTGGATTCCAAACTTTGCCCTGATTGCAAAGCCTTTAGTGGGATTGACATGCAGTGATGTGCAAGATCCGGTACCATTTGATGATGAAAGCACTGATGCATTTAGAACATTGAAAGAGAGTTTGTGTCACCCACCCACACTTGGATTTTGTCATGTAAAGAATGGATGTGCACTCTCAGTTCTTAATCAAAACATGAAGAACTAATGCGCCCAGTGGGATACCTTCCTGCTGCTTTGGATCCAGTAGCTATGAGTCTTCCAAGTTGTTTGAAATCGGTTGCAGTTGTTTGCTTGGCCATTGAACAAAGTGAAGGAATTCTGATGGGCCATACTTTAAGATAGGAAGGACGTACATACATACATACATATATACATATATATATATATATATATATATATATATATATATATATATATATATATATATATATGCGAAAGCCTTCGCCACTGCATTCCCTCAGCACAACAGACGAAAGCAGACCCAAAAGTCAGTGCGAAGTTTTTGATTTATTAGATACCCTTTGTGTCCGCCATGACGCGTTTCGGCCTTCAAGAGGCCTTGATCACATGACGCTTCAGGAGGAAAAGTGCAGAATTTAAAGTGATACGTGCGAAGAGGCATAATTAGCTTACATCACATGTTCAATGGACATAGAGGAAACATTTGTAGATACTAAACAAGTGCCTTGGTTCAATGAGTGCTAGCACTGGTACCAAAGAGGTAGGTTAATTTTTAAGATTCCCTAAAATACCGGAAATGACACTTTTGCTTGAAACATGGAAAAAATAGTAAAACCCCAGTGGGTAATACTTCAATATTATAAACAAAAGAAAAAATTGATTAACCCCTTCGCTGCTAGGCCTTTTCCCCCCCTGTGCTAAGCCTTTTTTTGGCTATTTGGGGTAGTGCGTGCTTAGGCCCCTGTAACTTTTGACCACATAAGGTATCCACGCCAAATTTGTGTCCTTTTTTCTAACATCATGGGGATTGTAAAGGTACCCAGGGTTTGTGGATTCCCCTGGAGGGGACCTAGAAATTAGCCAAAATACAGCAAAATTTTGTTTTTTTGGGGAAAAATGCGAAAAAGGGCTACAGATGAAAGCGTCTTGTTTTTCCCTGCAAATGGCATCAAAAAGGGGTTGTGGTGCTGAAATCACCATCTTCCCAGCTTTCAGGGACAAGCAGACTTTTGTCAGAAAACCAACTTTTTTACACAGTTTTGGCATTTTTCTGGGACATAGCCTATTTTTGCTATTTTTGTGCTTTCAACCCCCTTCCAGTTAATGGTAGAAATGGGTATGAAACCAATAATGGATCCTAGAAAGCCATACATTTCTGAAAAGTAGACAAAATTTTGAATTCAGCAAGGGGTCATTTGTGTAGATCCTTAAAGTTTTCCTTATAGAAACTAACAGTTAAATGAAGGAAAAATTGAAAATTAGTTGAAAAAACAGCCATTTGTGTCAACGTTTTCACCTGTAACTTCTTCTAATTATGACAGCTATTTGAAAGCAATATACTGTTATATCCGCTGGACCTTTCTGGTTGTGGGGATATATAGGACTTGTAGGTTCACCAAGAACCCGGCAGAACCCAGAGCCAATAACTGAGCAGCATCTTGCAATGGTTTTTATTATGTACCGGGTATATAGCAATTATTTTGGGAAAATGTATACATGGAAAAATTGTTATGAAAGACACCTATGTATTTCTGAAATGGGAACAAAATGTAGATTTTAGAAACAGTAGATATTTGCACATTTCCGAAATTGGGAGTACCCATACTAGCATGAGAATTATAGGTCATTTTTCAAAATGACTTATTTTTACACATTGTCTTTCATTTGGAAGGCAGAAATGCATCGAAAGTCAATAGGTAATAACAGTTTCTCTACAATTCTGTGTTACCCTAAGTCTCCCGATAAAAATGGTACCTCACTTGTGTGGGTAGGCCTTGTGCCCACAACAGGAAATGGCTCAAAATGCAACGTGGACGTACCACATTTTCACAATGAAAAATTACCCTTTTTTGCAAAGTGCCTAGCTGTAGTTTTTGAACCCTAGCTCTGCGGGCACTTAGGGAAACCTAGCAAACCTATACATTTTTGAAAACTAGACACCCAGGGAAATTCAGGATGGGGTGACTTGACTGGCTCTCACCAGGTTCTGTTACCCTGAATCCCTTGCAAACCTAAAAATTGGCAAAAAAACCACATTTTCCTCACTTTTCTGTGGTGGAAAGTTCTGGAATCTGCGTGGATCCACAAAATTCCACCCACCCCGCGTTCCCCAAGGTCTTCCCAAAAAATGGTACCTCACTTGTGTGGGTAGGCCTAGTGCCCGCGACAGGAAGCAGCGCAAAACGCAACGTGGACACACCACATTTTCACAGTGAAAAATGACCCTTTTTTTGCAAAGTGCCTAGCTGTAGTTTTTGAACCCTAGCTCTGCCGGCACTTAGGAAACCTAGCAAACCTATACATTTTTGAAAAGTAGACACCCAGGGAATCCAGGATGGGGTGACTTGACTGGTTCTCACCAGGTTCTGTTACCCAGAATCCCTTGCAAACCTTAAAAATTGGCAAAACAAAACACATTTTCCTCACTTTTCTGTGGTGGAAAGTTCTGGAATCTGCGTGGATCCACAAAATTCCACCCACCCCGCGTTCCCCAAGGTCTTCCAAAACAATGGTACCTCACTTGTGTGGGTAGGCCTAGTGCCCGCGACAGGAAGCAGCGCAAAACGCAACGTGGACACACCACATTTTCACAGTGAAAAATGACCCTTTTTTGCAAAGTGCCTAGCTGTAGTTTTTGAACCCTAGCTCTGCCGGCACTTTGGGAAACCTAGCAAACCTATACATTTTTGAAAAGTAGACACCCAGGGGAATCCAGGATGGGGTGACTTGACTGGCTCTCACCAGGTTCTGTTACCCAGAATCCCTCGCAAACCTAAAAAATTGGCAAAATAAACACATTTTCCTCACTTTTCTGTGGTAGAAAGTTCTGGAATCTGCGTGGATCCACAAAATTCCACCCACCCCGCGTTCCCCAAGGTCTTCCGAAAAAATGGTACCTCACTTGTGTGGGTAGGCCTAGTGCCCGCGACAGGAAGCAGCGCAAACGCAACGTGGACGCACCACATTTTCACAGTGAAAAATGACCCTTTTTTGCAAAGTGCCTAGCTGTAGTTTTTGAACCCTAGCTCTGCCGGCACTTAGGGAAACCTAGCAAACCTATACATTTTTGAAAAGTAGACACCCAGGGAATCCAGGATGGGGTGACTTGACTGGCTCTCACCAGGTTCTGTTACCCAGAA
Source organism: Calotriton arnoldi (assembly GCA_963921515.1). Taxonomy (NCBI): domain Eukaryota; kingdom Metazoa; phylum Chordata; class Amphibia; order Caudata; family Salamandridae; genus Calotriton; species Calotriton arnoldi. The sequence goes on along the minus strand of CAWUFW010013357.1, from coordinate 361,262 downwards.
TCCCTTGCAAACCTAAACAATTGGCAAAACAAACACATTTTCCTCACTTTTCTGTGGTGGAAAGTTCTGGAATCTGCGTGGATCCACAAAATTCCACCCACCCCGCGTTCCCCAAGGTCTTCCAAAAACAATGGTACCTCACTTGTGTGGGTAGGCCTAGTGCCCGCGACAGGAAGCAGCGCAAAGCGCAACGTGGACACACCACATTTTCACAGTGAAAAATGACCCTTTTTTTGCAAAGTGCCTAGCTGTAGTTTTTGAACCCTAGCTCTGCCGGCACTTAGGGAAACCTAGCAAACCTATACATTTTTGAAAAGTAGACACCCAGGGGAATCCAGGATGGGGTGACTTGAGTGGTTCTCACCAGGTTCTGTTACCCAGAATCCCTTGCAAACCTTAAAAATTGGCAAACAAAACACATTTTCCTCACTTTTCTGTGGTGGAAAGTTCTGGAATCTGCGTGGATCCACAAAATTCCACCCACCCCGCGTTCCCCAAGGTCTTTCCAAAACAATGGTACCTCACTTGTGTGGGTAGGCCTAGTGCCCGCGACAGGAAGCAGCGCAAAACGCAACGTGGACACACCACATTTTCACAGTGAAAAATGACCCTTTTTTTGCAAAGTGCCTAGCTGTTGTTTTTGAACCCTAGCTCTGCCAGCACTTTGGGAAACCTAGCAAACCTATACATTTTTGAAATGTAGACACCCAGGGGAATCCAGGATGGGGTGACATGACTGGCTCTCACCAGGTTCTGTTACCCAGAATCCCTTGCAAACCTTAACAATTGGCAAAATAAACACATTTTCCTCACTTTTCTGTGGTAGAAAGTTCTGGAATCTGCGTGGATCCACAAAATTCCACCCACCCCGCATTCCCCAAGGTCTTCCGAAAAAAATGGTACCTCACTTGTGTGGGTAGGCCTAGTTCCCGCGACAGGAAGCAGCGCAAACGCAACGTGGACGCACCACATTTTCACAGTGAAAAATGACCCTTTTTTTGCAAAGTGCCTAGCTGTAGTTTTTAACCCTAGCTCTGCCGGCACTTTGGGAAACCTAGCAAACCTATACATTTTTGAAAAGTAGACACCCAGGGGAATCCAGGATGGGGTGACTTGACTGGCTCTCACCAGGTTCTGTTACCCAGAATCCCTTGCAAACCTAAAAATTGGCAAAAAAACACATTTTCCTCACTTTTCTGTGGTGGAAAGTTCTGGAATCTGCGTGGATCCACAAAATTCCACCCACCCCGCGTTCCCCAAGGTCTTTCCAAAAAAATGGTACCTCACTTGTGTGGGTAGGCCTAGTGCCCGCGACAGGAAGCAGCGCAAAACGCATCGTGGACACACCATATTTTCACAGTGAAAAATGACCCTTTTTTTGCAAAGTGCCTAGCTGTCGTTTTGAACCCTAGCTCTGCCGGCACTTTGGGAAACCTAGCAAACCTATACATTTTTGAAAAGTAGACACCCAGGGAATCCAGGATGGGGTGACTTGACTGTCTCTCACCAGGTTCTGTTACCCAGAATCCCTTGCAAACCTAAAAACGTGGCAAAAAAACCACATTTTCCTCACTTTAATGTGGTCGAAAGTTCTGGAATCTGCGTGGATCCACAAAATTCCACCCACCCCGCGTTCCCCAAGGTCTTCCAAAAAAATGGTACCTCACTTGTGTGGGTAGGCCTAGTGCCCACGACAGGAAGCAGCGCAAAGCGCAACGTGGACGCACCAAATTTTCACAGTGAAAAATGACCCTTTTTTTGCAAAGTGCCTAGCTGTAGTTTTGAACCCTAGCTCTGCCGGCACTTTGGGAAACCTAGCAACCCTATACATTTTTGAAAAGTAGACACCCAGGGGAATCCAGGATGGGGTGACTTGACTGGCTCTCACCAGGTTCTGTTACCCAGAATCCCTTGCAAACCTAAAACATTGGCAAAAAAACAAATTTTCCTCACTTTTGTGTGGTAGAAAGTTCTGGAATCTGCGTGGATCCACAAAATTCCACCCACCCGCGTTCCCCAAGGTCTTCCAAAAAAAATGGTACCTCACTTGTGTGGGTAGGCCTAGTGCCCGCGACAGGAAGCAGCGCAAACGCAACGTGGACGCACCACATTTTCACAGTGAAAAATGACCCTTTTTTTGCAGAGTGCCTAGCTGTAGTTTTGAACCCTAGCTCTGCCGGCACCTAGGAAACCTACCAAACCCACACTTTTCTGAAAAGTAGACACCGGGGGATTCCAGGGAGGTATGGCTTGCGTGGATCCCCCAACGTTTTCTTACCCAGAATCCCTGCAAACCTGACACATTTGCTGAAAAAAATCCCTTTTTCACACATTTTGTGTGGTGAAAGTTGTGGCATCACCGGGCTGACACAAATTTCCTACCACCCAGTGTCCCCCAGGTCTCCCGATAAAAATGGTGCCTCACTCGGGTGGGAGGCCCAAGTACCCGCGACAGGCAAGGGCCCTCAACGTATTGAGGCAACCTCAAAATTGCCTATCACAAAATGACCTGGTTTTGCAGGGGGTCCTATGAGGTTTTGGCCCGGGGCTCTGCGGCCACCTAGGAAACCTATCAAACCCACACATCTCTGAAAAGTAGACACCCGGGGATTCAGGGAGGTATGGCTTGCGTGGATCCCCCAACGTTTTCTTACCCAGAATCCCCTGCAAACCTGACACTTTGCTGAAAAAATCCCTTTTTCACACATTTTTGTGTAGTGAAGTTGTGGCATCACCGGGCTGACACAAATTTCCTACCACCAGCGTCCCCCAGGTCTCCTGATAAAAATGGTGCCTCACTCGGGTGGGAGGCCCAAGTACCGCGCGACAGGCAAGGGCCCACAACGTATTGAGGCAACCTCAAAATGGCCTATCACAAAGCGACCTGGTTTTGAAGGGAGTCCCATGACGTTTTGGCCCGGGGCTCGCTGGCCACCTAGGAAACCTACCAAACCCACACATTTCTGAAAAGTAGACAGCCGGGGATTCCAGGGAGGTATGGCTTGCGTGGATCCCCCAACGTTTTCTTACCCAGAATCCCTGCAAACCTGACATTTTGCTGAAAAAATCCCTTTTTCACACATTTTTGTGTGGTAAAGTTGTGGCATCACCGGGCTGACACAAATTTCCTACCACCCAGCGTTCCCCCAGGTCTCCCGATAAAAATGGTGCCTCACTCGGGTGGGAGGCCCAAGTACCCGCGACAGGCAAGGGCCCACAACGTATTGAGGCGACCTCAAAATGGCCTATCACAAAACGACCTGGTTTTGCAAGGGAGTCCCATGACGTTTTGGCCCGGGGCTCGCGGCCACCTAGGAAACCTACCAAACCCACACATTTCTGAAAAGTAGACACCCGGGGGATTCCAGGGAGGTATGGCTTGCGTGGATCCCCCAATGTTTTCTTACCAGAATCCCTGCAAACCTGACACTTTGCTGAAAAAATCCCTTTTTTCACACATTTTTGTGTGGTAAAGTTGTGGCATCACCGGGCTGACACAAATTTCCTACCACGCAGCGTCCCCCCAGGTCTCCCGATAAAAATGGTGCCTCACTCGGGTGGGACGTATTGAGGCGACATTAAAATTGCCTATCACAAAATGTTGTGGGACCTTGCCTGTCGCGGGTACTTGGGCCTCCCACCCGAGTGAGGCACCATTTTTATCGGGAGACCTGGGGAACGCTGGGTGGTAGGAAATTGTGTCAGCCAGTGATGCCACAACTACCACACAAAATGTGTGAAAAAGGGATTTTTCAGCAAAATGTCAGGTTTGCAGGGGATTCTGGGTAAGAAAACGTTGGGGGATCCACGCAAGCCATACCTCCCAGGAATCCCCAGGTGTCTACTTTTCATAAATGTGTGGGTTTGGTAGGTTTCCCTAGGTGGCCGCCGAGCCCGGGCCAAAACGTCATGGGACCCCCTTGCAAAACCAGGTCGATTTGTGATAGGCCATTTTGAGGTCGCCTCAATACGTTGTGGGCCCTTGCCTGTCGCGGGTACTTGGGCCTCCCACCCAAGTGAGGCACCATTTTTATCGGGAGACCTGGGGAACGCTGGTAGTAGGAAATTTGTGTCAGCAAGGTGATGCCACAACTACCACACGAAATGTGAGAAGGGATTTTTCAGCAAAATGTCAGGTTTGGGATTCTGGAAGAAAACGTTGAGGATCCACGTAGCATGCCTCCCTGGAATCCTCGGTGTCTACTTTTCAGAAATGTGGCTTGATAGGTTTCCTAGGTGGCTGCCGAACTCCGAGCCAAAACGTCATTGGACTCTTGCAAAACCAGGTGCGTTTGTGATAGGCCATTTGAGGTCGCCTCAATGCGTTGTGGGCCCTTGCCTGTCGCGGTACTTGGGCCTCCCACCCAGTGAGGCACCATTTTATCGGGAGACCTGGGGACTGAGTGGTAGGAAATTTGTGTCAGCCCGTGATGCCTACAACTTTACCACACAAAATGTGTGAAAAAGTGATTTTTCCAGCAAAATGTCAGGTTTGCAGGGATTCTGGGTAAGAAAATGCTGGGATCCACGCAAGCCATACCTCCTGGAATCCCTGGGTGACTACTTTCAGAAATGTGTGGGTTTGGTAGGTTTCCTAGGTGGCACCGAGCCCGGGCCAAAACCCAGGTGACCCCCTTGCAAAACCAGGTCATTTTGAGATAATGTTGCGCGTGAAAATTTTGGCACAATATTGCAAGGAAAATGTGACAGACATTTTGAGGTTTGCAGGACATTGTGGGTACCATAACTTGTTGGGATCCACAAGAGAGATATCACCATGTACTCCCATGGGTGTTTCGTTTACGACAATATCTACAGTTGGTAGGTTATTCTTAGACGGAATGTACACCTTGGCAGACAGACTAAAAGACAAAGATTACTGCACAGCCATCTATTCCTCAAGCACACACACATACTGGTTGGATTTGGCACGAGGGCAAGTGATGGTTCAGTATATACAATTTTATTAACAAGAGATTTTACAAAAATGAAATGCACTGTCAATAATTGAAAGGACAAAAAACTGAACCAGTGACTCGCAGCTCGTGAGCTGTAAAGCCTCGTCAAGGCCCCAACCGCTTTACAGGCCATTCACACACCTTTCATACGTGATACACACAAGACCATTCACACCACCAGGCACGAAACAAACACATTACAACATTCACAAAAGGGACAAGGTACACCCTGCTTGAGAAAGACAAAAAAAAATATTACTGCACAGCCATCTAATCCTCAAGCACACACACATACTGGTTGGATTTGGCACGAGGGTGAGTGATGGTTCAGTATATACAATTGTATTAACAAGTGATTTCACAAAAATGAAATGCACTGTTAATAATTGAAAGGACGAGAAACTGAACCATTGACTCACAGCTCGTGAGCTGTAAAGCCACGACAAGGCACCAACCTCTTTACAGGCCATTCATACACCTTTCATACGTGTGACACATACAAAACCATTCAAACCACCAGCCGCGGGCCCATCACATTACAACACTCACACCAGCAGACAGCGCCATTCAAGGGCCCATCACTTTCACACGCCCACATTCCTAACACAGCAACCACACAAGCTGATGGATTGCGTGGAGTGTCGCTCGGCTAGCAGTGTGTGTAGTGACCAGCAGCAAGTCACTACTCACACACCGCCAGCCGAGCGCCAGTCCACGCACACCGCCAGCCAAGCGCCACTCACGCACACCGCCAGCCAAGCGCCACTCCACGCACACCGCCAGCCAAGCGCCACTACACGCACACCGCCAGCCAAGCGCCACTCCACGCACACCGCCAGCCTAGCGCCACTCCACGCACACCGCCAGCCAAGCGCCACTCCACGCACACCGCCAGCCAAGAGCCACTCCACGCACACCGCCAGCAAACGCCACTCCACGCACACCGCCAGCCAAGCGCCACTCCACGCACACCGCCAGCCAAGCGCCACTCCACGCACACCGCCAGCCAAGCGCCACTCCACGCACACCGCCAGCCAAGAGCCACTCCACGCACACCGCCAGCCAAGCGCCACTCCACGCACACCGCCAGCCAAGCGCCACTCCACGCACACCGCCAGCCAAGCACCAGCCTACACACACCACCATCACATTTAGGATTTTTATACAAAAAAGAAAACACAAACAAATTGCAAATAGATACAAATCTACTAACACAAAATCAGAAACTAAATACATTGCACTAATGCCAACCTTGAAACAGAACAACAATTCTAAAACATTACAGACCAGGCAGTTCACTTTACCACTCATGGTTGCTCCCAATAATTCTTTTGCTTGTGGTACGCTCTATAACAAGCAGGCACACACAGCCCAGGGTTAGAAGGACACTCAAGGCAGTACATACGAGTCTCCTTCCGCGTACCTCTTCGCCAACAGACTCTACATCTCCTAGTGGGAAAGTCTTTTGAGGGTGTAATGTAATGTAAATGTTATGTAATGTAAATTGGTATTTGTAAAGCGCTAACTGCCACTCCAAAAGGAGCATCCTGGCGCTGGTTGAATGGAGGTGAAAGGGGGGCTCAGGGATGTTAAATGAGAGAGAGGCATAATTCGTCAGAGGTGCTAAAAACCCAAGTTTTCAGGGCCTTCCTGAAGAGTGTTTCTGTTTTGTAGGAGGAATGTGATCAGGAAAGTGGCGATCTTTCAATCGAGCCACATCCTCCACCACTCCAACTCTAGGAACACTTGCCTGTTCCACAACAACAAGGCTGCCTATGACAGACTGCTGAAACTGAACAAAAGTCAACTTTGACGCAGGAGAACACTCCTTGAACACAACAAAAGCATTGAAAGTTGCTAAATTGAAGAGATGGATGGCCAACTTCTTATACCAAATGTAAGCCTTACGAATAGCAGTGTAAGGTTCCAACCTCTGATCTACTCTATCAACACCACCCATGTGCTTATTGTAGTCTAAAATGCACACAGGTTTGCGCACTTCAGCAATCTGACCCCAAACAGCCACAGGTGAAGTACTCTCATCATGGATGGTAGTCAGCATGTACACATCCCTCCTGTCCACAAATTTCACAGCTAGTAGTTCATCACTACGCAAGGAACTGCACTGTCCCCTCTGAAGTTTTTGCAAACAAGCTCTTTTGGATAACCTTTACGGTTAGAGCGGATTGTGCCACAAGCAAAAGTGTCCACTTTGAACAATTCCTTAAACAATTGCACAGCAGTGTAGAAGTTATCAAGGTACAAATGGTGGCCTCTGTTAAACAGTCCTCTAGCAAGATCCCACACAATTTTCTCTGAAACTCCAAAAGTGGACGGACAACCAGGGGGTCAATAGTGGAATCCCTCCCAGTGTACACACGTAAATTAAAAACATATCCTGTCCTACTCTCAGACAACATATACAGCTTAATTCCATAGCGTGCCCTCTTGCTAGGAATGTACTGCCTAAAAACCAAACGGCCCTTGAACAGGACCAAAGACTCATCAATAGATATTTCTTTCCCTGGAGTATAGATCTCTGAAAATCGATCTACAAAGTGATCAAGAACAGGCCGAATCTTAAAAGACGGTCACATTCAGGGTGATCTCGTGGCAACGCCAAACCATTATCAACAAAATGCAGCATCCGAAGCAAAAGTAAATACCGATCACGAGTCATAACTGCAGGAAATATGGCCGTTGCCATCAAGGGACTGGTAGACCAATATGAACCCATGGACGGCTTCCTTATCAAACCCATCAAAAATGTCAAACCCAAAAACTTCTTCATCTCTTCCAGATTTGTGGGACTCCACCGGGTAGCTCTAGAATGGGGCCTAAGTCTGGCACTGTTGTCCCTCAAAAACTGTTCAGCATACAAATTAGTCTGCTCAACAATCTCACCCAAAAATACATCATCCATAAACAACTGAAAATACTGTATAGGCAAATAATGTTCACAATCCACTCTACACCCTGCATAACCACTAAAGGCAGGCAACACCGGCTGCACCATGTTTGGATCAACCCAGAGTCCAGCACTTCCAGTAGGAAGCCTAGCAGCCCCAGGCTGCAATCCAGATGCCTCTTGCACCATCGGCACAGTAGTATCCTCCTCTAAAACAGGCACTTCATCTGCACTGAGAGTACCTTCATCATTCGATGATTCCATGTGGAGAGAAACTCACTGCCTGAATCTTCCCCTCCCTCCTCTCCCTCAGACGCACTGTCAGTCTCATAATCCTGCTCAGAGGAAGATTCAAGAAGCAAACCAACCACCTGCTGAGCAGTCATTCTACGGCTAGCCATAATGCTTACTAATAAAGGTTACTTGTCAAACAAGTCAACAACAACAAACCCTTTGTAAAAAAAGAAATAAACAAAATGTAGCTTTATCACAAAGACCTATATACTCCAACACTATACCACTCACGTGACAGAAGCAGCTAGACTCACCACCACCTACTCTGCACAGACACAGTAAGGATCAACAATATCCCACTAAAAAAGAAGAAAAAAATTACACATAAGACAATGCAAAACATCGCAAAGAATTTCATGCTCTGAACACTAACAAATATGCTGCCATTATGACACCACTTACAAAAAATTCATTCATGCATGACAATAATACTCATTTGGAGTACACACAACAAAAATATTTTTCTTACCAAATAAATGCAATTACGCAAAACTGCAGAACAACCACTGCCGAAACTGCAAACAGGAATCAAAAGCTTTACACTAGAATAAAAAGGAGAAAAAAACATTACAATCACATATGCAAATAATGCACCAGTCCACACACAATCCACCAGCCAAGCTAAGGGGTAGGTGGGCCAAAGAGTATAAATAAAATATTCACCCCCGTAAAGGGAGCAACCCTTGCCCTATGGCCACTCCCCAACACAAAAATTAAAAAAACCCTGGTGTCTAGTGGCTTCTGCCCTCCTTGGGGGCAGATGGGCCTAAAACATACTGCTATTCTGCCACCCAAGGGGTCACTCTCCACAAATAAATGCCTGGTGGACTAGTGGGAAGATACCTTTATCTTCCGCACACGATCTCTCACTACTCAACTCTACTCTCAACTCTATTCACAACTGGATGTTAGCTCACCAACTCATTCTGAATCCCGCCAAAACTGAATTCCTCCTCCTCTCTACCTCTCTCTCACCTCCTCCTGTTCAATCTTGGATGGATCAGCTGAACCTACTCAACAACAAACCCATCATTGTCGACAGCGCTAAATCCCTAGGTGTCATTCTTGACAAAAGACTCAACCTAATCTCCCACATCAACTCTATTGCTAAGAACGCACGTTACCAGTTGCGCCTTCTATGGGGGATCCGTCGGTTCTTCCCGGAGAAAGACTTAAAAACCTTGGTACAATCTCTGGTTCTCTCAAGACTGGATTATTGCAATTCTCTTCTGACGGGCCTACCCAAATCCCACCTCTCCCCTCTCAAATCCATCCTCCATTCAGCAGCTCGCTTCATTTCAGGGTCTAAGCGAAGCGACCACGTCACTCCTATCCTGTCCTCTCTTCGATGGCTTCCGATCGAGGCAAGATCTATTTACAAAACTGCCTGCATCACACACAAAGCCTTACACACGTCCTCCCCTCGTTACCTGGCGAATAAATTGAAATTGTCCGGTGGCTCTCGCCCTTCTCGCAATGCGGAAAAGCTTCTGCTTGAGCCCCCCCGTCTTCAAAAGGGAAAGATCGATGGCGCAATCCTTCTCAGGCAATGCGGTGAGAATCTGGAACTCGCTTCCCCCATTGCTCCGTGCCACCTCCTCTACCCGGATCTTCAAAGCTGACCTCAAATCTCTTCTCTTCCAAAGACACTTTCAGAACTAATACTTTCACTCTCAGCCCCCTCTAGGAAGTTCGCTCTTCATTGTAAATTTGTACTTTTTCCTGTACATTCCTCACCCTTGCGTGCTGTGCTGGATTTGTGTACCCTTCATTTTAAGTCTCCTGTTTAATTCACGCCCTCTCTACTCCCTCAAGGAAGTTCTTCCACTATAGGAAATTCTGTACTCCATGCCTATAGAAGTGCCTTCCCAGTGTGTTCTGAGTGACTGCCACTTATTGCAGTATTATACCTCTATTTGTATTTTGTATCTCATGTATCATGCACAATTGTCACTTTTTCCTCATGTAATGTAACGCTTGCTTTTGTATTATGCTCACTTGTAACCTTCTCCTCATGTAATGTTACTGTTCCTATTGTGAAGCGCTCTGACACCTTCGGGTAAAGCCCGCGCTATATAAAAAACTGCCCCCAGGAGGCAGAGCACCAAAACATATGGCCCCCAAAAGGGAGCGACCCTTGCCCAAGGGCCGCTCCTCAAAACAGTATTTTCATTTTTTTTTAAATTCCCTGGTGTCTAGTGGGCATTCCTGCTGCACGATCGCATGATCGTGCAGCAGGAATGCACAAAGAGGCATCGAGGAAAGGAAAGGGTTTTCTTTCCTCGATGCCTCTTCTGTTTGAAATCCCCCTCCCGGGCCAAAACTAACCTTATTCCCCGACGCGCTGGAAGCAAATGGCTTCCAGCGCGTCGAGGAACAAAGGAAACCCCAATGACGTCAGCGCGCCTCGCGCGCTGACGTCATTGAGGAGGAGGCGGGGGAGGCAGGGAAGCCCTTCCCCTGCCTTCCCCCAAAAAACCAACGATCGGATTCCCACGGGAGCGCTAGCGCTTCCCCGTGGATGGTCTTATGACGAGCTGGACTCGTCATGAGCACACGACCACTGTGTGCCATGACGAGTCCAGCTCGTCATAAGCATCGAAGGGTTAACCAATAAATAGGCTAAAACTTCTCAATAAAACCAATCACAATAAATATTCAAAATATATAAAATAATGTATCAATTGATTTAAACCACGAGATACAAAAAGCGAATTAATATATACATAAAAACCTTACATGAAAAAAAGTTTCTATTAAAAAATTTGCCACGTGAGAGATTGAATAGCCTAAAGTGCTAGTGCAAGACACGAACTACAATAGTAGATATCATGCCCAAGTGGGCATCCTACTGAACCTCTATGTCAATAAAGTCCTAGTGAGATAAGTGATTAAAAAGTGTGCGCTAAAAACCCATTTAAAAAATCTGCTAAAAATATATACAAATGGAGGCTGGAATCATGAAAAATTCATATAGAAAATGTGCAAAGCAATGCAAACTGGCTACTACTATAGGCATATAAAGAAATCCTCGCTAGCATTTAGACCATAAGGTGTCTTAGGGGGGTCATTAGCATGGCGGGCGGACTTTGTCCGCCCGCCATACCCCCGGGAAATGGGACCGCCCGCAATGCATGCGGCGGTCCCGCACATGCCATTAGAATGCGCCCGCCACACTGGCGGGCGCATCCCGCATTTCTGACATTGCGGCAATGCCAAAAATGCAAGTTGTGCTTTTCAATGCACAACGTGACAGGCACCGCGCGGTGCCTGCCACGTTGTACATTGAATGCAGAGGGTACCATAGGTACCCCCATGTGCACCCCCACCCCAGAATCCCCGGGGCCCGCTATGAGCCCCCAATGTAGAAGACCGCATGCCTTTCCGTGGCGGCGTTGCCACGCAGAAAGGCAGAACCCGCATGTATCATAATATGGATGGCGGTGTCACCAGACACCGCCACCATATTAACTGCTTTCCGCCCGGTCGACTCATCGACCGGGCGGAAAACCGGCGGACGGTCTTTCCGTCCGCTCGGGGTCCCCCGCCATAGTAATATGGCGGGGGAATTTACATGCGGTCGGGAGGATATGTCGGGCGGATCGCCACCGCCCGCATGCTAATGACCCCCTTAGTGTCTAGTATCAAGATGTATCTTGTTTCCAATGCACGAAGAAGGGCTTCTCGATTACCCCCTCTTCTAAGTGGCAAAACAGAGTCAATTACAAAGAATCTCAAAAGATCGGAATTATTATCATGAGACTCCTTAAAGTGACGTGCCACATGGTAGGAAGCGTCACTGTCGCGGATCGCTCTAATGTGCTGGAGTATCCACTTGTGGACCTGCAATTTGGTACTACCAACATATTGCAGGCCACAAGGGCACTCCAGCACATAGACCGCAAACTCGGTCTTACAAGTGAGTAACTTGGAGATAGGAACTAGGGCGTCTTGAAAAGGGACTCTGTAAGATGTTTTACTAATACCCTGTCTGCAAGCCTTGCAGACAACGCATTTGACGAATCCCTTCCTAGAATTAATCCAAGTTTTCGCAACCACCAGTTCCGGACTACTTTTAACCAATGTGTCGCTCATCGACCTGGCTTTTCTGAATGTAATGTCAGGGGTAGCCGACACTAGGTCACCAATAACTGGATCATTGCGCACCAAGCTCCAATTGTTACTAAAGATTTTACGTAATGCTTGGTGTTGCCTGTTATATGTCAGTACTAGTCTTGTAGGTGTATTATCCTCACCACCTACAACAGGCATCTTGGAATTTTTGTTGCATAGGGCCGCTGCTCTAGAAATCCCATTGGCCTTACTTATGGCTTTGTCAACCATGTCCTTGGTATAACCTCTAGCCAAAAACCTGTCTTTACTTGCCCTCTGTGCTGAATCGCATTCCACTTGTGTGCTGCAAATGCGCCGGATACGCAGCATCTCTCCAAAGGGAATGCTGCGTATTAGATGTCCGGGATGGTGACTGGCAGCATGTAACACAGTATTACCCGCTGTGGGTTTCCTAAATAGTCTGGTCTCAAGTTTGTTGTTACAGATAAAAACCTCTACATCTAGGAAACAAATTATCTTGTTGCTGATGTGGCCTGTGAAGTGTAAATTCAAAGAGTTGTTATTGATCACAGTGATAAAATCAAGGGCCTGCTGTTCAGAGCCCTTCCAGATTAAAAAGACATCATCGATATATCTATACCAATGAACCACATGGTCAGCAAAATCCACAGCTAGCTGGCCACGGAGAACCTGCTCCTCCCACAGTCCCATATGCAAACAAGCATAACTGGGGGAAAAGCAGGCCCCCATGGCCACACCTCTGATCTGTTGAAATACTTGATTTGAAAACATAAAGAAGTTGTTATTAAGGCAAGTGGAAATCATGGATAGCAACATCTTGTTGTGGTTATGAAACTGAATAGGCCTGGTACCTAAATAATGTTTGACCGCCTTTATGCCATCTTGATGATGTATACAAGTATAAAGGGATGTAACATCCAACGTCATTAACATATACTCCTTGTGCCAGACAACATCATTAATCTTTCACAAGAAATCGCCAGTATCCTGGACAAAAGAGGGCAAAGTCCTTACGTGATCCTGGAGGAAGGAATCAACATATTTGGATGTATTTTCTGTTAGACTCTTTTGTGCTAAAATAATAGGCCTGCCAGGCGGCTTCTGAGAGTTCTTGTGTACTTTAGGAATGAAGTACATAGTAGGGATGACAGGATGATCATTTTTAAAAAACTTAAATTCATCCTGGCTCAGGAGCCCAGCACTTTTCCAGGCTATCAACTTCTTATAGAAATCATACCATGATTGTTTTACAATACTGATATCACTTCTTTTGTAGCACTGTCTATCATTTAGTTGGGTGTAGGCCTCCTCAAGATATAGTTCTCGAGGCCACAACACAACGTTCCCTCCTTTATCCGCCTGGCGCACTACGATGTTGCCACTGGTCTGTATCTTTTTCATTAGTTGTACATAGCGGTTGTTCTGTGGTGTGTACTTATGATGAACACGATTTGTAGTGGAACACAGCCTTTTCAGTTCTACTGTTGCAAGTTCTTGAAAGATATCTATAATATCATGCATCATTATAGGCGTGAATGTGGACTTCGGTTTAAAACTAGTAATGCCGGCCGTATTCAAAGAAATTTGCTCAATACTGGAGTCACTGCAAGAATTTTCATCGTGAAGAGATTGCAGGTCCTGCAGAAGCGGCAGATCTTTCACAGTTAAAATGGGCGGACTACCGATTGAAAAAGTCCCTGCATCAGCCTTATTGCAGACATTGTTCTTTTTGAGTAAATGGAACTTGCGCAATTTCAACTTTCTGGTGTATTTAAAAGGTCGATGCGTGTCTGCGCATAATTAAAATTGCTGGCTGGACTAAACGATAAACCCAATGACAGGATTTGTAGTTCAGATTGGCTTAACTGGATGTTGGTAAGATTGATGACAGATTGCGATGCTGTGTACTCAACAGGTTCCCTCATTTGCGATTCCATCTTCTGTTGGCATTTGGTTTTTTGTTGATATTTGGCTTGCCGCTTATTGTGGCACTGCCGTCTTTCCGGCGTTGTTGGTTGATTCTTTGGTGCCTTTGGTGATGGCACCCCGGGGTCGTAAGGTGGATCTGCGATCCTGGCGCAAGCAGTCCACCTCTTGCGCTAGGGAGAACCTGGTAAACCCCAACCCGGTTGTCTGTCGCGATTGTTTATTATCCGATTCACTTTCGGGTACAGAGCTGAGATCTGAAAGAGATGAAGCCGATTGTATAGCAGCACTAGTACTGGATTCAATACTGATTGTTATATATATATATACTCGCTCCTAATTGTCAGGTCGTTTTACCTGAATAAAGAGGCACTCACGGGGGATGAGTTATCCAAAAATTTATTTTAAGTTAAACTCGGGCAGACAAACGCGTTTCGTCGTAACGACTTCCTCAGTGTCATCCGAACAGCCGGAAGTGCCATGTTAATTATACACACTCAATTCATTGTAATAGAAAACGGACACATATTGTACAAACTCCTGTTTTCAATGCAAAATGTTGCGCCATTTTGACATAGTCTATTACTCACACAATGGTAAAGACATTAAAATATGTCTACATACTCCCAAGTGTTCAAACGTAAATACAGCTTTATTACACAGTCTCTGTGGTCAAATAGTGAGTCTGTGAGCTGTTTTTCAATCCTCTTCGGAGGACACGTTGACATCGTCAGGTTTACACACAGCATGCATGTGGTTATTGTGACAACCAGCTAATGTGTGCTTTTTGTCATTAGCTTGCACATTGGATGAACCAGAAATAGGTTGCAATTCTAAAGCACTCGGCGATGGTGAGAGCACTGCATTTGGAGGCTCGAACATTAACAGCGAATCTAACCAGTCATCAGACAACTTGTCAGAGTGTCACTGGTGCAGTCGAACCATCATAGTTTCCATTTTGTATTAGGGATAGATGGATTGCTCCGCATTGTCTCTGGTGTGAGTGCAATGGCAGTAGCAACATTTCCATGTCTAGGAAAACCACAGGAGGTTGTTCTAGATGTAAATCAAAATGATTACAACTGGATAGTTTATTCACCAGAAGACAGGTTTCACTTTTTTGTTGTCTATTTTGCAAAAGGTTAGCATCCAGTTTTTGCTAAGTTCGGAAAGCCAAGCATGTCCCAAATAGCATTCTAGGATTTCTCTGCATCCTTGTTCAGGTGGATAAGTGTACTTCATGTTATTGATTTCCTTGTTGGATCAGGAGAGAGATGACAATACCACAGCCGATAAGCAGTAGAATGGCCTGTGTCTGCACCACCCGATACGCCGCCGGGCACCATGTTCATTACAACGGAGGAAGATGCAATGGCGAAACTGATTTAAAGAGCCACCGCCTGTCTTCTCGTTGTGGCTGCAACTGCTGGACGCTCTCTTCCGCCCCTGCGCCTGCCCCACAATGGTCATGTCTGATGTGACCAGGGCAGATGAAATCAGAAGCTGACAGCACATTGTGGAGGTACCGGGAGGGGCGACTGAAAAGTGAAGCTGCCTGTATATGGGTTGATACAGCGCATCCTAACCCTGGCTCCACTGCCCCATGAGTCTGGGACCTGCAGGAGTGATTACTGGAACCGACCCAGTGGTGAGCGGATTGGGGCATAACGACATCGTGCTGTATGAAGCCATCGCTATCGACCCCTAAACAGCACTCAGTTCCCTATCCCACTGCCCGACAAGTAATGCAGGGAGACATATGAAGACGTCCTCACCATCTGGCCATGAAAGATGGTACCAGAGGCGACGCCCTGAGAATTGTTGAGGACGCTGTATCGCTGTAATAGCTATCCAGAAATATTCCAATGAGTGGCGCCTGATATACTAAGTGCCTGGACAACGGAACAATAAGATAGCACGCACATTCGTGTAAGGAAGCCTGGGGTGGGAGGCGGGTCCCGACCGCCACCGATGGAAGAACTCTGAATAGAATTGTGATTTGGGCTGCGAGTTGAGAGCCTCAAATCCAGATCCAAGATAATCCAGGTACCTACATTGTGCACGACGACCCAGACACGTCTGGCACAACTCCAACCTAAAGTCCAAACGGCAATATCACTCCTTCGTTGTTAACAGATCTGGTGAGTTTGACATAGTGAGATATGGGGCGTCCAAAAGGGAAGTTGCAGGAGGCTTCTGCGCCTAGCTCACAGTCCATTGAAGAGCAAGAACAACCTACGTTTCCCCCCCTCACTTTCCTGTATACCACTTTCTGGAGAAATGGCGACTCCGGACAAGCTGGATTTAATATTGCAGGAAGTCAAAGAGTCTCGAAGGGCGATAGAGCAACAGATTGGCTCGCTCACCGCGGGTTTCACGTTGCTTAAGGCGGATCATGCTAAACTAGCGTCAAAGGTGAAGACTAATAGTTAAACTCTGGCAGAAATCGTACCGCAGCACAAAGAACACGCGTCACAAATACAGACATTGCAGCAACAAGTAACAAGTCTTCTAGATAGAGTGGAGGACGCAGAAGGCAGAGCCAGGCGAAACAACATACGCGTCATAGGCCTTCCAGATCGCGCTGAAGGACCTGATGCCGCCACATTCATGGAACAGTGGTTCAGAGAACATGTAGCTCCTGAAGGGCTGTCGAACTTCTTTTGTGTAGAACGAGCCCATAGAATACCTATCGGAAGACCTAAAGTGGGCACCCCACCGAGGCCGCTGATAGTCAGAATACTGAATTTTAGAGACCGGGATGTACTGCTTCAAAAGGCAAGAGAGCGGCCCCAAATCCGCTATGAGAACTGTCAGGTGTCACTATACCCGGATTACACCCTAATGGTCCAGCGAAGGCGATCCTCATTCCAGCCAGTCAAAAAGAAACTGCGAGACATGAACCTCAAGTATGCACTGTTATTCCCTGTCAGATTAAAAATTATACATGACCAGAAAACTTACTTTTTTGAAAGTCCGGAGGATGTAGAGGAGTGGATAGAAGTAATGGATCCAGCATTACTGTCAGAAACATCCCATCGAACTCAGCCAAGCAATTCCACTCAAATGCAAGTACGACGTTCGCGTCGCAATATAAAGACCCCCATTTTCAAAGTGGCCCGCAGCCCCACCCATGAACAAGTGCAGAGAAGCAAAGACGAAGCCCTGGCTACTGCGACCACGTTCAGGGAAACTACCTTGCGTGTGGACTCTGACTCTTCGGAGGGAAGTATTGTATGCTCTGATTCGGAGGGCAGCCTTGCCTTGTTCCCTACAGTAACACCACAGACTGCTGATGACCTACTGGGCTGTTGAACACTGGAAAATACCGTCTTGCCTCCACATATGACTATAGAACAGCAGAGATGATGGCACACACTCTCATGGACATATATATCCTTTTTCAGTAATTAAGATGGCACTATAATTTTTCTTAAATTAATACCGGGCTCTCCTGGGCCGTTATAGATAGATACTATGCCGTGTCTGGCGAAAGTAACGAACCCCCAATTGCGCAAGCACTAGTTAAATGCAGCAAAATGTTTCTTGTTGTACTCATGGTTTGGCCCGGCATAGTTCACCGGCTGGGCCTTGTATTAGAAGTTCAATGGGGGTTAATGTGTTCTAACGCAAAATCGATGTCACGTCCTACTTCATGGTTCCCTGTCCAAGCCATGGGCTCTCATACTGTTTACATCATAAAATGCATAAGCTAAACACATACACCTTAATAATTACATGGAATGTTCGGGGTCTAGGCTCAGTACAAAAAAGACACAGGGTGCACGCGCAATTGCTTAGGCGCAAGGCGCAAATAGTATTCTTACAGGAGTCCCATCCAACAGTATCGGAAGCAGCAAAAATGCGGAAGAAATGTTAGGGGCAAATATACTCTACTGATTATTCCGCCTTTGCCAGGGGTGTCACAATTTGGATCCGATACGAGGTCCCGTTTGTAGAAATAGAACGACGGATTGATGCGCAGGGCAGATATATGTTCCTTCATGGGACACTAGATGGAAGGCATATTGTATTGGGGAATATATACGCTCCAAACTTTGACCAGAATAAATACTTTATGGGCTTAAATGCTATTTTAGCAGGGTGGAGGCATCATTCCCGTGGATTATGGGCGGTGACTGAATGCAGTGATGAATATTGAATTAGATCGCTCACATCCCCCCACCCCCCCCGACGGCACGGGAACTATTAAACAAGCGGAGGCTCTTTGTAGCTGGGTGAATGGCTGGGAGTTATGCGATGTGTGGCGCCTGAAAAATGTAATGCACAAGGAGTACTCCTTCTATTCCCCAGTCAACCACTTACATTTAAGAATTGATAGAATTCTCTGCTCTCTCTCCATAGCCACACAGGTGTCCCATGCTACATACTTTGCAAAAAACCTTTTCAGACCATAACCCATTAGAAATCCGTATTACCTGGGGTAGGATCCCCACCCCAGTCCCCACATGGAGGCTATGGCCACAACTAATTGAAGACACTGTATTTCGCTCTACACTATCTACTACAATTGAGAACTATTTTACTGAAAATGGCAATACTGAGTCCTCAATATTAGTAGAATGGGATGCGCTCAAGGCAGTAATTAGGGGAACCGCGATTAGTGCCACAGTGGGTGCGAGACAGAAAGTACATAAAAATTTGAAATCAGTTGAGGACGACATGGGTGGGCTGGAGCAGGAAGCAGCGAGAGATCCCAAGAAACATGCTTCACTGCAAGAGGCGCGCATAAAGCATGCTGAGCTGCTGGAGACCCTCAGAGTAATTGACTACAGAGCATACACACAATTAAAGCACACGGACGCAGATAAATCAGGGACACTTTTGGCGAGGATATTGAGAGAGGACGCCCCGCCCACTGTGATCAGTCAAATTGCCATGCCTGGGGGAAATATGGTGTATACTCAGCAGGGTATAAATGATTCTTTCTGTACATACTATACCATACTATACAACAAGCCGGCCCCAGTAGACAATGCACTAATAGATTCGTTTTTGGCGGACCTACCTTATCCCCAGATCCCCGAAGGAGCACGAGACAGTCTAGAAGGCCCCATCACGAGAGCTGAAATAAAGACCGCTATTAATGGACTCCCGCGTAATAAGACACCGGGACTAGACGGGCTACCAATAGAGTTCTACAATACTTATTCTGAAATCTTAGTCCCACAGATAGAAGCCCTGTACAAAACCTCACTGGAACTAGGCAGCCTCCCCAACACTACCAAGCAAGCTCTAGTAGTCACACTTCCCAAACCAGGGAGCGACGCCACAGATATCACAAGATATCGCCCGCTCTCAATGTTGGCAACTGAATATAAAATATTAAGTAAAATATTGGCTAACAGGCTCCTCCCCTATTTACATAAATTGATACACATAGATCAATGCGGATTCATACCTGCGCGCAGTACGTCCCTGAACATCAGGAGACTCCACCACATAATGGCAACCAATACAGACCATTTAGCAAATGCTGGTTGCATAGCACTCGACCTTCGACAAGCATTTGATACACTCTCATGGGAATATGTGTTTCGGGCTGTTGAGAGGTTCGGGCTACCCCCAGGATACATTCGCTGGTTGCGTCTATTATATGAAACCCCCACGGCCAGAGTACGGACAGGTGGGCACATATCGAACGAATACCCAATATACAAAGGCACACGCCAGGGATGTCCCCTATCCCCACTGTTGTGTGTGTTAGCGTTGGAACCGCTGGCACTCCGGATGCGACAAGAAGCTAATCACATTGGGATATCATCGGGCAACTCAATACATTTAATATCTGCATATGCAGATGATATAATAGTCTATATGAAAGACCTCCTGGGCGAATTAGACCCTATACCTAGAATATTTGCATCATTTGAATGCATATCTGGCCTTGCTATAAACAATTCGAAATCCACTGCCTTCTTTTTCAAAACAATGCACGCCCCAAAATGATTGAATTTGGTTTATATCGGCTGCCAGTGGCGCAAACCACTTTTAAATACTTAGGCATCCACATATACAGATCATATGCGGATATGTTGGAGGGTAATCTAAACAGAGCAATACGGGGGCTGCGCTCAAACATTGCCTTCTGGACCTCACTCCCACTCTCGACGAAGGGTCACGCGGCAGTGTCAAAGATGGTGGTCCTCCCCCGACTCCTATACTACTTTACTAACCTGCCGATCATAATACCTCCGGCCCTTTTTCATATGCTGGATACTGCACTCTCGGACCTAATCTGGGGAGCAGGCAGAAGGCGGGTGAGTCTCTAAAAATTACAGTTGGAAACACGCAGGGGGGTACTGGGGGTACCAGACCTCCGAGCATATTATTATGCATGCCAGTTACAATGGCTGTCATTTTGGACTGCAAGCCGCAATTTGCAGGAGATCGGATATACAGCACTTAACATTCATCAAGGGGCCTTACACACTCTGCTTCTGCCAAAGTCTAGAATCCCCCTAGATGCACCACCCCTACTACGGACGGCATTGCTATGCTGGAGGAAAGCATTACAATATGCGTTCCGCTGCCTTCACTATGCCAACAACATACCACTGCTGAGGATACCACTACCCACTGGAAGGCTCACAAAGCACAGGATTAGGGCTTGGTAGGATGAGGATGTGGACACAATAGAGGCGTTTTTTAACGCCAAGATATTAATGGACCATGAGAATTTTGTACGGGAGAACGGGGTACCAAACCATCTATACATGCTCCATGCGTCGATCTTGCAATACGTGAAAAAACACTGGGCCCCCCAAAGAGAAGAGCCTCAAACACACAAATTAGTCAAATCACTGTACTACTTGGGACGGGGCAGTCATCTCATCAAATGGTTATATGTGGGAATACGTGCACACGCTGCGGTGTCCCTAGATGCCCTGCGAGTCAAATGGGTGGAAGATGCGGGACGAGAGATAACAGACAGGGAATGGGTGAACATACTGGAACACCCTAAGAAAGTGACCAGGAATTCAAAGTTTAAATTTATACAATGCATGATCTTACATAGGGCTTATCTTACGCCACGCCGCCTTCAGCGAATGTACCCAAACACGCAGCACCACTGCCCTAGATGCCAATTGGTGGAAGCAGATCTGGTTCACATGTTGTGGGCATGTCCGTGTTTGAGGGGGTTCTGGGGAGAGGTCCGCCAGCACGTAGAAACAGCTACAGGCTTGAATATCGAAGATTCGCTACTGGAGTGCTTACTGGGTCTCCGAAAACGGTCGGCCTCCCATAAAGTCCAACTCCGTTTCCTTGACCTTGCGGTTATTCTGGCAAAAAGATCCATCACTATGAGATGGAAGTCAGCAAGGCCGCCTACAATATATACGCATGGCACAGTGAAATGTTACGTTGTGGGGGGGGGTGCTGAAAGTGCAGCCATCCACCGGGAAGAGGCATGGGGTTTAAGTAAGAAGCAAATATCTATGGAATGGGATGTAATGTTGGAAACCTTCAAAGGTATAACCCCTGATCACACATCTAGTACCCCGAGCACACAATAGGCCATTTCGGCGCCATGGCATGCAAGTATACGCAGTGTAGATGCCCGGGCAAGAGGACAGGACCATAATAGCCAGTAAACTCCTGCTAACAACATAGGATGGTAAAAACAATTCAATTTGCAACTGAACAATAGAACACTGGGGGGAGGGTGTGGGGGGTTATAGTTAGTTTACGATAGTTAAGAAATTAACCGTAATACAAACAACAGGACAAATTGGATGATTCCATGCAAATGTGTACTTGTTGCGAGATATATAGATTGTTTAATGTATACTGTACACTGCAGAAAAGTGATGTTATATCTACAAGCAAAATGCGTGGAAATGTAATAATGGAAAGGTGATAATATCCTGTATTGAAGTTAATGAAAACTAATAAAGTATGTTTTAAAAAAAGCATTTTCTCTAAACTGAGGGGATATGTACAACAGAAGTGGCGGAGTGAGATGTTAGCCGTCATGGCTTAACGCCTCACTCCGCCACTTCAGAAACGCAAGGCTGCACCATATTTACAACAATATGGTGCAGCCTTGCGTTTCCCTCTGCACTGGCGCCACACTTAGCAGTGTAGCGCCAATGCAGGCACCCTCGCACCATAGTACAAGGGTGTCTGCGTGCCCGGGGAAGATTGTTTATGTGCAGCAAGTTCCCCCTTCCTGCACATAAACAATCTTGAAATGCCATTTTGTCACTTCTATGTGTGCTTAATTCAGCACACATGGAAGTCACAAAATGTCTTTTTATTTTAAAGATTGTTTATGTGCAGGAAGGGTCACCTTCATGTAGATAAACAATCCAAGACTTTTTGCTTTTTCCATGTGTGCTGCACAAGGCAGCACACATGGAAAAAGCAAAAATGAGGAGAAATAAAGCATTTCTCCTCGTTTCGTAACTTAAGACCAGGTTTTCCCTGGTCTTAATTTTGAGCGCTGCCTCCTATTTACGCTGCCCTTGTAAATAGGGGGCAGCGTCAAAATCAATGGGTGTTGCGGTGGACACGCCCACCACAATACTCACTGCCCACCCCTTTCACGCTAAGCATAGCGTGAAGGGCCTTATTACTAAGGCAGCATTAAGCCACATTAAGTGGCTTAACTCTGCCTTGTAAATAAGGCGAAGCCCCTATCACCACGGGAACGTCACAAAAAGTGATGTTCCCATGGTGATAGGGGCTTGTACATATGCCCCTGAGTGTCTCTCTCAAAATGCATCTTCTGAACTAGTCGGAGAGACAACCGTCGATGACTTTGAGGCGCATGGCTTCTTCATCATTGAAATCACAGAACTTACAGTGTTTGATAAGTGCATCAAGTCTCTCAACAAACTCATCCATTGTTTCACCAGCCTGTTGTCGTGCTTGCTTGAAGATGTACCTTTCATAATCGACTTTCGGTGTCGGATGGAATTTGGCTTCCAATGCTTCTTTTATCTTTTGGTATGACATTACGTCTGTTTGTGAGACTTTTTTTTTTTAGCACTTTTTTTACTTTATCACCAGCAAGGTTTTTAGATATTTGATGATTTTCTTATTGTCTTTTTCTTCTAGCACGTCTATGAAGCCATCAAATGTTTTGATCCATGCAGCTCACCTGGCACCGATGTTCTGTTTCATACAGTGTTGTACCTTGCGCTCACTTCCGTTGCCATGAAGAGCATGTGCTGCTCAGACAGAGTTCTTCATGCCCAGCAGGACCGCAACCTCTCCACTCAAAACCCATGTTGTTTGGGCCTGGTCATCTGGTCTGATTTTGAGGTCGTATAGCACTTCACTTGCCGGTAAGTAAGTTTCTGCTTGTACCTGGTTGTCTCTGCCTTTAGCGTTTGCTTTGTATGGATTATGGCTCTTTGTTATGGCGCAGCACAGTATCTCTCCTTTTGGCCTTACCAGTGAATTCTGGCAGGCTTTTTTCGAATGTGCTCCTCTGCATGGCTTATTCAACTCCACATACGCCAACCGCAGGTTGCTTTGCATAGATTCAGAGAGCACGTAAAAATGCACGAGAAATTTGCTGTACCTTTGCAAACTCTCAGGGAGAGCAGTCTCGATTCTTCGGGGCACGTATCCCCTACTCGTCGCCAGATGTGGCATCCTCCCCAGCCCAGGAGCATGCAAATGAAATATGCCATACACGGAGCTCTGCAATGCACGTCTTTATTCTTCAACATACAAGTTCGCACTGCACGCATTGCGTCATAACTTTTATAACCACATCTTAACACCTCACAGCAGATTACATAATTCCTGTTTAAAGTCCGCCCAGAACCGCAAGGGTCCTAACGTGCATAATTCCAAGACACTACATATGCCATCTGGGGTGCTTGACCAGCAAAGTCCTGGACTCTCCGATTTAGGGGATAGGCGCAAAACTGCAAAGGAGTCAGGTGTGACTTCAGCATGTTGATAATGAAACCCAATGATGTTGAGAGCTTTGCTGTAGTCTGGAGGTAGGTGATGACTTCCTGGGGTGAGCCCGCCTTCAACAGCCAGTCGATGAGGTAGCGGGAAGACTGGGACCCCTGAACTCTGAAGGTGTGCTGCAACCACCACCATCACTTTTGCCAACACCCTAGGGGTGGTAGTAAGGCCCAAGGGGAGTACGGCAAACTTAAATGCTCCCGGCCCACTGTCAACTGCAGGTAGTGTCTGTGGACCTGCAGGACGGGTATGTGGAAATAAGCATCCTGCAAGTCCAATGCTACCCATACAGTGTCGAGGGCAGACAAGACCAGGGCCAGGGCGAACATCTTGAATTTGGTCTTCTGCATGAAGATGCTAAGAGGGTAGAGATCTAAAATGGGACAGAGGCCTCAGTCTTTTTTCGGCACCAGGAAGTAGCGGGAATAAAAACCACTTTCACATCAGCACCCTCTGTATGTCTCCTTTTGCCAAAATTGCCAGCAGTACCTGCTGCAAAAAGGACAGAAGGTCCTCCGTTAGCCGGTCTGAGGATGGTGGAACGTGCAACAAAGTTTCGAGAAAAGGTAAGGAGTGACCCCACTGAACAATTTGCCGGACCCACTTGTCTGAACCTGGCAGAAAGTGTCAGACCCTGCTGTGTGCCTTCAAGGGAATGCGAAAGAGGCTCCACGGCTGCAGCAGCCGGAGGAGTGGAAGACTAGACTGCACTATGCCGTCGTTGTTCACATGCTGGGTGGGTACAGCAGCAGCAGCTATGGCCACGAAAAGATTGGGGGGATTGCTGTACTGGCTAGATCTGTCTGCGACACTGAAGACCCCTACCATGGCCACAGAGGGGATGAAATAGTTAATGTGGCTTGCGTGGAGGACCAGAAAGACCCATGGAGCGTGCTGTGGCCCTGCTGTCTTATAAGCGCTAAATAGCTAAATCTTATTTATCCCCAAAAAGACGGGAACCATTGAATGGCATGTCCATAAGATTGAACTGAACGTATGCCTCCCTAAATACTCCTAATGAATCAATTGTGACCCTGCTTTGTCCATCCCCTTCTGTCCCCCTGTTCGGCATCTCAGACGTGGTCCAATCACTATTAGCTGTAACAAGGGGAAGGGCCGCAGCGTCCCGGCTGAGGTCTTCCTATCTGATATGGAGGCTTGGCCATACTACATCTTAACTATTGCCAATGCTATCGCTGCGGGGGCATCTATCGCCGAGTCATGGAAAGGTGCCACAGTAACACCCATACACAACAAAGGTGACAGATCTCTCCCAAGCAACTACAGAACAATAAGTCTAATAGATTGCATTCAGAAAGTTTTTTGATGGTGTATGCTGGACAAAATTCAGGTTTGGATGACCGAGATGGACATCCTCAGCCCCTTTCAGGCAGGCTTTCGGTCGAAAGTCCACCATCGATCAGGCTTTCTGCTTTCTTGTGATCTACTAGAGGGCCATAGATCATCGGAAAGGGTAACCAGTACTTGCTGTTATCGATTTGGGATCTGCATTTGACTTGATCCCGAGCTCCACTCTTTGGCAGGCCCTCACAGACATGAACATGCCTTCGAATATACTGTCATTGGTAATCTGTCGGAAGAGGTCAATTTTGCACATAGTAGATGGGGGAAACAGGACGACCCCAGTCCTCAGAGGTGTACGACAGGGTTGCGTATTGGCTCCCACACCTTTCTCTCTATATACCAATGACATTGTCTCATTTGTATCCCATGTTGGAGCAGACACACCGTTATTGTCCCGCACCAAAACCCCAATACTCCTCTTTGCTGATAACATGCTTTTGATCTCCAAGACGCCGAGCGGGTCACAGAAACTCTTGGTTAATTCTGAGGAGTTCTGTCCCGCTAGGGGACTGGAGATCAACACAACTAAAACAAAGCTGATGACGTTTAATCCCCACAAATCTTTTAAGAAGGGCATAGTATTGAGGGGCACCTCGAGACGGTGGACTGTTTCACTTACTTGGATATTACCTTTAGCGGGCGAATGTCTTGGAAACAACATGTGCCCAAAGCTGCCCTAAAACTTAAGCAAGTAACGGGGGCAATTCTTAAAGAATACACGACCTCCCACACTAAACCTATCCCGTCTGTGTTCCATCTTTACAAGGCTAGGGCTCTGAGTTCAGCTTTACGAGGCAGAGTTGTGCGGTTTCTCCAACACTGAAACACTTCTCAGTTCTAAAAACAAATTCTTAGGCAATCTCGCATCTCTTCCCCTGAGTACCCCTATGACACCACTCTTTCTGGACATTGGTGTAAGAAGCCTTTCTAGGAAAAGTCAGGTTTCATCCCTTGTTATATTGAAGATGGCTATGGACAACCCCAGAACTTTCTCACTATACCACAGTTCTTCAGGATGTAAGGTATGCAGATCAGTTCACTAAAGTACATTAAAGAGTCACTGTACACCCTTGAGCTATCTGACTTTTGGGACTACGCCGCCACTACACCGCCACATCAAAAAACTGACTGAAGGAGCTTTATTGGGCAGCCACAGAGGCCAACGACCTTAGCAGGGCTGACTCCTTCAAACTGGTCAGAGAATTCCTTGATTTCAAGCCTCTGAGAGGGTAGAGTAATATTGAGGCCAGGTGGCTGTCTCGATCGACAGGAAGTTATATTTTCAATTCAGAGTGGGCACTCTCCCGCTGAGAGCTTTCACCCAGAGGTGGACCGTCAGGGCCACTGACATGTGCCCTGTATGTACTTCCTCACTGGAGAGTGTTGCACATGTTTTCTTTGCTTGCCCAGCCTATGCCCAACCATGTAGAATTTGGCTAGCTCCCACCTGCAGGAACCTATAGTAGCATAACCACATGGCCGCCCTTCATATCTTGAGATCGGACTGCAGCGTACCCCTTGCCATACCAGTTGCCAAGTTTCTGGGGGCTATGTGGATACTTCGCAGAAAGGCACTCCACCCCACCTTAATTTCATGTGGCTTATTGCATTCTATCCTTGTTTCTTTTTATATTGTGCTGCAGCAATATTTAATAATTTTAGCATTTTATTCTGTACATGCAAGTTGACATTTTAATTTGCTATTGCACCATTTTGCTGTCTACTTACAAGGACTATGATTACCATGGGTCATATTGTACTGTATTGCACTGTTTTATTCATTTATTTATCATGTACGGTTTTACTTGCACTTTTATGGCTCTGGAGGCCGAAAAGTCATTTGAAATCAACTGAACGTCCCCCGAAAATGCAGTAAACAGCATCCAGGCTTGCCTGAAAAGGGCCACACTGATGCCTGTGACTCTACAAAGCGAGTTAGTGGTGTCCAGCCCACAGCAGATAGCAAACTTGGCCACATCACAACCATCCTGCATAGCGTGAGAAAAGATAGCACAGGCTTCTTCCAGAACAACGAGTAATATCTGGTTCACTGAGTCCCACAGGGTGCAAGAGTAGCAGCCTAGAGGGCAGCTGGCATTTACAGAGTGCAGGGCCAAACTTCTAGATGAGAAGATCCTTTTATCAAAGATCTCTATCTTCTTTGATTCCCTGTCACAGGAAGTAGCTAGGAACGAATCCAGGTGAAACTTGTCAGCCACAGACTATAACACAAAGCTGTCGGAGTAGGGTGCTGGGTGAGAAAGTCTGGGTCGCCCGAGCAGGGCGATGGTGAACTGGCAATAGGCTGGTTGAGAGGGTAACCTGAACCGGGATTAGCCCAGGTCGCCAAAAGTGTGTCTGTGAGAGCCTTATTAAAAGGAATAAGGGATTCAGAACTCATTTGACCAGGCTGAAGCACCTCAGTCAAGACACTGGTCTTTACTTCCTGGGTAGGAAGCTGAAGATCAAGAACCTCTGCTGCCCTCCTCATGACCATTGAGATGAATGCACTTTCTTCCGTGGCAGGGCCCAGAGGTGAAACCAAGGAGGAATCCAGACTCCTGGCATCCTGGAAATCCTCATACCAATTATCCTTGTGCTAGGGTTGGGACAACTCGTCTCCATCATCATTGCTACCACTGTCACAATCTATGCCAAACAATTCATGCAGGACATGAGCTCTTCTGGACTTCAGGGCACCATGTCAGAATCAGAAGGATGGCTAAACGGCTGTGGCTCAGTTAAAGCAGCACATGTCCTCGGTCGAGATTGGGGCGGTGCTGTTTCGGTGTCAGTCAGAACTATGGGTTGCCCGTTGTTGTCCGGAGTTGATGGCACCAGGATCGGCATCGATAGGTCATGTTCTAGCGTCCAGAACAGCAATCTAGTGCAGGTCCTCCGATCCCCTGACTGCCAAGGAGCAACCATGGCAGTGAGGCACAAAAGAGACAGATGCTGCCGGAAAGCACAACAACAACATATGGTCAGTACAGTGTGACAAAAAGGAAGCCCAGTCTGCTGGGCACTTCAAGTATAGATTGTGCAAAATTTGAGGGAGTGCAGCAACACTTGGTAGCCTGCCGACTGATGGCTGCGTGTGTGTTAGAAGCCGAGTGGAGGCTGAGGAGAAATAATGTGGTCATAGGCCCCTTAAAGCAATAAGCAGCACCATTATTGTAACATTGTTTTGAATTTTTCAGTGCCTACTATAGGATCTTCAATTTTGAACAAAAAAACACAATTTTCAAAACATATTTTCTGAACAGTCAAGGGTTTTACAAGCACCACAGTTCAGAAACCCATGAAATATTAATTTATTTCAGAGCCTGACCCAGTCAGTACCTAGGATCATTAGTCCTCAGCAGCAGTGGACCACATTATGTGCTACTACAAACGTCTGCTTTCATGGGTACATGGGACAAAGAGCCTCAGGCTTGAAAGTGGCTCAAAATCTTCCAGCAGAGCAGGATTTTACCTCATTACCCACATCGCCAGTTCAACACTGCTAAAGTCACCTATAAATCTCTCAATGAAACCAGCAACAGCACACGCAGGCCGGAAGTCCATGTATGGAAGTCCTCTCTTGCTACAGACTCACACACATTGTCATCAGGCAAGCGAGCCAAAAAATTAACAGTGAGAGTCATGCCAGAGCTGAGCCAAGCAAGGGGAGGCTTCAGTAGTGGCCCGTCCCCTGCCAAAGTGGCGGGATCGGGCCAGAGGAGAGAGGTGGGAGTGGGTTCGGGGACACAAAAAAAAAACTTACTTGAACGCCGCCAAATTTTGCGCTCTTCCTTCTTCTTCTGGGCACAGGCTCCCAGACTGCACTGCGACCAATCCAGACGCTGCATGAAAGCAGCATCAGGATTGGCCTGAGCGTGTGTCAACTTGCAATCCCAGGCAGACTGGAAGCCTGTGCCTGCTCTCTCCAACCCCAGCAATGCAGCTGGGGCTGGAGAGAGCTTCAGTGCGCATGGCGGTTTCGCCGGCATGGGACGGCCGACCAAACCGTCATGCGCACTGTAACAGTGCCCACCACCCCCCCATCAGCAGTGTCATCCCCCTGGACCCGCCCCCAAGACTCATCAGAGTCTTGGGGGCGGGTCCAGGGGATTAAAATAAAACGATAATAAAATGGGTTTAAAACCTGTTTTATTATTGTTTTATTTGAGGGTGGTGGCAAGGGGGGGAGGCACTCCTCCACCCTAATGGAGGGGCCACCGCTGGTCGGCTTTGGCTCTAAGAGCCTGTGCATGAGCCGAGTCCTGAAAATATTTGTCATGTAAATTATGCAACAAACATCATGTTAAAACATATTTCTGTAATAGGCGAAACCGTTTCACATAAGCATATCAGAAGATATCTCTCTATTGAGAAGTATTTATTAAAAGTAATAGTTTTTAAACCAAAACTGAGAAACATTCCTGTCCGACCATGACAATGCTTTTAATATGAGGCAAGTCAGTTGTCATGTGTACCTTATATGTGACCTAGATTCTTATCATACAATGAACAACATTATAGTTTATTAAATGACATGAAATGAAAGGAAATGAAAGATTTGTTCAGCGCAAATCCTGAACTCACTTATTTGAAGCTGCTCTGATATGTGATAAGTATTTGCTTAGGATCGCACAATGTGGTCAAGCAGGGAAGCCGGGATTCATCCCAGATTTTCCAGTTTTAGGCTGTGCACTTCAGCCACTAGATGGGTATCTCTTTTTGACATCAAAGGTTAATCCTTAATTCTTCCTTCTTGGAAGAACAGATTGGCGCGTGGGTGACAGGCAGAAACCCCTTTTTATTTTTGCCCGCTTCAGATAGCACTAACCTTGGTCATGGAATTTAGTGTTTCAAAACAAACACAGACATTTTGCACATTTTTGATGACACAGGGAGACTAGCCAGGCGCTGAGCCGAGTCCCGATTCGAACCTTGTTGTTCATGCTATATGGTCAGGGCCACTGGAATTATGCAGCAGGGGAAGGCCAAATTATGCGGCAGGGTTGATTAAATTATGCGGCAAGAAAAGGCAAATTATGCTGCATAATGCCCACATTTGATGATAGTATTACTTCATTATTTTGTCATTTTTTGCACTTGTTAACACTGTCTGGGCATTGATTGCACCTCATTAGTACCAGTTGAACACCAAAAGATAGAAATAACCAACAAGAAGTCAACCTTTGCAAAGGTCCCTACACTGCCTGGAATACGCGTTGCTGTGTTTTAAGTAACTTTTGAACCGTTTGAGCTAGAAACTAATTTCTTTTGTTCAAATCTGTAGATTGAGCAGCAGATGATGGACTATGTGGCAAATGCAGCAAATTTGCAATTATGTGAAAACCTCCGCAGCCGAACAACCGCATATTTCCAGTGGACCTGTATATGGTTGGCTTTTGTAGCGACTAAGCCACATGGCTTCCTCTTTTTCTGGGCTGGTGGTTCTAAGAGGACTTTGAGCTCAGCCAAGCATCTGGCTCGAGCATGGTTCGAGCTTTTAGTGGCTTTCCCACCTCTTATCAGGCATCAAGCAAGAAGGCAATCTGCGCTAGGTTCCTCCTATTCAAAATGTCACATGATCGCACAGTACAATGCAATGTCGTCATTCTTCCATAGAACTAATTTTTCAATGCTTAAAAATGCCTCTTAATTTTGAATACCATAACTGCAAAAACAATCCCAAAAACAAAGCCTTCAATAGTTATCCGGCACATTATGTAAACAATGATGCATTCATAAGATGTTATTTTAATATTAAACTGCAATAAAAACTATTCTAATCCATGGGGATTAATTTTTTGGGCAGCCACATTCTGTCTCATACACAGCAGTATAGAAATATATTCCAATTGTCGCATGATTTATTTAGCTAAGCCTCAGGCTAGAATTTAAACACACCTTATTTCAGAAAGCCTGCATTTCGGGCTAAGACTGTAAACTCTAGGATTAGAAAATGCTAGGATTAGAAACAAGAATTGGGCTAGCCAATTAGCCTTGCCTTATTGACCTATTGACTTTGCCAAAGTTTTTTGGTGTGGTAGCATTTTTCCTGTGTTTATATTTTCTTACAAATAATAACGAGGAAAAAGTGACGTTCCCGTGGCGATAGGGGCTTGAGAATATGCCCCATTGAGTAGAGACCACTGCATTATAGGCTGTCAAAAGGGGAGACCAGGAAGGGCCACCAGAGGTATTCTTAAAAAGGATGAGGCCCCCTATCGTTGTAAATGTCATACCTAGGTACTTACAGGACGATGCCACCTCTACCCTACTATTACCTAGGAACCACTTATACGGTTTGGCTTTTTTCCGAAAGGGGATCATTTTAGTTTTTTTCAAGTTCACCTTTAATTTATTAATCTCACAATAATTATTCAATATAATCAACTTTCTCTGTAAGCCTTCTTAATTCAAATCCAGAACTGCCAGATCATCTGCATAGAGTAGACACAATATGTGTCTACCCCCTATTTTCGGTGAAAAGGACTGGGTCGCTGCCAGCACCTCCGGAAGGTCAGCTAGGAACAAAGAGGGCAACATGGGGACAGGGCGCAACCCTGCCTTAATCCATTTCCTGGAGGCATTCTCCCTGAAAGTGCCCCTTCCAAGTCAAGCTCCACTTGGGCCCATTTTTCAGAGTACAATTCCTGCAGGATTGCCAATAAACATTGAGGGATTACGCCTGCTGTCTTAATTTAGCCCAGAGTGTACTTGATCTACCAAATCAAAAGCTGAGCTAAAATGAACAAAACAGCAGAATACTTTCCCTGTTGTTTCCTCGCTTCTGTCCCAGAGCCCACAAACTGAAGCAGTGATCTTTAGTTGAGTGTCCATGCTTAAAACCCCCTTGTTCCATTGGGGCAATTCCATTCCCCTCAATTCAATTCTTCAATGAGCTGAGAATACCCATGGAATACAGTTTTGCACCTACATCCAGCAGGCTTATCAAATGATAGTTGCTTAGTACATTCATCTTGCATTTTTTATGTATTGGTTTAATTATTGCGCCCTTCCAACTGGATGGAAATGTACCTCACCTGGTTATGGCTATAAAAACTTTTGAAATTGTTTCTTCCAGAATATGAAGATGAGTTGTAGCACTACAAGACTTTCAATTTACTGTCAAGTATATCCCTGGTAACTTAATAAATAAGCAGATTGTGTTTCTAGACTGGTTAAAGACAATGAAGGTGATGATGATGACTGATGGACAGATGAGGTGGTGAAAGTGTGTGCTCTTACTGAAAAATTCATTACAGAAGGAGAATGGTTTGAGAGTTATGAAAATGGTTTGTGATGTTATGTGTGAAGAATGGCGTTCTGGCAAATGTAAAGATCAGCTCAAATATTTTCAGACAGTGGAAGATGAGTTTTCAATTAAGTGTGATTTTCTGGTCCGTGGAACAAGACTTATTCCACCCGTTACTTTTAGATCACGTCTTCTTGTGTTGGCCCATAGTGTACACCAAGGCATTTTCAAAACTAAAAAGCAATTAAGGTGAGATCATTGGTGGCCTGGAATTGATCTATGGATAGAAAGAAATGTCACAGACTGTATGGCATGTTGTAAAAGTGACAAGAACAGGAAGGTCAGAACACCTCCCAAGGTATGGATAGAATTGCCAGCAGGATCCTTGGGAGGAAGTTTATTTTGATATCATGGAACCAATATTTGGTGGATCTTGAGTAATGTATATTTTAGTTCGTTTGAGCATTTTTTCTTGTTGGCTTGAAGTAGCTGTAGTAAATGGCGTAACCATAAAATACTGATAACGCTTTTGGGAGGAGTGTTTCAGA
Source organism: Calotriton arnoldi (assembly GCA_963921515.1). NCBI lineage: Eukaryota > Metazoa > Chordata > Amphibia > Caudata > Salamandridae > Calotriton > Calotriton arnoldi. The sequence continues at coordinate 327,962 of CAWUFW010013357.1, read as the reverse complement.
GATAATTCAATTCAGATTTATATTAACTGATAATGGGGTTCTGTTGACTTCAAAGAATGTGATTTTTTTTTTTTACGAGAAGGGCATAAGCCACAAGAGGTGTTCTCTATATCACCCTCAAACAAATAGGATAATTGAACGCGTAAACTGAACACTTAAAGAAAGTTTACAGTTGTCCAAAACTGTGCGAAGGCACTGGAGAGAAAATATTAAATTACTTATTCAGATATTTAGGTATACTTCTCACTTCACTACAGGAACCATGGCCTTTGAGTTGTTCAAAAAAAGGAAGTCAAGAACCATGGTTTGGCCTCCCTGGGTTAGAAAAAATAAGAAGAATTGTGGCAATGGTATTCCAGATTTAAAACAATACCAGGAAAGGGGCATATGTAAAAAATGGGCATAATGCAAACTATGACATAAGAAAAGCTGTTAAGATTACGCAGATAAATGTTGGAGATACCCCTTCGGGGGTGATTCCAGCGCATTATAAATCCCGTACATACATACATACATAGTAATGGTGAAAAGTCCTGAAGGAAAAGAGGTGTGTCTAAAGAGAAGTCCTCTCAAAAGTACAAAGTTATTTAATGAACCAGCTAAACTTAATGGATGCATTTGAATCTCAGAGGAAAGAGTCTAAAACCTTAACTACTGGGCAACAAATTACTCTTCACATTTGGAACTTCAATAGCCTTACTATTGTCAAAAGATGTAGTTAAGATTATGTTTACAAATGCTGCCTAGTACCTATAGATTTTTCTATTATTTTCAATACCTGCCATTTATCACGTATTTATTACCTCATTAATCCCCTATTAACTGAAACATGAACAAAACATATCATCTGTCCTGGGGATCATTAATGAATAAAAGACAAAACTAAAACATTTATCCAATGTGACATTGGGGCATATTTACAAGGGCATTGCGCCACCGGAGCGACACTTTTTTAGAAGCTCCGGTGGCGCAATGCCCTGCTCCATATTTATAAGGCAGCACCAAGCGGCTTTTCGTGTCTTAACGTCGCCTTGTAAAATGGGCTTCCTCGCTGCAGTTTTCTGCGGCAAAGGGGAGTGCAACAGGTGTTGCTGTGGGTTTTTTTACACTGCCCCAGATTTACTGATTCCAATCCGGGATCAGACACACTTTACCTGGACATCCTCGATTTACGGGGAGTCCCCCGGCCCCACTAGGGGGTTCAATCCTATTGTTTATTAAGGTCCTGATGAAGTGCCGCCCGATGTTGGGGCTCCGCAGGCATGAAACATGTTGACCATGCACACATAAAAAGCTATCCTGGTACCTTAGGACCTCTTGATAGCACCACTGCTTTTACTTAGTCCTGGACCCTTATTGAATTAAACGGTTCTGGGGTCCGGTGCCTATTTTAAGTCACTTTACACACATCACAATTCACTATTTTTAGCCCACATGCACTCACCACATACGGCGCCCTCAGATCTGAAGATCTCCGCCAAAGAAGCCACCAGGCCCGTCAGACATTGCAGCGCCGGTCTGACGAGGAGTGCTCTATGATGAAGCATGACACCCTAACAGGTGTGTGAGGGCATTATGATCTGAAATTCAGATCTCCCAGGGACTTGATTCCCTGCCAGGTAGCAACTCCCAGTGCACCGGCTTCATAGAGGAACATTCTCCTTTCCTTGTTCAGAATGGGCTGAATGTAATCTCAATTCATACAGAAAATTGGTGGAAATATTGGTCAAGTATGCAGAAACTGACCGAATTGCCCTTCAACAACAACTAGACACACTGGAGGAAGATATAGAAAAAATGGAACTATCCCAAAATATATCTAAAATGCGAGAAGAGATGATGGGCAGAATTAAAAAAGAGACTAATTACGAAAATGGACAGATTTTCACCTTTGCACGGAAATATGACTTAATGAGGAACCCCAAACAGGGGGAAAAGAAGAGCTCACTGAACTACAAAGGTCCAATCACTACATCAACATTGGATCTAAGCTCTGCGCTGGAGAGCGAATCAGAGCCAGAATTGAGTCATGACACTCAGCCTCGTCAAAAATTAACCCCCGCTGAGGAACTTGATTTTTTGCGCCAGGACCGAAGGCAGACCCTGTGCCCGAGAAGCAACAAATCTGCCAAAGGCGCAACAAAAGAAGAAGGGAAAGACGAAAGTCCATCAAGAAACGCAAAAAACAAGAAAACGACCAATGTACATTGGAAGCGAAAGTAATACCGGACACCAAAACAATAATTAATATAGCAAAAATAGACCTAACGCAAGCTGAACTACAACTCCTGTCCCATGGATTATCCTACTGCCCTGAAAGCAGCTTCAATTATGCGCAAAACTGGACAGATGTTTTCAAATTTATACGTAAACTTAAATTGAGCAAGTACCATCTGCTCCGACAAACTCAAAACATGACAATGAACTAGCGAGACAAAGATCATCTCTCTAGCACCATGGTATTCACTGCAAGTGATCAGGCACTACTCAATGATCTACAGGACCTACAAAAGGAAAGTTCCAGCCAGGACTCAACATATGATGGAGCTACACAAGCAATCACAACAAAGAAGTCGTTTCTCAGACCTAATACACCTTTCAAAAACAAATCAACCTTCAATCCAATCATGCCTAGAGATTCATTGGACATTTTTAATGAACAAGTGGTGGCACAAATCAAACAACTTAACTGCAGGCTCAAAAAACCAAATGTAAAAACACAAGCATGGAGTGGAGGTTTGAGGCAACTCATGTTAAAACTACAAAAAAATAAAGAAATCATAATCAGAAATTCGGACAAAGGAGGAAACATTGTCCTTTGGCCAAGGAAGGACTACATGGAAGAGGCTCTATCCCAATTAAATGACACCTCATGTTACAAAAAGAGCTCACCACTAACAGTCAAAACTACTTACAATGAATTTTACACAAAATTATTGGCTTGGAAAAGTGCAGGACTATTAAGTTTGGATGAATATAAATTCTTAAAGAAGGAGCATCCAGTCATGCCAGTGATCTATTTCGTGCCAAAAGTCCACAAAAATCCTAACAAGCCACCAGGGAGACCAATAATCACATCATGCGATGGACGGCTGGAAAATACATCGCATTACATCGATTAGTTTTTGCAGGATTACGCCAAAAGCCTCCCATCCTACATTAAGGATACAAGTGACTTCTTACGAAAAATAGATAATCTGACATGGCAGGAGGACTACATTCTGATGTCGAAGGATGTTACGTCGCTTTATACAAGCATAAAACACAAAGACGGCATCCGAGCCTTAGAATACTTCTTGAATAGTAGACCGACATGTCTGACACAACACAACACACTAAAATGCTTGTGAACATGACTCTGTTTTGCTTAGAAAACAATTTGTTTTTATTCCGAAATCAGATTTATCAGCAGCACCGTGGTGTCGCCATGGGAGCCAGCTTCTCCCCCAGCTATGCATGTTTACACATGGGCTGGTGGGAGGAGCTGGTTCTCAGGGACGATTTCCATGAGGCAATGGTGAACCATGTTGTAGTTTGGCTACGATATATTGATGATCTTTTTGTCGTGTGGAGAGGGACTAAAGAGAGTGCCTCACAATTTGTTTCTTCACTAAATGAGAATGGAATTAATTTAAATCTCACCGCCACAATTAGCTCAGATTCAGTTGATTTCTTAGATGTAAGAGTCAGTATAGTCAACAACAAATTAGTTACATCACTACATCGAAAACCAACAGCCGGCAATACAGTCCTTCACGCAACCAGCTCTCACCCTGTTCATTTAATAGAAAGTATACCGTATGGGGAGATGTTGAGACTAAGGCGAATATGTAGTGATGAGCAAGAGCTGAGACTTACACAACAAGCTAGTAAAAAGAGATTTTTAGAAAGAGGCTACTCTCCCAAAACAATAGACACAGCCATTGCGAAATCCAATCAACCCAGTAGATCTGAACTATTATTTGGCAAAACAACATCATCAGAGAGAGAAAAGAGTGCCAATCCAAACCATAATAATGAACCTATCAGAATTATCTTAACTTACTGCAAACAGGAAAAACAACTTAGGAGTATTTTCAAATGGAATTGGCCCATAGTAGCAAATGATCCAGTAATAGGACATCTCTTAACAAAAACACCCTCCATCTCCTATCGAAAAACAAAATCAATGGGCGATGATCTAGTCAAGAGCAGCCCAGAAGTGGAGGAAGGAACTTCATGGTTAAGTGCAAGGAAGGGCTTTTTCAAATGTACAAGTTGTAAGGCCTGCAAACACGGGGTAAACAGAACCACATATACCACTGCATTTAGTGATGAAGAAAAGAGAATAAACAAACATTTCACATGCAAAACAGAGTATGCTATATATATGCTCCAGTGTACATGCGGTCTGCAATACGTGGGCAGCACAAAACTCCAAGCCCACAAGCGCATACTTCAACACCTCAGGGCTATTAAGAACTCAGACCCCACATACCCTGTAGCCAGGCACTTCAATGAAGCCCACAAAAACAACACAAATGACTTGAAATACTTCTTAATTGATTCAGTTCCTACCTTAAGAAGAGGAAGTAAAAGAGAATTAAAACTTAGAAGATTAGAGACTCGATACATTTTAGATTTAGACACTTAGGGGCCGATTCCGATGTCGGACGGACTCAGGTCCGTCCGACATCGGTCCGGAGCCGTAACCGACCGACCTGCTGTCGTCGGTTACGGCCCAGAGCAGTACGATGCGACCGAACCCTGTTCGGTCGCACTCTCATATCTCCTCAATGGGAGCATGCATTCCGGACGGAATGCATGCTGGCATTGGAGAAAGCAGGGGTGCAGTTCAACCCTGCACCCTGTGGCCGGCACCCCAAGGTGCCTGCCACCGGGTGCAGGGTTCAACAGAAGGGGCACCATAGGTGCCTCCAGGCTGCCATTCGGCGACCTTGCACCCATGGGAGTCCCACTGGGGGCCCCCAAAGACAGTGACCGACTGCCTTTTCGTGCCGGAAAGACCGGCACGAAAAGGCAGTGAACAGCTGCCATCGTACTCCCTCGGTCGCAAAGAGGCAGCCGGGGGAGTACAGAGGGATTTCCGGATGGCTGACGGGCTCTCCGAACCCGTCGTGAGCCATCCGGAAATCCGAGTCGGATTCTTTTCCGACCGAGCCCATCGGAATGGCTCGGTCGGAAAGGAATCCGAGCGGCACGTTCCGATTCGGTCGGAAGGGCTCCGACCATCGTTCGGTGCCCTTCCGGCCGAAATCGGAATCGGCCCCTAAGAGTCCTAAAGGTCTGAACACTACTGAAGACCTAGACACCTGTCTGTAATAAGTTATGCAATATATGAATTTCCAGATAAGCGGTTTTATCCATTTATACATATATTTAATAAGTATATGGTTTTATATCTATATCTATATTTATATTTATATTTATGTTTATATTTTTATGTATAAAGACACGCTAACAATAAGTGCCAGGATTATGATAAACCTTAAGGATGAACTTTTGGAGTTTCATTTGGACATTGACTTTCCTCTCACCTTGTCTCGCTACATTAGGAAAGACATGTTTGAAGACAAGATCAATAATCGTATAAATAGCATTTGCATATTGTAAATGGTGGACCGTTTAGCTGTAAACTTTTTGATAAGATAGACCTCACTGCTGCTAGCACAACATCACATTTTATGATAATTGGAATGCACACATAGCACTATGCACTTTATTATGGGTTTTTAGAGGTAGGAGGACACACTATTTACACTGATGAATATAATGGATTTTGTGGATTTCAGCTGTCAACCAGTATTTTACTGTTATTTCATTTTGTCATCAATTGGTAATTTTCTATTTAAAATGCATTATAATCGACTCAATGCAACGATGATAACATACATTTATGTATATATTCATTTTATGATCTATTGCATTCAATCCGCATTTTTAAATTATGTTATTTAAAATTATGTCATATAAATTGACAAACAGGGCTGTAAAACATATATTAATATGTCTGCCGCTAACGTCTTTTAAAAGTGGTGACGTTCAGTCTGTTTTCCACATCTATTGATGAATGTTTGTGCACATGTCACTTTAAAAACGGATGATTTGTATGAGCAGCTTGTCATGTGATCAAGGCCGAAGACGGCCGAAACGCGTAATGACGGATAGCTCTTGTCATTAAAACTTAGCAAGCATAGAATTGGTGGTCCGTGTCCGTTTATCTGAAGGAGATGTGGAAGCGGTTGCTTGGGATATATATATATATATATATATATATATATATATATATATCTATATATATATATTCACTGAAAAAACCAAAGGTTTCAGGCACGTTATAGTTAGAAATTAGCATTTAAAAAACCTTTGAAATTCACAGAAAAAACCATAGGTTTCAGGCACGTTATAGTTAGAAATTAGCATTTAAAAAACCTTTGAAATTCACTGAAAAAACCATAGGTTTTAGGGACAGTTATAGTTAGTTGGACATTTCACTCGTACAAAACCATAGAAATTCCCCGTTATAGTTAGTTCAGCTAACTATAACTCGCGCCCCCGCAATGCACTGCTGATGACGTCACATATTACATCACTCATGACATGGTCAGTGACATCACTGATGACATCACTGATGACATCTCAAATGACATCACTGATGACATCACTAATGACATCATCCATGTGATAATTTCATGCATCTTCTCACACTCTAATATAACTTTTGATACACCCACTCTAAATTACAGACTGCCATTCTCAAAACCATACACACTCCAATACCAATAACTACATACCCACTCACTGATTGTTAGGTCTACACACACATCTACTCACTCACCCGTACAGTCACTCATACTTACAGTCACTCATGACAGGACTATCATATGCACTCATACACCTATATAAACACTCACACACCGCCACTCATCCATAGAGGTACTCACACACCTAGTCAGTCATGCACAAAATTAATCACACACCCATTTACTCACCTATACAGTTATACACACACCAGCTCACTTACTCATACAAATACTAGCACATTCTTACGCTCTTATACAATAACTGATACAAGCACACACGCATCCATACAGCCACTCTCACAATCACACACTCTCACTTATAGCCATTTAAATACTCTAACACACATATATACTGCCTTTTACATATGTAGTTACTCGCACATGTACCACTCAGATATACATTCACTCACTAACACACCCATACACACACTCACCCACCCAAGCAGTCCATCACAGATGCACTCTTGAAATCATGCACCCAGTGAATCACCCACTCACACATCTATGTACAGAGTCACCCACACCCCACCCACACAAACACTCAGGCACCCATACAGATACTCAGACAACCAATCAATAACCCATATAGACACCCATGTAGCTATTCACAAATCCATGCATCCACTTACACACCAACAGACAGACGGATACAGACATTCACACAGTTTAGTCACTAACCCATGCATTCAGTAAGATACGTTTAATCACTCACTTGTAGAGTCAGTCACGCACGTACTAAATCATCCATTCAGACACTTATACACCCACTCATTCTTCAATACGCCTTTCCCTATATATATTAAACATATTTAAACTTTACAGAAACACACAGTCACTGGATGATGTCATCAGTGATGTCATTTGAGATGTCATCAGTGATGTCATCAGTGATGTCACTGACCATGTCATGAGTGATGTAATATGTGACGTCATCAGCAGTGCATTGCGGGGCGCGAGTTATAGTTAGCTGAACTAACTATAACGGGGGAATTTCTATGGTTTTGTACGAGTGAAATGTCCAACTAACTATAACTGTCCCTAAAACCTATGGTTTTTTCAGTGAATTTCAAAGGTTTTTTAAATGCTAATTTCTAACTATAACGTGCCTGAAACCTTTGGTTTTTTCAGTGAATTTCAAAGGTTTTTAAATGCTAGTTTCTAACTATGCCTACAGAGGTAGGACATGTGAAGATAGAAGAAAAAACGCACAGAAAGAAGCAAAAGAAATGCAGAAAGAAGCAACAGAAGTCCACAAAGACGAAGAAAAGTGCAGGAAGAAGCAAAAGATGTGCAGAAAGAACCAACAGAGGAGCAGAAAGATGCCTTGTTGCAAAATCCTCCTGTGCCCACAACTTTTTCAGACGGGTACTGGTGGTAACTGACTCTGACTAACCAGAGCCAGTGCTATGCTAAAAGACACTTAGAATACAGTGAAAACACCTACATACACTAGGGAACACTATGCGTTGGGGTCCCCTGTGATTAGCATGACCTCCTCTGTAAGTCCCTAGTACATAATAGGGCAGGGGGATTAAAACTACCTCTTACAACGCACTACGGGGCGCGTTTGCACAGTGGTGAAGGGAGGGGGGGCCTGAGGTGACATGTGTGCAAATGCGCCCCGTGGTGCGTTTTAAGTTGCGGGATTAAGTCCCCTTGAATCCTGAGGGTCCCTGGGGCCCAACTAGCCCAGCAGGTACCTACAGTTAGCACCACAGAGCTGAGTTGCAGAGAGGCGTTCCGAGGCCACGCACCTTTTTTCACCTCTTTGCAACGCAACTCTGTTGTGCTTACTGAAGGTACCTGGTGGGCTAGTTGGCCCCCAGGGTCCCTCAGGATTCAAGGGGAATTAATTCCCCAACTTAAAACGCACCACAGGGCGTGTTTGCGCACATGTCACCTCAGGACCCGCCCCCTCCCTTCACCACTGTGCAAACGCGCCCCATGGCGGGTTTTAAGATGGGGGATTAGGTCACCTTGAATCCTGGGGTCCCTGGGGCCCAACTAGCCCACCAGGTACTTCCAGTAAGCGCCACAGGCCTGCGTTGCAGAGAGGTGGTCCGAGGCCACGCCCCTTTTTACACCTTTCTGCAACGCAGCTCTGTGGCGCTTACTGGAGTTACCTGGTGGGCTAGTTGGACCCCAGGGACCCTCAGGATTCAAGGGGACTTAATCCCCCAACTTAAAACACGCCACAGGGCATGTTTGCACACATGTCACCTCAGGCCCCGCCCCCTCCCTTCACCACTGTGCAAACGCGCCCTGTGGCACGTTTTAAGTTGGGGGATTAGCTCCCCTTGAATCCTGAGGGTCACTGGGGTGCAACTAGCCCACCAGCTACCTCCATTAAGTGCCACAGAGCTGCGTTGCAGAGAGGTGTAAAAAGGGGCATGGCCTCAGAACACCTCTCCTCAACGCAGCCCCCTGGCGCATACTGGAGGTTCCTGGTGGGCTAGTTGGCCCCCAGGGACCCCCAGTATTCAAGGGGAATTCGTTCCCCATCTGCAAACGCGCCAGGGGGCGCGTTTGCAGAGTCCTGCAAGGAGGGGGCGTGGCCTCCGGCGCGATGCCGGTCTTTTATTTTATTTTGTTTTTAAGAAGGGGGGCTGTGTGGCCCCCCTTCTTTTTCTAATTTATTGGCCCTGGGGACCCCATCCCCCAGGGCCTGCCCCCTATTTTTTTTTTTTTAAATAAAAAAAATTGGAAGGGGGCCGCATGGCCCCCCTCCCGAGGCCTTAATCGGCCCCGGGAACCCCATCCCCCGGGGCATGGCCTTTTTTGTTTTTTTCAAATCTTTTGGAGGGGGGCTGCGTTGCCCCCCTCCTCAGGCCACTTATGGCCCCGGGGACCCCATCCCCCGGGGCCGGCCTTTGTTTTTAAAAAAAAATATATATTTTAAAAATTTTGGGGAAGGGGGCCGCATGGCCCCCTCCCGGGCCACTTGTAGCCCCGGGGACCCCATCCTCCGGGGCCGGCCCTCTCCGTTGGGGACCATGGGGGTCCCCAATCCCCCCACGGTCCCGCCGGCTCCCCGCGTCCCTTGGGAGCCGGCATTGCTTTTCCACATGGGGAGCTGCTAAGTGCAGCTCCCCGTGTGGAAAAGCAATTTGCTTTGAATTTTGGAAGAGAGAGCAGGTTTCCTGCTCTCTCTTCTTAAATTCAAAGCAAGTTTGCTATGACAGGACGGGAGCAAACAGCAGTGTCCCGGGGGTGGGCTCCCCGGGACACTGCAGGAGGCGGCCCTGGGGGGGTGGCAGACCCCAGGGCCATCACAGGCTCCAGGAGGGGTGCCTCGCGGCCCCCCTCCCAACATGTGCAAAGCCCCGGGGTGGTGGTGGTCCCCGGGGCGTGTGGGGGGGCTCAAGCCCCCCCCACACAGGTCATTTCTATTTTTTTTTAAAAAGCCCCGGGGGTGGCGGTCCCCGGGGCTGCGGGAGGGCCGAGTGCCCTCCCGCACCATTTTAAAATCAAAGCCCCGGGGGTGGTGGTCCCCGGGGCTTGGGGGGCCTTAGAGGCCCCCCCAACATTATTAATAAACCCCCGCATGCCCCCGGGACTTGGCCCACCCAGGGGCCAAATACAACGAGCGCGGGAGCCCGCGCTTCGTTTTTTTTTTACGCCGGGATCCGCGCATCCTAAGCGCATCCCGACGATTTTTTTTTTTTTTTAATGCTTTTTTTGGCCCTGGGGGTCCTTGTTGTACCCCCTAAGCAGGCCTAGGGGGTCAGGGTGTTTCTACCCTGCCCCCTTTTTGCGTTTTGCGCACTTGTTTCTGTGCCTCGGTTCTACCGAGGAACAAGATGGCTGCCAACACTTCCTGGTTTGGAGTGTTGACAGCCAATTAACACTACAGCTCGTGATCGGGAGGGTGCGCTCAGGGTGCGCGGACCATCCGCGGCCATAGATATATATGTGTTTTTACTTTTGATTTTCTCAGCAACTACTGAACGGATTTACACCATTTAACAAAAAGGGTTCTTTCTGAACCAAGAACTACCTCTTTGCCAAATTTGGTGTAATTCCGTTCAGCAGTTCGGGCTGTAGCCGTGTCTAAAGTTTCCTATGGAAAATTGCATGGGGAAAACATGTTTTGGGACCCCCCTTTTTTCTCGGCCCCTGCTTGCCGAATCACCCCAAAACTTTCAGGATAGGAGCGGACCGGAGCGCCCCATGAGTTTTGAAAATTTTGCGAAGATTCGTCAACCGGCGCCAAAGTTATTGGAAATAGAATGTTGTGAATTTCCTATGGAAAATAGGTCCTAACTATAACTATCTACTGGCGACCGCCAGTAGATAATATATATATATATATATATATATATATATATATATATATGTATGAAATTGTTCACAGATGCTGCGCTTCGTGGTTCCCAGCCTCCGGCGTTGGTGCCTGCAAACGGCGACAGCAGCCGTTCAAATTATGAAGGATTACTCGTATTTTGCCCCAATTGACAAAAACCAAGATGCGGCACACCAGAAGAAGCACAAAAATGTATTGTGCACCAGCAAAAAGACGACGCGTTTCGGCGTTAAGCCTTTGTCAAGCAATTTCCTGTAATTCGATCGCCTATAGAAATACGCTGAACAGTTGAGCGACATAGAAGAAATATTTCTTTCGTACATACCGCGCTCCTTAATTCAACATGTTGCATGCACAGCAATCACAATTACAATTATCATTTATCAATTTCAGCTTTACATAATATGTTTGTAAGCTTCCAAAATTACAGTTTCATGATTTAGATCTCAATTGTAGTTGATAAAGTTTTCTGTACAAAGCATCAATATTATGGTCAGCGATAATCGACTCATTTTACCATACCATTCGATCTAGACAATGATCAGAAAAATAATAGTTATTACAGTTCTCATTCATAAATCGACCGTAATTAATAAAGTTTTGTGTGCAAAACATCGACATTGCGTCGGCAGAATTTAACTCATTTTACCCATTCATACCACCCAAATAATGATCAATAAAGTTTTGTTCAAGGTTGAGGATAAGGAATTATGGTTAACGTAGTTGGATACAATCCACCATATTTACGAGATATCTCGCATGGGATAATGCATGGATCAATGCACTCTACCAATCATTGTGACCTCATTTGCAGTTCATCTTAGTATTGGCACATCATATTGTGACAAAAAGCTAATGAGTAATGATTACAATTATGCAGCACCGTAATGCGGTGTTTATCACATGATGTTCTCTGCTTCTGTGGATTCCTATAATATCCGTGAGATTCAGGACAAGTGCCCAGATATCCTATACCTTAACCTCTATTCTATTCATATGATTCATCAGTAAAATCAAGAAACTCGCACAGAGAGATAATATAGCACCTAGGATGATCACCACCTTCAGTAGAGGCGCATGGGCCCTTAAAAAAGTCATGAGAGCACATTGGAATTTACTAGTGGCAGATCCCATAATAGGCAACAGTGTGGGCAGTGGCCCACAAACTACATATAAAAGAGCAAGGTCGCTGAGGGACCGCCTAGTACACAGTTATCCCCCTGATAATACACCCACACATTGGTTAAAGGCACTTGATGGCTTTACCACGTGTGGTACATGTAAGGCTTGTCATAATGGTAAAAATTGCAAAGAATATGCAACAGGGCTCGGTGGAATGAAGAAAATCTCACAAATGATCAATTGCAACAGTGATTTTGCTGTCTACGTGCTGGAGTGCCCTTGTGGTCTCCTGTACGTAGGCAGCACAAAGCTCCCACTAAAAACACGTATATTGCAGCACTTACGAGCTGTAAAGAATTGTGACTTCAATTACCCAGTGGCCCGGCATTTTGCCGATAAACACAAAAGTAATAACCGCCATTTGCTATTCTATGGAATAGATAGAATTCCAGCACACATACGGTGCGGAGATAGGGAGAAAAATCTGAGGGTTCTTGAGTCTAAGTATATTATCGAATTGGATTGTAAAATACCGAAAGGTTTGAATGGAGGGGAGGAACTTGCCACTCATATAGGCCGTTAAACCATACCCCTTTTGAATTGACTGCTGTTTCGCTATTTTTAATGATTCTATTTGTATGTTTTGTAGTTAGTGTCACCTCACATTTTTAATGTGGACCTTTAAAGAGGGGTATTGTCTGTTGATTTTTGAATGCCGGTTTTGGCAGGCCCATAGCAGTTTAGTCATAATGGTGGCTGCATTACTCGGGTACCTTATGATAAATTTGAAGGCACCCAATCATCATATCCCATATTTTAGGTCCTTGATATTGGTCACTTTCGTCCAAGGAACACTCACTTCACACAGTTCCCTGTTGGTTAGTTTGCACTTTATATAAGTTAAAAATTCCTGTCTCGTATACTATAGATTATACAAAGCACACCATACCACAGTATCCAAATCATATGAATAGAATAGAGGTTAAGGTATAGGATATCTGGGCACTTGTCCTGAATCTCACGGATATTATAGGAATCCACCGAAGCAGAGAACATCATGTGATAAACACCGCATTACGGTGCTGCATAATTGTAATCATTACTCATTAGCTTTTTGTCACAATATGATGTGCCAATACTAAGATGAACTGCAAATAAGGTCACAATGATTGGTAGAGTGCATTGATCCATGCATTATCCCATGCGAGATATCTCGTAAATATGGTGGATTGTATCCAACTACGTTAACCATAATTCCTTATCCTCAACCTTGAACAAAACTTTATTGATCATTATTTGGGTGGTATGAATGGGTAAAATGAGTTAAATTCTGCCGACGCAATGTCGATGTTTTGCACACAAAACGTTATTAATTACGGTCGATTTATGAATGAGAACTGTAATAACTATTATTTTCTGATCATTGTCTAGATCGAATGGTATGGTAAAATGAGTCGATTATCGCTGACCATAATATTGATGCTTTGTACAGAAAACTTTATCAACTACAATTGAGATCTAAATCATGAAACTGTAATTTTGGAAGCTTACAAACATATTATGTAAAGCTGAAATTGATAAATGATAATTGTAATTGTGATTGCTGTGCATGCAACATGTTGAATTAAGGAGCGCGGTATGTACGAAAGAAATATTTCTTCTATGTCGCTCAACTGTTCAGCGTATTTCTATAGGCGATCGAAGTACAGGAAATTGCTTGACAAAGGCTTAACGCCGAATCGCGTCGTCTTTTTGCTGGTGCACAATACATTTTTGTGCTTCTTCTGGTGTGCCGCATCTTGGTTTTTGTCAATTGGGGCAAAATACGAGTAATCCTTCATATATATATGTATATATATGTATGTATTCACTGAAAAAAACAAAGGTTAAAGTAATGTTATAGTTAGGAAAATATTTCAGTGACAACATAACGTTTTAAACTAAAAAAAAAACAATGAAATTCACCAGTTATAGTTACAGTTATCTCAAGTAACTATACTTTGTGCCTTAAGGTAACTACAACGCATGCCATGCACAGTTTTCTTATCAATAATTTCACTGCAAAGATGCAGTGATATTATCAATGATGTTATACTAGATGTTATGAGTGATGCAATATCAGTTCATGGTGAGGGTGCGAGTAATAGTTACCATACAACAAGAGTTATGTTATAGTTACTTGCAATAAATATATCTGGTAAATTTCAGAGGCTTTTTGAGTTTAAGGAAAAGTTTCACCTAACTATAATGTTACTTTAACCTTTGTTTTTTTCAGTGAATTTCTAGTTTTTATTAAACATAAAGCAGTATTTTATCATGATATGTAACGCCAACCCCCGCTGCACACGGTAGGCCATAGGGCCTGGCACCAACCCCCTGCAGGCAGCCAACCCCTTCCACCGTTCATAGCTTGGAGTTGGCTGCAGAGCCTGGCCAGAGGCCTGGCCCTGTGTGCAATACCCCCGGGCAGCCAAGCCCACGCCACACAAAGCCTTCGGCCGTGTCCAACATGCGGCCAGGCCCTGCGTCCAACCCATTGGTGCAGCTCTCCTCCCCAAGCCACTTTGGACCCCGTAGACCCCAACTCCCGGGGGCCTTTTTTCTTTTAAAGAGAGGAGTGGCACAATCCTCCTTCCTGAGCCACTTCAGGTCACGGGGACCTCATCCCCAGGGTCTTTTTATTCCAATATTGGGATGGGGCACAGAACCCCCCTCCACAAGCCAATAGTGGCCCTGGGGACCCGATTCCCAGGACAAAAAGATATTTGTAAAGGGGAGGGGGTGCGTGTCCACCCTTCCAGAGCCACCAAGGGCTCTAGGGACCCAATCCCCCAGGGCCAAAACATACATGTTAAGGGGAGGGGGCGCACAGCCCTCTTCCCCGAGCCAATAGTGGCCCAGGTGACACCATCCCCCTGGCCAAAACATATATGTTAAGGGGAGGGGGACGGGCTACACCCTCCCCGAGCCCTAGTAGGCCCCCGGAGACCACATCTCTCAGGGCTACACTTAATTTAAAGGAGAGGGGGCATGTGGCCCCTTCCTCAAGCCTATTGCGTCCGGAGGCCCCAATCCCCCTGGGCCTCTTTCTTCTAGGTAGTTGCCCCGGGGCCCAGCTGGGGCACCCAGCGAACAGCAAGTTAGGGCCCCCCGGGGTGGAAGTACCAGGCCCTCACAGCCCAAACCCGCTTCCCGCATGCTGCGGGAGTGGCATTAGGAGCAGCTGCTACAGATACACTAGAGCACTTTTTGTGAAAGTTTTGAGGAGATTCGTCAAATGACACAAAAGTTATTAGCAACACAGAAACAGACATTTCCTATGGAAACACGAATCTAACTGTAACTAAAGACAATATGTCTGGCTTATATTTTAAATTAAAAGCCAGACTTATTGGCATTGCCAATGTTGCAGACCTGGAGCATACAGGGGGGTTACAATGGCAGGACACAGCAGTACATATAGGAGATACAAGACAGCATGGTTAACACATGAAGGAGAAAGGTTGCGGGGAGGGCAGGGATACAGAGAAAGGTTGCAGGGAGGGCAGGTGAGGTCGGGCACACTGTGGGGATGCAAAAATAGGAAATATTGACCAACACATACAAATAAAAAAACTGAGGTTAAAAAAATATTTTCATGCCCGGTGACAGTGCAGAAGAGGGCAATCCTTTGTTGTTGATGTTTTACAAATTAGCATTGGCAAAGCCAACAGGTCTCACCTATGCAAGAGCTATTGGCTTTGTCAATGTCTTTTAGCCATCCATTTTCTTAGTAGGATTATTTTCTCCTTTCATAAAAAAATTCTTTTCAGGCACAAAGGAAAATAATTACTTGTCAGCAAACATAAACCAACAAGAAATGAAAATACAAATGTATGCATTAATCTTATTTAAGGGGGGGCAGGAAATGTGAGACAAAGGCTGAGGATGCTGGGCAAAATACAAACTAAGCAATAATACCAAAAGTAAATGATAACCCCGTCTATAAATGGTTGTGAAGGCTGCAATCTGCTTAAAGCAGCCTGAAGTTGTCAAAACCAAGAAGGATCATGGCATGGCTGCAAGGTCTAAAACTCACAAATACATAAAAGGCATTCATGGAAAAAAACTCACTTGTTTAATTATCATACCTACGAGGTGAGGTTAGCTGTGTTGGCCCAGAGGACAGTGCCAAAAAGGCCATGCTGAGCAGGGAGTGCAGCACCGTCTGCATCTTTGTAGCATCCTGAAACCAATTGGCATAACCTTTCAGTGCTTTTTTCTGATGAGGAAGGAGGGGGTGAGCAACGGTAGGAGGGAAAGGTTGGGGGGCAGACAGGGCAAGCAACAACCGGGAAGGGGGCCAGGTGGACCAGATAAGCAATGCAAGAGCAGTTGGGGTGAGGCAAGAAACAAGTGGTAGAGAAGAGGGAGGGGTGTGCAAGTAAAAGGAAAAAAGTACCTCTGAAAGCGGCAAGAAGGGGAAGGACACTGAGTAAGGGAAGCAGCGCTTGGGCCATGCTCCAGGTTAGGGAAATGAAGCTTCCACTCGACTAAAGAGAAAAAAGGAAAGTGACGATGAAGCCAATTAATGGTAAGCAATAGGTGAGCTCAAAACCCCCTGTAAGTAAACAAAATATCTTGCAAGCGACAGCGCATGCACAGTCTCAGGCGAGTCCTAAAGTATAGGGTGTGGGGTGGGAAAGGAGCAAACTGCCAAAGAGGCAAAGGCGCCCAAAAATACCAAAGGGCATAAAACAACACAGAGCATCCCCAAAACATTTAGGGGCAGTGGGGTGGAGGCAGGAGTGTTTAAGGAGGGGGTGGGGATGTGTTCTGTCTGAGAGGAAACAGCCTTTACCACGCAGACTTTATCATGCAGATAAATACCACGCAGGTAAGTATTTGTACCTTTACCAGGCAGTACATTTTACCATGCAGGTAAGTATTTTTGTTTTTTTAAATAATATACTTTTTATTTTATTAAAAAGGTGATTTTAGGGTTTAGGTATGGGTAGAGGTAAAGGGAGGTAAGAGTGATTTTAGGGATCAGGGATGGGTAGAGCTAAAGGAAGGTACAGGTGATTTTGGGGTTCAAGGGTGGGTAGAGTTTGAAGGCAGTAAGGGTGATTTTAGGGTTTATGGGTGGGAAGAGGTAAAGGAAGGTAAAGGTAAATTGAGGGTAAATTTAGGATCGAGGTGGGTAGAGTTAGAGACAGGTACGGGTGATCTTAGAGTTTACGGGTGAGTAGAGATAAAGGGAGGTAAGGGTGATTTTAGGGTTTAGGGGTTAGTAGAGGTAAAGGGAGGTAAGGGTGATTTTGGGGTTCAGGGGTGGGTAGAGATAAAGGAGGTATGGGTGATTTTAAGGGTTGGGTGGTTAGAGGTAAAGGGAGTTAAGGGGAATGTTAGGGTTTGGGATAGGTAGAGGTAAAGGGAGGTAAGGGTAATTTTAGGGTTTATGGGTAGGTAGAGGTAAAGGGAGGTAAGGGTGAATTTGGGGTTAAGGGGTAGGTAGAGGTAAAGGGAGGTAACAGTGAATTTTACCACAAGGACTTTTCCACGCAGTCTTTACCAAGCAGATAAGTACCACGCAGGTAAGTATTTGTATCTGAGTAGGCGAAAAAGGAGGTAAGGGTGATTTTAGGGTTTATGGGTGGGAAGAGGTAAAGGGAGGTAAGGGTAAATTTAGGGTTCAGGGATGGGTAGATCTAAAGGGAGAAAGGGCAAATTTGGGGTTCAGAGGTGGGTAGAGGTAAAGGGAGGGAAGGGTGATTTTAAGGTTTAGGGCTGGGTAGAGGCAAGGGTGATTTTAGGGTTCAGGGGTGGGTAGAGGTAAAGGGAAATAATGGTGATTTTAGGTTTTAGGGGTGGGTAGAGGTAAAGGAGGTAAGGGTGATTTAAGGGTCGGGGAATTAGAGCTAAAGGGAGTGAAGAGGGATTTTAGGGTTTGAGACCGTAGAGGTAAAAGTAGGTGAGGGCAATTTTAGGTTTTAGCAATAGGTAGAGGTAAAGAGAGGTAAGGGTGAATTTGGGGTTCGAGGGTTGGTAGAGGTAAAGGGAGGTATTGGTGAATTTGGGATTCAGGGGTCGGAATGGGTAAAGGGGGTAAGGGTGATTTTAGGGTTTAGGGGAGGGTAGAGGTAAAGATGATTTTAGGGTTCACGGGTCAGTAGAGGTAAATGGGGATAAGGGCGATTTTAGGGTTTAGGGGTGGGTTGAGGTAAGGGACGAAAGGGAGGTTTTAGGGTTTGGGATGGGTAGAGGTAAAGGGAGGTAAGGATGATTTTAGGGTTCAGGTGGGTAGAAGTAAAAGGTGATGAGGAAGATTTTTCGGTTCGGGGTGCGTAGAGGTCAAGGGAGGTAAGGGTGATTTTAGGGTTCGGATAGACAGAGGTAAAAGGAGGTAAAGTTGATTTTAGTAGCCAAGGTGGGTAGAGGAAAGGAGGTAAGGGTGATTTTAGCTTTCAGGTGTGGGTAGAGGCAAAAGGAGGTAAGAGTGATTTTAGGGTTCTGGGATGGGTAGAGGTAAAAAGATGAAACATAAACCTTCTGAAAAGACTACATGTTTGATGATGAATAAAACATCTTCTAGATTATAAAAAGGTAACCAATAAGTAAGTAAATGTAATACACTGGCGAACATCAATTTGTTGCATGAATTAAGGCTCTGGTTTAGCTCTACAAGGTTTGTTTTCACACCCACGGGTGAGGTGAGTGAACTTAGTACAATGCACCAATAATTGAATGTGAAAGACATGCTATTGTAGCCCCACCCAGTACATAGTTGAAGTGGCATCAATGCTTTTGTGTTATTAACAGTCTCTAAACAGGGACCCAGGAACACCATGGTAATCTGAATACCCAATTTAGTTCTCTATAATATCACACACACAAACTGTGCTTAGACAAAGACGCTTTAACTGAAAAGAGTTTATTTAAACAGTCTGATCCACTTGCTCAGTACATCCAGAATAACTACACAGAATATCATTAAAATAGAAAAAATGCATGTTGCGAACAGTGAGAATATAATGAACATTTCTAGCATAGGTAAAATGTAATCTAACAACAAACACCCTAACACCTACTTCTATATTATACACTAGGATAGTATGGAGTAGCATAACTTGCATCTAGAGTTTCTTAGGGAGAATCAAGTCACTTGCATACCTGTTTACAGCAAAACGTTGTAGTTATCAGAAGACAGGGAAGCAGGGTTCCCTGCGAAAGGAAAACATATGTTGCATCAACTCCTCTCCTCCTGGACTTGGCTCGGATTCAGAATAAAGCACGATGTGGCAGCATCTCTGGCAGTCAAGATCTTCTCTGGCAGTATCTTGCACAATAATCTTGGGCGAAGGCCCTCTCCTGACAATTGGTCAAGTGGCAGCCATTTTTTTTTTAAGACATATTTTTATTGGTATTTTGTATAGTTCGACACGTATGATACAAAAGGGAAATAAAAAGGCTGAATGAGAAACATTACATTCAATGACGTTTAGATTGTGTCATACATTAATACAGACTATTCTCTACAGGCGATACTGACAGTCCCCATTGCAGGTGTTCCCTTGGAGCAAATAAGCAAATACCCCCATCATCTGTTAGTCGTCACACCACCTAGTAGGTTTGTTAACAGTAGTCCAATAAATTACTAACATCTTAAGTTAGTGACCATATTGTCTAGTACTTGCTTCACTGATAACTGTTTACGACAACTTATAAATGGGTGTTTTCCAACATCGATCCTGTGTATACCCATACCATTCGTAATCATTTAAATGCTACTTTATTTATGAAATTCAAACCTTATAACGGAAAAGAAAACAAAATGGAAAAGTAAATAAAACCTGTTCAGAGGAGTAAAGTAGGTAATATTTGACAGTATAACCTGAGGGGGAAGTCGCAGTACGAATGTACCACTGGTGAGTCGGCAAATCACTAACTGGCACTATCTCATGAGCGTCTATCACTCGGATCGACACTCAGGGTTCTCCGGAGACCGCACTGGGCTGTCATGTTTATCACCCTCAGGGCGGAACCCCAGTCCCGATCCTGCCTCCACACAATCAGTATCTTCAGGTTTCTCCCATGCCGCCAGCACCTCTCTCCATTGTTCGGCTATTGGGTGCTTCCTCATTCCCTTGGACTCTTCCCAACTGAGCACTCTACCTTCTGCCCCGGCCCACGTGATGACGTCCCTATTCCAAGTCTCGAACTGAGGCCCCCTCGGAGACTTCCACTCCATCGCTATTCTGCGCTTAGCGAGGCCCAGTGCAAGATCTATCAGCCTAATCCCAACCTTTCGCTTCGGCGGTCTAGGGAAAGGACCCAATAAACAAGTCTGCACTGTGGGGGCCAGCACCCTGCCCAACACCACCCGAAGCCTACCCAGCACAGCCTCCCAGAAGGGGCGTAAGCTTTGACATTCCCAAGTCATGTGGCCGAAGTCTGCTTCTGGATGCATGCATCCCCCCCATAAGTCACATTAAGGCGGTGGGGTGTCATGTAGGACATGTGTGTATAGTTGAATTGTATATATTTCAAACGTGTATTATGAGAAATCTTTTTAGGGCAATGCAGGACCCTGCACCATTCTGAGTCTGCAAGTTCTCTACCCCCGACTCTGTCCCACTTTGCTCGTAGCCCACTCAAGGGACCCACTGACGCTGTTTGCAGCGTAGCATATAGCCATTTCACTAGATGCCCTGCTGTACCGAGGGTGAACAGGGCATGTAGTACCGGGTGCGTCTCTGGTTTTTCCCTCCCTCTATTCCATAACTTTGCAAACGTGCGTGTCAAGGCCTCATATTGTAAGAACTGACCTGGGGGGAGTCCACAGTCCTCAATAAACTCTTCCAACGGAATCAGAACTTTGTCCAGGTAGCAGTCCCCAACATTGTCCAACCCTCCATCTGACCAACACGCCAATTGTTCGCTCGTAAATATAACTTGGGGGTCGCCATGTGGTAGCCCCACCAGGGGCAACACGGGGGTGTACTTGGCAGATCGCCGCTCCTTGCTCTGACACCGTCTCCAGGCCTGGAAGGCTGTGCGTTGCAACAATGAGCAATACGGGGAGGGCGTTGCTGGGATTAATAGCTTTGCCATCACTAGGCTGGGACAGGACTCTGGATGTGATAAGCACGTGCCCTCCTCGTTCACTCCCTCCACCCATTGCGCTAGCCACAGTAGTTGGGCAGCGAGCATATAAAATTCAAAGTTCGGTACCCCCAGCCCTCCCTCTGACATAGGGCACTGTAGAGTTTTACGAGACACCCTAGGGCGCCCATCTCCCCACACCAGGTCTCGTAGTAGGGCATTCAAGGGGCGGAACCAACTGCTTGGCATAAGGACCAGGAGATTAACAAAGAAATACAATAGCCGGGCAGCATAACCATTTTAGATAGGGTGATCCGGGCCATAATGGGTAGTTGCAATGTGTGCCAAAAGTGCACGCAGGAGCGCAGCGCCCTTCTCAGGTTCCCTTCCTTCAAATCATCCAAGGAGTGGAAAATGTGTATGCCGAGGTATTTAAACATACCCTGAGCCCAGAGTATGTCAGCCATCACAGCCTCAGGCCTATGCAACCGTCCTGCTATTGGGAACAGATATGTCTTAGTTTTGTTGACCCGTAGGCCCGAGAGCAGCACAAAGTCATCCAGGATTTGTATGGCCGCGGAGATGCCCGGGACCGCCTCCGTCAAATATATCAGCAGGTCGTCCGCTTATAGCGAGACATGATGTAACCACCCTCCCATAGACAAACCAATCCCGTCACCTCCCTGGCGGAGCCGTTCCGCAAGAGGCTCAATTGCCAGGGCAAACAGGAAGGGAGAAAGGGGGCATCCCTGCCTAGTCCTGCGGGATATCTTATATTGTCTGGAAATTGTTCTACCTGTTTTAACCCAGCTTTAGGTGAAGCATAAAGGAGTCGCACCCACCGCACCCACCCCTCCCCCAAGCCCATGCGCAGCATCACCTCAAACAAGTACTCCCAACCCACTGTGTTGAATGCTTTTTCTAAGTCGACAGATAGAACCGCCGAATAATGTTTGGTTGGGGCCTCGACATGGTAGAGTATGGAGTAGAGCCTTCGAGACGAGAGATGAGGCCCGTTTCCTCTGCACTTACAGTGTATAATCCGGGAAGAGGGAGATTCTGCTGTTGTCCAATGTGTATAGGCCCTCCGTGCGTGCCTTTTGCAGCAGGAAGTCTCTGTCTCGAAAATGGAGCAATCGAGCCACCACAGGCCGCTGGGGTCGCCCAGGGAACAGCGGTTTGGCCAGCACTCTATGGGCCCTCTCGAGTGTATAGAAGGTTGACAGACTCTCGGGTGCCACCACACTTCTGAGCCAATGCTCCAAGAAGGACACCATATCGCTGGCCTCCGCCCCTTCTGGAAGGCCCAGGACCCTGATGTTGTTTTTCCTGTTGCGCCCCTCGGCATCTTTGGCCCTCCGCTCTGGCACACACACTCTGTCAGTAAGGCCCCCCACCTGCTGTTCTAGTGCTTTCTGTGCCGGCGCTAGTTCCGTTATACTGGTTTCAGTATCTTTCACCCTCTCCGATAACTTCTTGTGTTCTTCCCGCAGTAGGCCAAGCCACACCAGGACCATGCTGATATCTTGGTGGAGGGTGGCCTTCGTGTCAGCAATGGCTGAGTATTTTGCTCAACTGCTGCTGCACCAGGTCCTCTGGGGTAGATTGCGATTGCTCCTGGGCGCTGTCTTCCAGGTCGTGTGAGGCCCCCGCCTGCCGACCCCTGGGCTTGCCCATTTTGCCAGGAAACTCGTTGGGCCTCCCGGATGGGAAAGGTCTAATAGCTGTAGTGCCACTCCTGGACACCACCTAGTGAGGCACCCTATGCTCCCGGGACCGTGGGCTTCAATATCCGCCCCAGCGCCCCGGTCCCCAATAGTCATCCAGGTATGGGGCGGACCACTCCTCGCAGATGTGTGGGCTGTGCCGCTCGGGCCCGGGCAGGGTCAAATTGGTGCTGCCCCCACTTACTGCCCGGTCTGGATTTACTCCCAATGGTGGGGCTTCCTCCTAGTCTTTGCCCACAGTCATGTGTGTGTCGGCCTTCACACAGTGCCCCTCTAGAGGTAGCCCATGATCTCTCACACCTCCAGGGGGGAGGACACTACTCTGCACCCGCTGATGTATGCTGCGGTAGGCCGTGTCGGAACCCCAGGCGACCATCCAAGTCAGGCCATGGGCATATCCAGGAGCAGCCCACCTGCTCCGCACTCGCCTGCAACTGCCTCTCACCAGCTGGCGATAAATCCGGCCTCCCCCGGTCCTCTCACGGGCCTGGGCCAACTCTCCTGTTGTGTCCCAGACCCCTAGGGGGGAGATCAGCAAAATCCTGGCCCTTCGTTGTGCCACCCTGAGCCAGCGCAGGTCAGCACAAGCCCCGATCCGGGCTCCGATCCCCGGCCATACCCAGCTGCTCACCTCCAAGATACCTTTGCCGCACACCGATGCTCCGTGCAGGGGGGCCGCACCCCAGCTGCGCATCCTTTGTGGAAGTCAGACACCGACTCAGCAGCTATGAAGCGACCGATCCAGGGGCAGGCTGCCACCCCCTCGGTGTCGCTCGTCACACGTCTCCAGCCGCCCGCGCTGGGTCCGCCATCTTGATGGTGCTCCGACACAGCCGCGCTCCAGGCCCTACTACCACACCAGGCGTCCGGCGATCGGCGATCCCGCAGAGGCCCGCCCTCTGCTACACGGGAACCTCAAGGTGCGATTCCGCCGTCGCCCAGGCCCCGGCTGCCGGTATTTTGGGCCAATAAATGACGGGCCGGCGCGGAGCTCCGAGCTTACACGTCCGCCATAGTAGGCTCCACGCCACGCCCCCAAGTGGCAGCCATTTTATACTGATTCTGAAATGAGGATTTTTGACATAACCTTAGGAATGTCTGACATAACCTATGTGCATCAAGATATTAGTCTTAGACACATTTTTATAAACAAATAAGGTAAAAATACATCAATCCAGACTACACTGTTTTGGTTATTGTTCTTGTCTGACCTTGAAATAGAGATAACAAGGCACTTGTCCCAGACTGAGGACGCATCAGGTGTTCTCATCAATGACATTATCTGAGTGACTTGACACTTTCACAGGTTGTTGGAAATATAAGGACAGATGACATGTCAATGATTCTGCAAAAATATAGAAAATAGAGTCTCGCCTGCTCAAGATGGAGTCAGGCCTTATGAACTTTACGTCAAATTCTTAAAAACACATGCCGTCTGGCAACAGTCTTAAATGTGTGTTTACGGGTACCTGTTTTATAATTTAGAGGATGTTTTATTCATCACCAAACACGCTGTGTTTTCAAAAAATTTACGTTTCCACGCTTACGGCTGAGAGACAACATTGTAGTGTGAAAATCACATTATATCGTAAAGCGATTTATTATTTGATAGTACGCTTTGCAAAATAGTTTTACGATAAAAAGTATTTTGCACGTTATAAAGTTTTCATCACCCCATAATCAAGTTGTCTTGTAAGAAACAGACAAAAAAGCACCACGATCCCAGTGCAAGCAGAGCGGGAGAACACTAATGAAGGAATCAATCGGTTCTTGGTCCATGCTCCAGGGAAGAGACAAACATATGATGGCAAGCTGAAGCCCATAGGCGCTCACCAATGGAAAGCAAGAAAATAAGAGTGACAATGAAGCCAGGGCCGGACTGGCTACCGGGCGTTTTGGTGTGCTGCCAAGCTGGGGGCTGATTTCACTGCGGTGGGGGCTGATTTAGTTGATGGGGACCTGCGTGTGCTTCTAAATAAACAAAGCAAAACTAATGGTTTTAAGCACACGCAGGTCCCCATCAACGAAATCAGCCCCCAGCTTGGCAGCACACCAAAACGCCCGGTAGCCAGTCCGGCCCTGAATGAAGCCAACCAATGGTAAACAATCGGTGGGCCCAAAATCCTTTTTAGGTTTTTTTAACAAAAGATCTTCACAAGCAGCGCTGTCTCCGGCGAGATCTAAACGCACAGCAATTCCTTTCCATCCACAAAAATGCCATATTTTGCCTATTTTCTCAGGCCTCTTCAACAATACAATCTCCAATATGTAGGAAATATTTGGCTTCGGATCATTTGCGCTAACAATGATGTAATCTTGGGCGCGGACTGTCGCAGACATTAAAAAAAGGGCTCACCACTAGGAGCACGAGAGACCTCAGCACTGGGTTAAATTAGAGAGGGGATCAACAAAGTGCTTTTAAGGCAAATCGGTTGTCCACAAGTGATTGCTGACACCTTAATCCTTGCGTAGGCTCTAGCAAGCATGGTTGTTTTACATAGGCGACATCCTCTTTGTGAATGCCCAGGACAGATGGTAAATAGTGGATGGGTTGTGACTGCTCAACCTTTGCTCATTTCATTGAAACTATGCTAAGGGAACATGGTTCACAGACATGTGTTTTCATTGGTAAGGCATGGGGTTCTAATGGCCACTAAGAACAGAATCAACAATCGTGAGAGCCTGTAAAAGGAAGAACAGGTCGGCATTCGAAAAAAATTTGAGCATGGCAATGGATAAATAAAAGGAAATAAAAATGTCAGTTGAAAATATTAGTCCGTAAAAAAAAGTAATTTTATGGTACTCTTTACAACATACTTATTTCTGTTATTTAGGAAAACCATAAAAAAAATTACAAATTTGATTTAACTGTAAACACCCGGTGATGACAAGAACGTTTCATACAGGGGCGAAAGTGCTGCTCTAGAAGTTTCATGCCCCCATACAAACCACGGCCTGTTATAGACAGTCGGGTGATAATAAATCACAGGGGAAACTGAACGAATTACCAGGCGTGAGGTGAATATAAATAGAATGGAAAATGATAGCAGGCATATGTGATCTCTGTTGACATACTTGATCCAGGGGGCAGCATTTCACAAGCCATGCCACCAAGTGCCCTCCAAAAGATATTGATGCCAAGGACACTGCTTTAGTTTCCGTTGAATGAAACATTTTGTAATCATGGACCGTCTAAGAGAAAGACTGTTTTGAAAAAAGGCACCATTTTTGCTGCTTGTGCAATGTGGAACTGAGTTAACAGTATTGTCTAGCATTCTCTATATACACAGTCTTAACCACATGCGATTTGCTCTGTTCCTAACATGTTACTAGCAAAAACAAAAAAAATAAAAAAGCTACATAACGTCCCTGGGTATGACGTATTCCCTTTCCTGTCTTCCAGGTCACAGTGGGTAGTGCACTTCCTGTCCAACCAAGAAAACCCCAGTGCATTGGATGGGAGAGGGAGGGAGTAACAAGAAGGACTGGGACTTGGCGTCATAAAGATTACAGTTAAGTAATAGAGGTGTTACCACCTGGTCGGTCTTCTTCATGTAAGTCCTTGCATAATTAAGGATGTACCCAAACTACCACAGGAAAGCAGAATGAGGACCCAAAAGGCCACAGCCGATGGAGGCTGTCAGGAAAGGCACCAGTTAGGCCAACTCAAACCCCCTTACACTGAAAGGACATGAAGGTAAGTGTATACACAAAGGAGACTGAAAAGGAAAGTCCCCTACTGAGAGTCTATAGGACGTTACTCAAGCGGAAGGCCAACTAAAGGAAACTGGCTGAGGTAAGAAGTGAGCTAGGAAGTGAAGGCCCACTCGACAGCTGAAGTTACTGAGTTGGGAGGCAGCATCTGTCACTGTGCAACAATAAAAACAGGAAGTGTGCTTTTACTGATCACCTGTGGCATACTGGGATGGGAAGAGCCTTAGCTAGGGACAAGGGGCATGCGCTTTTATGTTTTTATTTGTTAAGAGTTAGGGTAGATAAATCCTGTCTTTTGGATGAGGCGAATCTCTTTTTTAAGGACAGAGACAAGAAAAATGAAGATGTGCAAGAGGTAATGGATTGATTTATTAGTGAGAATCTTTTCTACACACAAAATAACTTATTGGATCTAACACCCATTGTTCACACTATTGTCTTGGTGCAAAAGCAGTTCTGTTATATAGGTTAGGGCAACATGTTTGATTGATTATTTAGAGCACAAGCAGAAAAAGTTTACAAAATGTTTTTTTTAACCCACCTGCATTTAAATTTTTGCTATTTTGACAGTGGCAAAATACCAGGAGTAAAATTTGCTTCCAGCTTCGCATACAGATATACAAACATTCGGTGATATTCAAGTATAGCGGGATTGAATTCAAACCATGTAACAAAGCACAACTGTGAGTCTGATTCTGTGTGATACACTCGGTGAGTATAATAAGGTAGCGTGCTAAGGCGTGGGCCCACTCGCCCTTGACAGCCATGCAGATGCTGTGGGGTCGAGAATAAACCGAGGAACATGCTGCTGGAGGAGGGGGGAGCACGAAGGGAGTAAATTGTTGCTTATGTGATGGGCTATGGCAGCATAGCCGTTGTTAGGGTCATTTTGGAATGTGAGCAGTAATTCATCCCAGATGGCTGCTATTGGTCACTTTCGCAGACCCCTTACTTTCTCCCGGTGCAGTGCCATGGACTCTGCCATGGCCCAATGGACCACTGTGGTCTGGCATTGTGACAGGGCTTTCCAACGCATCGTAATAATGTGCCGAGCTAGTATTAAGGCCAGGTCGATAAAGTGATTGGCCGCTCCCCCTCCCTTCTGACGTTTATAGAGGCGTAGTAGGCAGCTGCCAACAAGGGTGAGGTCCTGGCATCCCTTGGATCTGATAAGGGTCATGCAGTCCTCATCCCAGAAGGAGCAAGTGACAGGGCAATCCCAAAACAGCGCAAATAGTAATGGTGAGAGTGGACACACCTGGTGTGTACCATGTCTTACCGGAAATGGATCAGCTGTCAGCCTATTTTCACTCTGGCTGTCAGCTTCGTGTGTAGGAGTTTGATCAGCTGCAACATCCTGTCACCTAGGGCCATTGTTCATAGGACCCCAAACATGTACTCGCCATCCACTGTATCAAAAGCCTTTTCAAAGTCCCGGACCAGTCAGGCGGAGTAGGGCCAGAGTGACAGGGCTTCTTCAAGAAGTCTGTTCAACCTACGGATATTAAGTGACATCGATCTGCTGGGCATGAATCCAGTTTGGTCGGGGTGGACAAACCTGGGCATGTGTTCCAGCAATATCGTTGCCAATACTTTGCTGTAAACCTTATTGTCACTTCCCAGCATGGCCAGTGGCCTGTAGGAGGCAACATCAAGGTGGTCCCATCATGGTTTTTGGGAGTGAGACAAGCAGTGCCTCGCGCATGGATGGAGGTAGGAATCCGGAAAGTTTACACAATGGTTTTGCCCTGTTTTTGCACCAGTGAAAGTTTCTGTAACATGGCCCCATGTGTCTACAGATAAATGAATGGACATGACTGTAGTAACCTGTGTTGTATGTATTTGGTTACTTACTCCCTAGCTGCTCACCCAGTGTGAATGTGATGCATGGCATGTTGGTGTAAGAGACTTGAATGGAAGGTTTGGGTGCCTGGATGCTTGAGTGTGTCAGTTGGAGTATGGGCTGAGCAGCAGGAAGACTGCTCCTGGTGGGGCTGTATCTCTACTACTTATCTACATGTAACTGGTCTCAATAAATCCACTTGAAACTACATCCTGGCTGCGGACCTCGTTACTACAGATTTTTGGCGACGATTCTTGAAACGAAACTACGCGTGTTTTAAAAAGGACTTACTGAAACAAGAAATCTCTAAAGGAAACCTCCACAACTAAGATAGCCTTTCTTTGAAGTACAAGGCGTGCCAGCCCCACCAGTGTCCTTTACACCGGACAGCCCCAGCCTCCGCGTACTTCATTGGCTACAAGGATTGGGTATTCCTGCTACTATTACAACTTGTGTGATCCTCAGCATGACAACTTGTGTGATCCTTAGCACTACACCAGTGTCTCTATCACTGGTCAACCCCAGCCTGCTTGTTCTTCAATTGGTATTTCTGGCATGCTGCACCAGTCTGGTGTACACTCAGAAGGACATTATGGGGTTACTCAGCAAGAATGTCAAAGTGCTGCAGAGAGGTGTTATTATAGAAGATCGTGCTGTACGCTGAATTGCCCACATGTTGTGGAATTTTGATGGAAACACGGAGCGAAAGGAAATATTATCTAGTCAACAAGTGGACAATCATATCCAAGTCTTATTTCTTTTTAAGGCGCTCCAGAGTTTTCCATCCAGTTCGGTCTCCAGTGGCTTACAAGGGGAGTATCGCTTGTTTGTAATGGGAGCTGTAATTTACATGAGTTATCTGTGAAGAGAGGGTTCTGAGCATATGTTCCTCCTTTCCAAACACGTATATATACCCATCAGTAGGCTAATTTCTTTTTTGGATGTAACACAATACAAGTAGGTTGGAGTGAAAGTAGTTCTTTTTATTAATCATTTAATTGAGTCCATTTCACTCATTATAGGTTTTTCATAGAAAACATTGTCTTTTACAATGTTTTCTATGAAGGTGGCCATGTGCTGGTTTTAGCTCGCGCCACGCGTTGGTGCATCTCACTGTTCTTTGTCAAGGTGGACAGCATACATTATCTCACCAAGTGAGCAACGTCAAGTTTTGTAAGTACTTTTGATTCTTATCTTCTTTCCTACCCAGCGCAGTGACGCGCACACCTTTAGTTCTTCACAACATATCCAACATCTGTGTTGATCACATCACACATGGACGGCAAGTCTAATTACAAGGAGCATGTTATGCAAGTCGACAGTTCCAGTGACAGTATCCTGTGTTCCCACTAAGGATGTTTTTTTTTAATTCAAGTCTATGCATTCTACATGTGATAAGCGCGCTTTCTACATTATATATGTGCTGGGAAAGTTGCTATTTGTTTGGAAGTTGTGGGTATCTCTGTTGTCCTTCGTCCTAGTTATTGTACTTTCAACCTAAGTATGCTTCTTCCTGGTGTGTTCAGCAGTCTAGTTATGGGCAGCGATATTATTTGCATGCTGTTTCTTTGCATGATACTCTCCCTTACATTTGCGATGGGAATGGATTCTAGTCTCATTTCCACGCACTAAGTGCCATATTTGCAATTTGTTTTGCTCACTCTACCAACCTCTGCGCAGGTGGTCTAATGGGTATTAGTCCCATGTATGTACATTGTGTGTCCACACTACCATTATCAACCTCTGCACAAGGGTGTCTTATGGGTATCAGTCCCATACTATTGTTTTGCTCAATCTTCTAGCCTTCTTTAGACGTTCTAATGGTACGAGTCCCATGTGTTCTTTTGTTCTGTACACGTTTCTAGCCTCTACACTGGGGTTCTAATGGGTTTGAGTCCCATGTGTTCTATTGTTCTGTGCACGTATCTAACCTTCTACACAAGGGGTTCTAATGGGTACAAGTCCCATGTGTTTTTGTGTTCTGTGCACGTAGCTAACCTCCACACAGGGGTTCTAATGGGTACAAGTCCCATGTGTTCAATTGTATGTTCACACTAACCTCCACATAGGGGTTCTAATGCGTCTTTAGTCCCATGTGTTTTATTGTTCTTTACACTTTCTAACCTTCTTTTAGAGGTTCTAATGGGTTTGAGTCCCATGTGTATCACTGTATGTGCGTATTTTGTGCACACTCGTTGGTTGTCTGCTCCCAGGCCTGTTTAGCTGTATGGTTAGCAGTCAACATTTCTTTCCTCTTAACCATTTCTTTTGTTGTTCTTGTTTGGTGTAGATGTTCCATGTTTCTGGTCCATTTATTCACCAGTATGTTGGGGAAAGTCAGTTTGGGTGTCCGTCACCCATTTCTATTGTTTTCTTTAAAAATTATTGGAGGATAATAGGTGGGTAATATATATATTATGTATATTTATCTTTGCATCTCCTCTACATTGTTTATTCTTATTGCATGTACTTTTTGTACATCTCATGTATATTTTATCTGTATTTTCTTTCCATTTCTCTTGTACTTCGGTCTTAACCTTTTACTTCAATTTCTCTTGTACTTACTCTTGCTTATCTCTGGTGCTTTTTCTTCGTTGCTCACGCTTGATTTTCTTGGTATATTTGCTATGATCCCTTCACGTTTGGGTTCACTCTCTTCTTGCTTTTTCTCTACTTTTCCATTTTCTATTTTCTGGGGTTCTCCTTGTTTGAACCTTCCTCTTCTTGGTGGTTGCTATTTTTGTTTTGTAGAAGAAGGGAAGGTATGTAGTAACCTGTGTTGTATGTATTTGGTTACTTACTCCCTAGCTGCTCAGCCAGTGTGAATGTGATGCATGGAATGTTGGTGTGAGAGTCTTGAATGGAATGTTTGGGTGCCTGGATGCTTGAGTGTGTCAGTTGGAGTATGGGCTGAGCAGCAGGAAGACTGCTCCTGGTGGGGCTGTATCTCTCCTACTTATCTACATGTCACTTGTCTCAATAAATCCACTTGAAACTACATCCTGGCTGCGGACCTCGTTACTACAATGACTTACATGATCAAGCAATCAATCAGGATTTATAAAGTGAGACTACTCACCCAATAGGATACCCAGGCGCTTGCAGGTCCAGGAGGCTTATCCAAACATCCAGGTGTTGAGAGCCATTCGGAATTCCAGAAGTGAGTGATGGTCCAGAGTTGCATGGAGAGGCTGTTCCAGGTCTTTGCTGCGATGTGGGAGAAGGAGCGTCCTCCACTTGTGCTTCAGTAGATGTGGGGAGTATGGGCAAGTGAGAGGGAGGATGCACGCAGCCTTCCCTATGGTTGGTGGAAGTCCAGGCGGTGGTTAATGTAGGCGGGTCCTTGGTTGTGTAGAGCCTTGTGTGCATGGGTCAGCAGCTTGAATTGGGATCTCTTCTGTACGGGAAGCCAGTGGAGTTGTCCGAAGTGGGGTGTGATGTGGGTTCATTGGGGAGGGCCGAGGATGAGTCTGGCTTCGGCGTTCTGTATGGTCTGAAGACTCTGTAGGAGGTGTATGGCGATTCCTACATAGAGGGCGTTGCTGTAGTCCAGTCGGATGGGGATTAGGGCCTGTGTCATGATGCATAGCGTGTGTAGGGGTAGCCACTTATAGATCTTATGTAGCATACACAGAGTAAAGAAGCAGGTAGGGGAAATGGTGTTGATCTGTGATTTCATGGTGAGCTTGTTGTCAATTATGATTCTGAGGTTTCTTGCATGGTCGGAGGTAGTGGGTGCATGTCCTAGGTCTGATGGCCACCCGGAGTCATTTCATGTGCTGCTGCTCTTGCAGAAGATCAGTACTTCCGTCTTGTCTGTGTTCAGCTGCAGGCAGTTGTTCTTCATCCAGTCGGCGATGCTTGTCATGCATCTGTGGAAGTTGGTTCTGGTGGTGGTAGGGTCGTTGGTGAGTGAGAGGATGAGTTGGGTGTTGATTGCATCGGAAATTATGTTGAGACTGTGGGATCTGACGATGTTGGCCAGTGGGGTCATATATGCATTGAAGAGCATGTGGCTGAGTGATGACACTTGGGGACACCACAGGTGATCTCCTTGAGTTCGGAGGTGAATCCTCTGTGTTCTTCTGGTGAGGAAGGAGGTGAAACATCTGAGCAAGTCCCCTTGGATGCCAATCTAGTGGAGTCTTTTGATCAGCGTGTGGTGGGATACGGTGTCAAAGGCTGCTGGGAGGTCGAGGAGTATCAGAACTGCTATTTCTCTCCGGTCTAGGAGGGTTTGGATGTCATCTTCGGCTGCAATCGGGGTGGTTTCGGTGCTGTGATTGCTGCGGAAGCTGGATTGGGAGGTGCCGAGTAGCTGGTTCTGCTCCAGGGTTGCCATGAGTTCCTTGTTGATTATCGTTTCCAGTTCTACATAGAAGATGAGTTTTTTCCTCTCCAGTCAGTTCTCACCAGCATGGATGGAGTTGCGAGGTGCAGGGAAGTTGCCTTGGCTGCTACATGTTAAGAAAACATGTGAGGACTTGGGCAGGGGCAGTTTGTGGCACAATGCAGAAGAAATCTCCCAAATAACTCCCAGAAAAGCTTTGATCGAGAGTTATAGAGACCATAAACTCGCCCAGTTTGAGATGAGACCCTCAGTGGGGAGACTGACGGCTGAGTTTCTGGAAGTTAAAACTATATATATTCTAGAACCAGTGTTGGACGACATACAGCCGCTTCTGGCTAAGAAGCTTTACCTGCAATTTAGGCATGGAGTCCTTCCGCTGCGTTCATTCACAAAAAAGTGGGAGGGCCACACAAATGCAGAGTGCCCTGCGTGCCTTAATGCAGATGAGACTGATCTTCATGTGATATTTTTCTGTCAGGGATACAGGAAGGCCAGGTCGCGATGGCTACTACAACTTTGCAGGAACTTGGGGTCGAGACACTGTCGTAACGTTTATAGGATCTTAAAATCTGACACACGAATGCCCATTGTTTTTTCAATCTCACGCTTCTTATTTACTATGTGGTGCACGCGCAGAGCCATTTTGAATAAGTCTCTAAATAGGAATGACAATGGTCTATGATATGTTTTAACAGATGTTTTTTGCATAAATTGTATTTATTTAGTTGTTGCGGAGACAATTGATCTATTATTAATGACTATTATGCCAGTCTCTGAATGTGCATAGACCATTCCCCCCCGATTGTTGTGGTTTTATGCACTGTGTTGACAACTGGGGCAAATATGCCGGCTGTGTAAATTTCTTCTTATTCATCTTTTTTTTAAATTATTTTTCCTATGTGCAGCGCAATTTTTAAATTTGCAATACAAACGGAGCAAATAATTATTGGAACTAGCCTCTAAATGCACATGCAGTTGCACTTTATGTCTTGCTCTTTAAGATGGCTGATACCGGAGAAAGTTCTCCCAGCGCGTGGAATGTAAACCCTTTTGTCTTGTTTTTTTATGTTGTTTTTATCTATTGTATTTTATTCAATTTTTAAATATTATCCAAAAATTGTGCTTTTATGTCTCTCCCTTGATATGCAATATCGCCCCCACTTTATGCTCAACTGAGTAATGTCTGGATTGAAATCTTCTCTGTTGTTTACCTTTGAACAATATTTGTTCCCTAAATCTGAAGACGTGTACTTTAGTCAATAGGTTCTTCCAATAGGGCCTTCAATAGAAGTGGCCCGGAATTCTCGATAGGGCAGGTATTGTAGGTAAGTGATGAAGTATTTTTGTGCTCAGTCATTCCAGGTGCAGCAAACACACAATTTATCTGGATGAAATAGTCCAGATTATATCTAACTTTTTTTGTTACTGATAGAAAGCCTGCAATCATGGGTTTAATTGTGAGGATCAGTTAGAAAGCACTGGTTCCCACGTTAATCCTCACTGCATACTGAGACATAGCCATCAGTGTGTGAGTCCCACCAGTAATAGCGGGACCCATTGTTACTTAAACCACTAGCTTTGGTAACACTGTGTCTTAAATCAGTGCCACTGACAGTGGGCTCTGGTCAGCCCCTTTCGGACAGTGGCTTTCCTTTGTTTTTCATTGTTTGGCAATGCTTGGATGGGCTGCCCATCAAGCCACTGGCACTTCGTGGATTGTTACATTGTCCCATTTGTGTTCCTATTAGGTATCAGTGATGGGGCATCAGGTAGTTCTTCAGTTGGATTGCAGATGTACCATGACGTGTGGCTTGGATTTAAGAGCAAGTGTGTGCTCTTTGATATGTTGACTTTGCTGGTTTGCACAGTAACAGATTAGCTGCTGATTTATGAACCTTTTATTTAGGAAGGGCATGCTGTTGGATACTTCAGCCTGTCATAAATACTATGCTATTATTTAATCACCATTGCCTGTACTCTGCTGTCATGATAACATGTTTTGGGATTTGCTGCTTTTTTATTTACTAAGTAAAGACGCAAGTATCAATAAGCTTTCCTAAACATTTAGCAAGAATACTGGCCTTTTCACATCATGGCATGGTTCTCTCGACTTATACCTCCCCTCCGTAAGACACCTGTGCTGTGGGGACTCAAACCTAGCACCAGGCCCAATCCTAGGTCAAAGCTTGGGTACATGCACAACGAAATGACAGAGCCCTACTCAGAGATCTTGTAGAAGATCATGTGTTAGTGAACATCTGGTGCATGTTACACCACAGAGACAAGGAATACACAATTTGCTCCCCTCCTCATGGGACCTAATCTTGTATAAACTACTTCCTGCTCCACAGTCAGCCCCTCCCTCATGTTACATACTGCAATGTTCTAGAAGTGGATTTAGCAAACCACAGCCTAGTTCTACTGGGCCTTGACATAGGGCAAATATTGCCGCCTCCATTCCGATGGCACATGAAAGTGTTCGCCTACCTATTGCCGAAAAGTACTGAACAGCTGCATACTCACATTCGGCCCTGTCTCTCTGATAATTTGGGCTTGGTAAACTCTCATAGGGTGTTATGGGTTGCAACATGATGGCTGACTCTGCATTAGCAAAACGCAAAGACCGTGCAGATCTTTGCCCCCCAGAAACCCGTTTTCATACCTTTACAGGACAGAACATGGCATCCCCTTTCCTGGACCTTCAAAAACAACTGAAACTCGCAGAATTGCGCCTCAATTCATACTTTGCCAAAGCAGCAGAGAAAGCCCTGGTTAAGCTGTAATGGTGGCAGTATGACCATGGGGAAAAAGCAGGTAGACTTTTGGCCACCTAGTTGAACCAAAGAAAATCCCACCTGGCCATTCTCTCAACTTTCGACTCGAAGAGAAATCTGTTAGTGTATCCCAATGATATTATAAATCAATTCTCTTCTTATTATGCCTCCCTCTATTAAGCAGACCCAGGGGCTACACCTAGGCATGTGACCGCTTTTCTGACTTTTTTCCACCTCCCTGTGTTATCAGGCCGTATTATCAGGGACATTCATGAAGGAAGAGATGACTGAAGCCATATCGGCCCTCCCAATATGCAAGTCCCATGAGAGGGTGGATTTCTGGAGGAACACTACAAGGTGGGAAGGATCTCAAGGTGTCTAACCTGACTAGGGCGTTTCAGGAAGAGGAGATGCAGGGCGCTTTGGGTGCTGTATCTAACAAGGCCACCGATATTCTCCTCCCTAAAGACAACAAGGACCCATTAGATTGAGCCAGCTACTATCCTATATCCTTACTCAATGTAGATTTGAAGATCCTGGCTAAAGTGCTGGTGCTGCGCCTGGGCAAGGTAATCCTCCTTCTTATCCATGAGTCTCAGGTGGGCTTCGTCCCAGGTCGTAGATCCGGCGACCACCTACGGACACTGGTGCATCTTTTATGGTTCTCAAAGGATGATCCATCCGAAATCCTAGAGCTCTCATTAGACAATGAGAAAGAATTTGACTGCGTGGGCTGGTGCTACCTCTTTCAAGTCATGTGTCACATGGGTTTAGGGGAAGACTTTGGGGAATATTTACAAGCCCCTATCGCCACCTGAACGTCAATTTTGTTGACTTTGGGGTTGTGATAAGGGCTTCGCATTATTTACAAGGCAGTATTAAGCTACGTAACATAAATAAGGCCTCCTTTCACGCTATACTTAATGTGAAAGGGGTGGGCAATGGGTGCTGCGGTGGGCGTTCCGCCGCAACACTCATTGATTTTGACTCTGCCTCATATTTACAAGGG
The DNA here is from genome assembly GCA_963921515.1 of Calotriton arnoldi. Taxonomy (NCBI): domain Eukaryota; kingdom Metazoa; phylum Chordata; class Amphibia; order Caudata; family Salamandridae; genus Calotriton; species Calotriton arnoldi. The sequence goes on along the minus strand of CAWUFW010013357.1, from coordinate 291,232 downwards.
TGGCATAAATATGTAGTAGCGCCAAAGTTTGACCAGGGAAAACCTGGTCTAAACAGGGCGCAATGAGGAGAAATGCTTTATTTCCCCTCGTTTTTGCTGTTTTTATGTGTGCTGCATTGTGCAGCACATATAAAAACAGCAAAACGCAATGCATGATTGTTTATGTGCAGGAAGGTGTCCCTTCCTGCACATAAAAAATCTTTTTTTAAATGACAAGTTACAACTTCTATGTGTGCTGCACAAAGCAGTACACATAGAAGTTACAAATCGCAATTTAAGATTGTTTTTGTGCAGGAAGGGACACCTTCCTGCACATAAACAATCATTCCTCACAACACAGGCATCCTTGCACAATGGTGCAAGTATGCTTGCGTTGGCGCTAGGCACCTGAAATTAGCACCAGCACAGGGGGAAACGCAGGGCTGCACCCTATTGTTGTAAATAGGGTGCAGCCCTGCGTTCCTAAAGTGACGGGTCGTGGCATTAGCCTTCTTGGCTTAACGCCATGCTTCACCACTTTAGTAGTAAATATGCCCCAGAATATGCAAAGTTTGTCCTCTATTTGATGAACCCGTGGGCGAGTTTTTGTGTGGGGCTTCCTGTCAGAACCATTTAGGGTTGGGCATGGTATTCGGCAGGGGTGTCCCTTGCCGCCCCCCCCTGTCTCTTCTTTTTGGCCCTAGAATTTCTTGCGGCTGCACTTCATCAGGTGCCAGAGGTGAGAGGCATCTCCACATCCGTGGTGGAGGTCAAGGGTTACGCAGATTATAGTTTGCTCCTCTAGCCACAACCTTACGCTTCGATAGCCACAATGATGACAATCATCGAGGATTTATCATGATTGTCCAGCTATAAAATCAACTGGTCACAATGTGGGGCGCTCCCTATGTCCCGCTCTACCACAGCTGAGTGCATTCGCAGCTATAATATGAGATGGGTCCCTGCAGGGCTCTGCTATTTGAGCAACAAAATCAACACAGGCCACTCTAGCATGATAGAAGACAACCTCCTCCCATTGAAGGAGCACCTGAAGTGGGACTTTCTGAGATAGTCTCACCTCAACCTTTCCCTTTTGGATATGGTGTAGATTATTAAGATGATGGTAGCTCCCTCAAATCCAATATCTCTTTGGTATGCCCCCTCTTTGATTCCTTAGCAAACTCCTGGCAGGCATAGAGGCAGATATCAACTCTTGCATTTGGAGCAGGCACAAGTCAAAGTTCAGAGCATCCCACCTATGGGCCGATACAACAGCCGGGGGCTTGCAGCTACCCCACTTGAAATCATACAACCTTGGCTTTTATTTACCACAGCGGGCTGCACACCTGGGCCCTTTAAGGAGACCCCCTGCTTTGGTGATGCCTGGAACATCTCAGTGGTCCCTATTTCTCCCGGCCAATATAACTGACCACCTCCCAAACGTGTGTTGGCTTCCAATCCTGCCCTATTGGCAACTGCGGCATCCTGTAGAAAGGCTCATAAACTCATGGGGACCCCCCCCCTCCCCCCTGCTGCTGTACTATAAAGCTCCACTATGGCACAATGCGGCCCTCTGCATCATAGGGAAAACATTCTTTTAGGAGTCCTGGTATGCCAAGGGCCTCAAGCAGGTGGATCAAATGTATGACCATGGGCTGCATAAGCTGTTTCCCGTCTTGCGGACAGACTCGGACTCCAGCAGTGGATCAGTGTGATATCATCAACTAACTCAAAGCCTACCTCTTTGGGACCCAGCCGGTGGAGTTTCCCCTTATTCTTCCTTATGCCTTGGGGCGTTATGGGGATTCAGTCTCCGGATTGTATGGAATACTCATTAAATCCTTACACTCTGGCACTTCCAGTAATACAACTAGATTAGCAAGGCAACTACTAATGGGAAAGGACTATTTGTCGGAAGAGTGGTTGACTCTGCTGGCAGATCATGACAAGACCCTCAGGGACTCCAGACTGAAGTTCCTCTACTTTAAGATCCTTCATGACTGCTATTGGTCGCCATGGAAACTCAAAAGGGCCGAACTGAACCCCACAACCAGTGCTGTGAGTTCAATGCAGACCTTTGGTCATGCCTGATGCTCGCCGGCCACTGGCCAGCTATCTGGTCACATCTCAGCCTCCATGGCCCATTCTCTGTCTCATCATATTTCACGTCACTTTGACCTGACCACTTTGCACTTTTGCTGGATGCAACTGCACTGTACAATTATAATACACAAAACAATATTTAGATTAAGTTTATATACATCTCTGTAAACATTTATTATCAGAGAGTGGTTAGAACAAAATACCATCAATCAATCAAACTTTTGTTCAAATTCCTAGTACATTTCCAAAAATCAAAATACATTTTTCGTGAAACTAAATATCTCCAAGAATTCTTTCATGCCCAAAACATCTTCATGAATTCGTTCATGCCCAATGCATTTCGGGCCTGAGGGCCCTTCTTCAGGGGCTTCAATTTTAGCAGGTCCTATAACACCAAACTTCAACTCTCCTTGGAATCCTGCGAACGATACTACCACAGCTTAGTCAATTTCCTCCAACTTCTATACGAGTCTCCAAGATTACTTCAGCTGGTTCGGGGAACAAAATGGCTCACTCTAAGGCTGTCCCCGAACCAGCTGAAGTAATCTTGGAGACTCGTATAGAAGTTGGAGGAAATTGACTAAGCTGTGGTAGTATCGTTCAGCAGGATTCCAAGGAGAGTTGAAGTTTGGTGTTATAGGACCTGCTAAAATTGAAGCCCCCAAGAAGGCCCTCAGGCCCGAAATGCATTGGGCATGAACGAATTCATGAAGATGTTTTGGGCATGAAAGAATTCTTGGAGATATTTAGTTTCACGAAAAATGTATTTTGATTTTTGGAAATGTACTAGGAATTTGAACAAAAGTTTGATTGATTGATGGTATTTTGTTCTAACCACTCTCTGATAATAAATGTTTACAGAGATGTATATAAACTTAATCTAAATATTGTTTTGTGTATTATAATTGTACAGTGCAGTTGCATCCAGCAAAAGTGCAAAGTGGTCAGGTCAAAGTGACGTGAAATATGATGATTTAGCCAGACGTGTTCAGACAACACGTACTCCACTTTAGCACGCTCAGTCTAAATAGTTTATAAAGAGAATAGTCTAGTTGAGTCAACACCAGAAGAGGTGAGGAGTGCTCCACTCATTTATTTCAGTCCATTCTCTGTCTTCCCACCCCCAGCTAGCCCTCCCTCATGATATCTCTCACTTGATACATACTAAACATATGCCACTTTAAATCTGTAAAAAAAACCTTCATTACCGATATATATTTATACAAATACATATTGGCCTTATTGTATGACACAGTTATATTTAACCACTCCTGCTTTCGTAACACCTATTCATTACCACTCAGTAACGTCCCCTTTCTTAATGTTTTTACACTGAAGCATTGCACACCATTGCATAATGATGTTAACATTGAAAAAAGATTCATTGACAACTATGAATTGCTAAAAATAAATATAATAGTCAAGCCTATTATCTTTCTTATTTCCTTTCGATTTCAATGTCTTTGGGTTACATACAACGCTGCTTTGCTGCCTGAGTCACTGTTGCTATCTCCAAAATGACAGCACCTCTCATCATACGCATGTGATTCCTGCTATGGTTTAGAATATTTCTGTAACCTTGTAGAATTTTCTAATGACAACTTTCCTTGTGATGCACTCTTCTGAAAAAACGTATTTAGGGCCATTCTGTAAACTTACAAATTTCCTTTCATTCTTTTCCCACAGAGGCCTGAGGGCTTGCAAGTCGACTCAATTAATTGTTTACGTGTTTTTCCCACTTGCCACCTGAAATCAGCACAGGCCCTCACTGCTTAGCCACCGCGCTGTATTCTGTACTTTCTCTTAGTGCTTAGGAATAATGCCATATTCAAAGAGACACGGATAGAGGTACTTGTTCAAACTCCAGCATCCTGTTCATAGCATGTAATTAACACCCTATTAATTAATTGTTTGTTTATGGATATCAAATTTTCTACATTGAGTGTTTCATCAACAAAACAAAATTCCTTCCCTTGGCTGCTACACAGTATCTTGGATTGGTGTCACATTGAATGGCACATCAAACTAGAGTATCTACTCTGCTATATTCTCCTGCGTAAGCCATTTTAGGTTCACCACTTAAAAGCAAACTCATCTTCTGACTCCTTTTCACAACACTAACACTTTTCTGTGAAGGCACAGCTTACCTCTACTAATGTAGTCTGATCATCAGAGGGGTCCTACTCCTACTTTCCACATTGTTATAGGTGCTGCTTTATTATGGGATTTTCTTAATAGGCAGAACCAAACATGCAGAGTCCCCCAAATGTTCAAATACTTTCCCTTACAAAAAACAAGACCTACTGGCTTTGTCAACGCTTGTGTGCTAGGTGGTGATCTATTAGAAACGTCCCTTTGTTTGTTTACCAGCATTTCCTGTTCTTCCTCTTTAGGTTGCAAGGATAGAATAATCGTTGCTCGGCAATTAGCGACTGCACTCATGTAAAAGATGCTCATCCAACCAATGGTTTGCTCTTAATGAAGTTTATTATTCAGAGTAAAATCAGGATACATGTGAAAGGCCCAGGAGACAGCATGCAACCGTTTCTAGATTCAAATACACACATAATACATTCCAATAAAGAACATACAGCTATCCAATGAATGTCCAACCTACTATTACATCACTAATGCCTATCACATACTAATACAAACCCAGACACCACATACCTCCCCCTTAACAACAAATAAGATTGCAAGGAAAACAACGACAATACCACAATGAGGCAATACATACCATCAAAAAGTAAAATGTGAAAATTAGCAATCAAACTGTTATAAATTAAATGTTTACCAGAATAAATTAAATGTTTTTAATCTCTAAGGGCCAGATGTATGACGTGATTTTGCATGCGCAAACGGGTTTGCGAACCCGTTTGCTCATGCAAAATCACTGTTGACTATGTACTAATTTCTAAATAGCGAGTCGCAATTTATTTGCGACTCGCTATTTAGAATTACAAATCGCAATTAGGAAGGGGCGTTCCCTTCCTAATTGCGTCCGCAATGCTATGTGTAAATGTTTTGTGACCGCAATTGCGGTCGCAAAACACTCGTAAATTACCACCCTCTTCAAGAGGGTGGTAATGCAGTCGCAATTTGGAAGGGGTCCACAGGGGACCCCTTCCACTTTGTGACTGTCTCTAAAAATATTTTTAAGGACAGGCAGTGGTCCCAGGGACCACTGCCTGCCCTTAAAAAATTAAACGAAAACGTTTCATTTTTTTTTTTTTAATGCATCCCGTTTTCCTTTAAGGAAAACGGGCCGCATTTAAAAAAAAAAGCTACTTTATTAAAGCAGACCCAGACATGGTGGTCTGCTGAGCCCAGCAGGCCACCATCCCTGGGAGGGCTGGCATTCCCAATGGGCTCGCAAATTGCGAGAGGCTCATTAATATTAATGAGCCTCGCAATTTGCGACCTCATTGGGAATCGCAAAACAGTGTAATAACACTGTTGACATTTCATTTAGCGCCTCGCAATTCGCCACTCGCAATGAGTCGCAAATTGCGAGGTGCTAAATGAAAGGGTCGTACATCTGACCCCAAATCTAGAACAGATTCTTCTACTTCTTCTACTCGTACGTGGTTCTAATTTTTGATCCACTAACAAATCCTTTTTATTATTTTTTGCTTGCAAGTTATTTTGAATTTGTTTCTCATCCATACATTCCACCAACATCATATCATTATTTTTGCCAAACGATAATCATTCCACCATTGACCATTAGACACTTTTGCAGCTTGACCTCTAATCTCGGTTATGCAAATGGGATCTCTGAACTTTGAAATTCCTTTTGCAACTGTACAGGTTATTTAATGCGTACAACTTCTCCAACACTAAATCTGGTTCTTGCATTACTTTTGTTACCTTTTGTTCTCATTTCTTTTTCTCATCGTACAACACTTTGTCTATCCCAGCCTCATGTGACTGTTTTTCCACATCACTTTTCCGATCAAGTACTTTAACTTTCCAAAATGGACTATGTGATGGGGGGCCCAGAGATAATAGGTCGAATCATCATCCCCAAATACAACTGCGCAGGACTTCTGCAGAACGATACCAATTGGTATCAAGTTTGGATGGGTATTGGACTATCACCTGTCCTGGGGAAGGGATGTTGGGGAGTTTGGTTCTCAAGGGGTTTTCAAGTTGGGGCTAGGCGTGCCTGGGCTAGAATAATTATTTGGTCAATGCTGACACCAACCCCATGGTTTCCGCCATAGACTTTAAATGCCTCTCGTGGAATGTGGGAGCAATGCACACCATTACTAAGCGCCATAAGATTCATGCATACCTAATTAGGAGGGGCGTACACATAGCGCTATTGCAAGAAAAACATATTACTGCTAAGGAGGGGGAGGCCCTACAGAGAAGATGGAGAGGTCAGGTGTACCATACGAATTATTAAGCTTTTGCGAGGGGGTTGCTTATATGGGTAAGAGCAGGAGTCCCATTTCAGTGTACCAGAGACATAATAGATAGTCTTAATAGGCAAATTAGACGGCAGAGACATAACAATTGGGAGTATATACGGGCCGAATACGGATCAACCCTCGTTCCTAGTGGTTCTTTCCAGAAAGTTGGCCCCGCATTTCAACGGATCGGTGATTCTGGGTGGGGACTTTAACTGTGTCACAGATGTTGAATTAGATCGCTCCCATCCACCCCTGAGGGATTCCCCCATTGTCTGAGCGGCCGAAGCGCGGAGAGCGTGGCAACACCAGTGGGGACTGGTGGATACTTGAAGGGCATTGCACCCAAGAGACAGGGACTACTAATTTTTTTCATATCTGCATGATCTGCATGTTAGGCTAGACGCCATACTTTGCTCCCCAGACATGCATGAACATGTGAAGCTAAGCGAGTCCCTAGCCCGGACGATTTCCGACCACAATCCCCTATTGGTAGGGCTTCAGTGGACGACAGAAAGGCCGAGGATCCCCACCTGGCGACTAAGACTGGTAGCCTTGGAAGACCAGGTCTTTCAGGCAACAATAAGGACGGCGATAAAGCAATACTTTGAGGCTAATGCAGGGGCCGCCTCTAACCCAATGGTGGAATGCGATGCCTTTAAAGTTGTGAACAGTGGGAAATGCATTTTTGAGGTAGTGGGAATTAGGGGGACGCTTCTGGGAGACACACTGAAAGCTGAACAGCACCTTAGGGAACTTGAGAAAGCGAGACCAGAGCATAGGGAGCTGCAAGAACACCTACTGACAGCCAAAGAGGCAGTAGCGGAACATGTTGAAAGGCTTCGCTGTTTCGATTATAAGAACTACATGACCTGAGCTTATGCGGAGAGGGACAAGTCTGGGGTGAAACTAGCATGGTTAGCTAACCCGGCTACGAGAGGATTGACTATACTCGAAATCAGGGATGAACTGGAAGGGGAATCCTATAAACAACATGATATTAATAAGGTGTTCTCTAAATATTATGCTGAATTGTATAGGAGTAGGACAGTGTGTACAGAGGCAGATATTGACAACTTCATAGGGCCCCAGGCCTTGCCAACCATAGACGAGGGGGCTGCTGAAATGCTGTGAAGGGCTATAGAGCAACAAGAGGTTAGGGCAGCTATTAAAGCGATGGCCAGGAATAAGACACCGGGCACAGATGGCCTCCAGATCGAGTTTTACTCTTTGTATGTAGATATCTTAGGACCGTGGCTGGTGGAAGTTTATAATCAAGCAAAACAAGGGGGGACTCTACCATGTTCCACAAGAGAGGCATAGATTATCCCGCTGCTAAAACCAGGCAAGCCAGCAACGGACAAGACAGCATATAGACTGCTCTCCAGGCTGAATCTAGACTATAAGATCTTAAGTAAAATCCTGGCCACGAGGCATCTCCCGCATATGGCAGACCGAATACATATAGACCAGCATGGTTCATTCCAACACGCAACACAGCAATGAGTATTAGAAGATTAATGCGTATCCTAGAGGCAGAATGCTACGATAAAGACGAGGCAGTCATATTCGCAGTCGATATTGAAAAGGCCTTTGATAGTCTAGAATGGCCTTACATATTCAGGGTAATGGAGAGATTTGGACTGGGACCAGATTTTGTAAAGTGGACGTCCCTGCTGTACCCGGACTCTAGGGCTCGAGTCAAGACTGGGAGCATGATCTCCGATGCCTATCAGGTAGGGAGAGGAACACAACAGGGGTGCCCGCTCTCCCCGCTGTTATTTGCTCTGGCCATGGAGCCCCTCGCAGCCAGGGCCAGAACGGGTCTTCACTATAGAGGGCTGGAGGCAATGGGCCGAATCCAGCATATAGCGCTATATGCTGATGACTTACTATTATTCCTTCGGAACACGAGGGACGGCCTTGACGGAGCAGGCGAACTGCTTGCATCGGGCCTTAGGCTCAATTGGAGGATGTCGTGTCTTTTCCCAGATAAAGCAGGGAGTGAGAATCCGTGAATGGAATTGGAAGTGTCCTGGGAGAATAGATGTCTCCCCTATTTGGGAGTTACCATCTACCATGAAAGGGCGGATTTACTGGAAGGTAACTTAGGGAAAGCACTCAGCGGAGTGAAGTTGAGTCTCACCTTCTGGGGGTCGCTGCCCCTATCTGTCATGGGAAGGGTATCTTTGCTGAAAATGGTGATACTGCCGACTCTGCTATATCTATTTGGGGTGTTGCCTGTCTGGATCCCAGCGGGAACGTTCCGCTATCTGAAATCGCTAGTGATTTCCTTTAAATGGGGGATGGGTAGGCGAAGGGTGGCGTGGGATACACTAACGAGGCCAAAGAGTGCAGGAGGCCTAGAACTGCCGGACTTCGAATACTACTATCTTGCAGCACAGATGCAGTGGTTCACGAAATGGATAGCTGGAAGGGAGAGAGGCACAAACCAACCAGATGACGCAGTCCCTAGTCTGAGAGTATTATCTAACATAGTGCTCCGATTACCCGCACAGAGGGGGGACAAAACCAATGAAGTCAAAGTAATATGTAAATGTTGGGTTAGGAGTCACCAGAGATCTGAAACTAAAAAACCATACGCCCCGGAGATACCACTGACCATCTGCTTGGCACTTCCACATGGAGGGGACTGGTGAGGTCTGGAAGTCTGGGCAGAGGCAGGAGTGACCACCATGGGCATGTTATATGAGGATGGATCCCTACTTCCATTCAACGAATTTAGAGAGCGATATGACATACCCCGAGATCATTTTTTACTCTATAATGCTCTCACAAAGGCAATACGAAAACACTGGGGAGAGGGCCTCTCGGAACCACCGACATCAGGAGGATGCCACTATGTGGTGTCAGCCTCCAGGTCTTTTAAGGCGGTCACTTGTTTATACCGACGCCTCAGGAATGAAACACTGCCTGCACTCACTCAGATAAGGGAAAGATGGAAAGAAGATTTGGGAACAGATATCGAGGAGAAAACATGGGACTTACTAGTGGAAAGGGCAACAAGGGTTACTAGAAACCCCAGGTTCCAATGAATACATTTTTATATGCTCCACAGAGCTCACCTCACATCAGCATGCATCAACAAACACTTTGGGACACAAGCAGCTCTGTGCCCCCGATGTGGGGAGGCCAATGCTGCATTTTTGCACATGTTCTGGGACTGCCCTAAGATAGGGAGCTTCTGGAGAGAAGTGACAATATTGATAGCGGAGATAACAGAGAAAGAGGTACAAGTAACACCAGGGTACTGTCTCTTACACTGGTTTCCTCACTCCTCCAGGGTCACAGTAACAAGTAAGTTCCAAGATCTGGCGCTCCTGATAGCCAAAAGAGAGATCACTAGAAATTGGAAGGCCCAGGGGGGACCCGGGGTGGAACGCTGGAAGAAGGAATTTACGAGATAGGCGACATACGAGGGCAAGGCCAGACGTTGCAGGGGATCTATAGAAACAGCCAGAGCATAGGAAGCTACTGAAGCACCCACCCAACGAATCTGACGAGGAAAAGCAGGAAGGGGCCTTGGGAGAAGGAAATCAAGTGTGAGCATGAATATACTACCCCAACACAACCAACGTTAGACAACTATCTAACAAATTCACGGAATAAACCTACATAGGGCAAGAACTATAGAGACACATCACGCTAAGGCACGCCTAGGGGGAGGGAGGGGTGGCAAGGGAGTTGGGTAGCTGATTGACTTTACAGGAACAAGAAGTTATGACTCAAAAGGATGATATTAGCCAGGCTAATGGATATATTGGGGAAATAGACGGGTCATCAACGCCAGGTATCCTAGAGGATGTAATAATACAATAACATGCATTGACCGGCTAAAGCTATTGATACCCTGTATACACTGTAATTATGAAAGGCTTGCAAGGCCCTATTGTATAATCTGAGTTGTAAGAAGATATGAAAGAAAAGCTTAATAAAAATTTGATTAAAAAAAACAACAACAAAACTTTCGAAAATGGACTCAATGAAGATGTGACTTTCCTTCCTCTCATTATCTCAAATGGTACACAACCTGTTGTCACTGAATGTGCAGTGGTTGTGGTTCTGTATGCCCATGACCGTTCTTTGATAGCATTTTAAGGTGGTATTTCTTGTCCACCTTAAGTATTGTATTTAAGTTTCTTTTATAACATCACCAAAGGTATCAGCTCCACAGACCCCGCCTTTGCATGTATATTCTATATGTGGGTATTTGCAGTCAGTATATGTAACAGAAATTGTGGACAAGTAACTTACTGAGCTTCAGTGTTACCGTGTGGAGCCTTAAGTGCTTACCCCACCTTCCTTTTATTATCAATGTTGCTATATGCATGTCTGAATGTAGAATGACCTCTTCAGTGACTGTTCTTTCTGAGCTTTGATTTTTTGGCTTCTTCTTTACCATCGGATCCCTTTTCTCTGCTGATTTCCTGTTTGATTTTGGGCAGCTCTGTGCCCAATATTCTGTTTACTTTGTCAACCCTGCCACTGGTCCAAGCCAGACTCCCCGACATCTTCAGGGAAAATGCAAAAATGACTGGCTTATGCCAGTCCTTAAGGCAAAGAGCATGCCCCACAAAAAACCTTCATAACTTTTTTCCAGAAAAAGTATTTAGGCCAAATTTGTGTCATTTTCTTCAGTTTTTTAGGTCCTTTAAGGCTTTGTAGATTTCACCGGAGGATCTGAGAAAATAGCCAAAATGCAGCAATTTTGGGGTGGGGCGGAGGGGAGGCAAAGGGGCCGATTCCGATTCGGGCCGGAAATCTCTCCGACCGAGCCGGACCCGGAGAGATTTCCGACCGAATCGGACTCTGGCAGTCCGACCGATCGAGTACGATGCGCACGCATGCCATCGGACTCGAGTCGGTCGGACTCCCATTGAAGTCAATGGGAGCCTGTCGTACAACGCGTACGCGGGCTCCCATTGACTCAATGGGTGCGAGGCGGACAAGGGCGCCCCCTACAGCGTGAACGCGGCGAAGCGATTCGCGCCGTACACGCACAGGTAGGGGGGACCCATGGGTCCCCCCTGTGTGCGACTCGCGCGCCTACGCGTACAGGGGGGTCCAACGCGGACCCCCAAAGTCCGTCTCCGACAGCTTTTTCGAGCCGGACGGCGCGAGTCGATCGGACTCGCTCGCGGCGCGCATCGTACTTACCCGGCCGGGAAACGTCTCCATAGCGCGGTGCGAGTCGTGTCCATGCGAGTCGGTCGGAGCGTGTTGAAGCCGCGTTCGAGTCGGTCGGAGTTTTCGCGGGTGCCTGCATCGTACTCGCCGGCCGGACCCGGCGTACGATTCGGTCGGGAAACAGGGCTCCGAATCGGATCCGGTAAATCCGAATCCGATTCGGAGCCCTACCGGCCGAGATCGGAATCGGCCCCTAAGTGTTGTGCTTAATTATAAAATCACAGGGTGGGGCATAGCAGACCAAATGGAAGGGGGCTTTGCATTTATATTCAAGCCTGATATTGTACTCAGGGCCAGACTGGAGAACCAAAAGTAGCCCTGGCAAACCCGGTGTGCTACCTTCATCCCCTTGCACAATCTCTCTCTTTCTATCCATCCATTCTCTCTCTATCCCCTATCTTCCTCCGCTCTGATCGCTTTCTCTCTACCTTCCCTCTCCCTCCCTCATTCTCTCTCGAGAAGCCTCCCCATGCATGCTGCAATTAACCTTTGGAAGCTGGGAAAAATGACAGAGGCACTGCGAGTAGCCCTGGGCTCTCAAAACAGGCCATAAAGGGCTCCAGCCCACAGGGGAAATGCCCAATGGAATAAAAGGCCTGTCTGGCCCTGACTGAACCTAAAATAGAAGATAAGCCCTCTTTTGATTTTACTGAAACAGTACTAATACATATTACAGTTTGAACCCAGACTGTGCTCTCTTGTTCACTGCTATATAAACGCAGTGGAAGGTGCTCTATATTTGGAATTAAACTAACAAATGTTATATTGTTGGGAGATTTGAATATTTTGTATGACACCATTAGCTATACTGATATTAAGGACATGGTAAATTCCCTTGCCATGTTTAATTTGGATCAATTAGTACCATCATTTACATGGGCGAAAGGTCATAAACTAGATCTAATTTTTACTCTAATGAAGAAGTGAAGACTGATGTACCTATTAATCTCCCAGAATACCATCCGTTAGGTAAACAAGCCTACCAAGCTGAATTAAAAACCTGTAAGATGCTGTGTAGAAAAGCAAAGAGTTATTTTGTCTCCGAACTCGCTGAGAGAAGTTTATAAAATTGTAAATGACATTTTTCCCCTTTATCGAATAAAACCATGGTACCTAGTTTGAAAGGATGTCAGTCCATTTCCAAGTATTTTGAGAAAGAAATATCAGTTATAAGGCAGTCCTTGACAACTACTGACAGTATGCTAGCAGGGAGAAAGGACTGTTTTTCTAATTACTGTTCTTGCTTCAGTCCCGCTTACATTTTTCAGGGAGCAGTGAAGTGTCCTGTACCTCATCTTGGCAGTATCTGTAAGACTTCATTAGATCAGACCACCATTCCAGAATCTTGGAAAAAAGGAATGGTAATTTCGCTGTTGAAAAAACCTACAGCGGATGAGTAGTTATCACCCTATTTGTTTATTACCTTTTCCCACTAAGGTCCTGAAAAAGTAGTTAACATTAAGCATGATTTTGTCCACTTGACAGCACTGAGACCACCCAACTTGTGGTATTAGATAACATCTATATGTTGTTAGATAAAGCCGAAGTGCTGCTTGATTTAGGTGCAGCCTTTGATAGTCTCACACATGGCCCTTTATCAGAGACTTTGATCTGTTGGCATCCAGTAACAAGCACTAGTATGGTTGGACTCATTCTTGAGTAACTAATGCCGTACTGTTGAATCTAGATGCCTGACTGTGGAGTTCCACCGGGTTCAGCGCGTAGTCTGACTCTATTTAACATTTACATGTCTCCACTGGCCAAACTTAGCTGGAATTGTACCTTGTTTCTAATGCCCAAAATTATGATGCATGAGCTACAGCTTCCATTCTTAATGCCTGTTTAACAGCTGTAGTCCATTGGTTGAAGTAGAAGTCTCTGAAAGTCAACAGAGATAAAACAGAGCTTCCTATCTTTTGGCCCAGTAATCATGACAAGGGCTCCTCAAGGGGTGGCCTATTGAGTTAGGATCTGTCCCAATTCCTTCAGAGTATGCTATTGATCTCTGCATACATAGAGATACAAACTTACCAAAAACAAATTTAGGTAGTTAACATGAAGCCAAAGGAAATATAACACAGCCACGCAGTACAGGAGTGTGGCGAGTGAGCGTTCAGAACTCTCAGTTACTATGGACTCATGGGCCCATTCTATAGCCATTTATATTGTTAGTGGAGACAACTCAAACAAATACATTTTGTTTGGATTATGGTGTTTGGCAATGGAGAGCTAATCTTGAATACTTTGATATTGTGATTTATTCAGCCCTGAAGAAGTTAAGGCATATTGGCCTGTATGAAGCTCGTGTCGGCTAGTGGGATGATTATGCAAGTTTGTAAAAATGAAATCTAGAACGACCTATTCATACTACAACGAAGAGAATCTATGGGTGTTCCTCTATAGTGCTCACATTGATTGTAATAAAAAAGAAATTAATCTGATTACAGGCTTTTGCTGATACTAGCTCTGAATGCTTTATACAGTGTTCCCTCTCCCACCTAGGGTGGCATGACGTACTGTTGTCCAGGCAACTATATTGTCAAGACAGGACTATTGCAATGCTATTTACCTCTGCCTACTATTGACATTTCATTTGAAACTTATTTAGAATTTAGCAGTCAAAGTTCTCCTCGTTAGACTCACATTGGTTACCGATAAGGGCACTATCTTTTTTAAAGCCATGTGTATGACACATTGAGTGTTCCACAAACAAGCCCCTTTGGTACTGCAGTCGAAAATTAGATGTTATGTATCTTGCTGGGCTTTAAGTTCTACAGACAAATTTCTGCTGGATACTGTCAAATTTCTTGTTCCCTTATGGAGGGTCAGGGACTTTTCATACCTCACCCCTAAATTATGGAATTGACTCTCTTTTCGTTCTGAAATAAATTACCCAAAATTTCAAGGTTTAAAGACTTGGCTCTACATTCTATTTTCCAATTAACGTCAGGACACATTTTTTGGGGGGTAAACATTTATGCTTTATAAATACCTATTATCATAACCATCAAGAAAATGTATAGGTTATTTTTTCTAAAAATGGCATCAACAAAAAGCTTGCTGCACTATGACTACCATCTTCCCAGCTTTCAGGAGCAAGCAGAGTTTTTAAAAAAAGAAAACTTTTTTCCAGTGTATTCACTTTTTGAAGACGCAGTCGATTTTTCCTATTTTTGTGGTGTCTACCTACTTGCAGTTCTGGTGCACACATGTGTGAAGCCGGGGTGAACCCAAAAAAGCTATACATTTCTGAAAAGTAGACAAAAGGGATAGACAAAAGTAGACCAAGGGGTCATTCTTATAGGTCACTCCTGCTTTTCCCCAAAAAACTAATCATTGAAATCAAAACAATAATAAAAATAAGCAGGAAAAAATAGCAATTGGTGACTTTTACGCCTCTAATTTTTTGCCCTTACAGTTGAGGTAAAAAACGAATATACCGCTACATCCATCAGCCCCTTATGATCGCAGGCATACATAGTGTTTGTTAGTTGTCCAAAACACGCAACACTCAGAACCAACAACTGCTCTGCAGTTTATGATGATTTTTATTAGGCACCAACCATGAAGCAATTCAAATGGTAAAATATAATGAATGATAAATGTGGATGCTAGAAACATAATCATTTTTTAAATGTATCCAAGATACTGAGTTTAGGAATAGTTGTTATTTGTACAACTGTGAATTTGGTGTTACCCATGCTATTGTGATTCAGATGGCATTGTACAAAAGAAGAAGCTACATACCTTCGGTAACATTCTTTCTGGTAGATACTCTATCCGACCACAGATACCTCAACTTATAATACTCCCCAGGCACCAGAGTGAATATGGAAAACTTTTTTTCAGGAGTGCTCCCATGCTACGTTTGGTGGCAGCTTCCAGCACCATGTTGACTACCTACTGCCCAAGAAGTGATGGCGCACACTGTCAGTTACTTGCGGAAGTGGAGGGTGAACAACTAATGGTACCAGTGTGCTGAATACTAACTAGGGACCTTTTTGATGTTAAAATGTGGGCACTGTGCAGAACGCGGAGGTGGGAGGGCAGTGAGGTACCTGTGGTTATTTATCCACCAGAAACAGCTTAACAGAAGATAAGTAACATGCTCTTCCGATGGATACTTCTATCCGCAGATTCCCCATTTTAGAATAGATACCAAAACAGTGCCTCCCCAGGTGGAGGGGCTGTGGAGTGGACAAAAATGTCCTGCAGGATAGAGCGGGCAAAGTTCCCTTTCTTCCAGACTTGCATGTAGTACAACTTCATGAAAATATGCAATGACATGCACGCTGCAGCCTAGCAGATGTCATGGACTGGCTCTCCACAAGCCAATGCAGAGATAGCGGCTTTAGCCGTGGTATAATAAGCTTTTAGAACTTCCGGGGCTGCTTCTTGGCTAGTGCGTAGCATATCTTGATGCAGATGACTAGCCACCTCAGCATGGTCCTCTGCTGCACAGGCTTCCATTTCTTCCAATCGAAGAATCCCACAAAAAGCTGATTGTCCTAACGGTGTTTCTTGGTACAATCAGTATCTAAGCTCAAAGCCCATTTGAGGTTCAGCCGATGGAGCCTCTGCTCCTCTTTTGAGGGGCAAGAGGGAGCAAGCAATGTTAGCAAAGTGATTGATTGCCCAAAGTGAAAAGGAGTCATAACATTTTGGCAAGAATGTTGTCTGAGGCCTCAGCACCAGATTGTCTGGTAAAAAGGTGGTGTATAATGATTGCACTTAAACTGTCAGGAGCTCACTCACGCAACGAGCTGATGTAACTGCATCGAGAAGGAAAGGCTCCAAAGTCAGGAGAAGCAACGTGCAGCATATCTATGAGACAAGTCTAGACCAAATTAAGGCCCCACTGTGGCACCACAAATGGCTTGGGTGGGAACATGTATGTCAAACGTTTATTAAGTCTTATCACAAATTGCATTTTAAACAAGGATGGTTGGCCTGGTAAAAGTAAAAAGGCTGAAAGGGCTGACAAATGACCTTTAATAGTGATGTACGATAGTGTTGCTTGTAAAGAATCAGTCCTGAAAATGCCACACCAGAACACAAATTTGTCCCAGTGCTCGGCATAAACAGAAGTTCGTGGAAGGGTGTCTGGCAGCAAGGATGACATCCACAAGTTCATGCAGCAGATCAAACGCAGTTGTCACTGCTCAGTCTCCACGCATGAAGGTGTAGATTGCAGAGATTCATGTGGAGGACAGTGCCCTGTGACTGCAATAGAAGATCCTCTCAAAGTGGTGGCATGATCAGAGGACAGATGCTCATGCCCAGAGATACAGAGTACCACACTCTACTCGCCCAATTCGGAGACAGTCAGATAACTTGGTCCCAGTCATTCTTGATCTTAGTCAGAACTCGGGGAAAGAGAAGCAGGGGCAGGAATGCATAAGAGAGTCATGTGTTCCATTCCAGCAGAAACGAGTGTCCTTCTGGAAACTCCTGTGTGCTAAATCTTCAACACTCCATGTTCTCGATCGTAGTGAGGCGATCTAGCTAGGGTTCCTCCCATTGTCGGAAGATGGCCCGCGTAACCACAGGATGCAGACCTCATTCATGATCTGCCAGAACTGCCTGCTTAGCTTCGACATTCAGGGACCTTGTTAGGTCATTTGCTATCAGGGAAATGCCCTGGCACCTCAAACAACTTCAGAGGCTCAGAGACTCCTAGTACATGACTCAGGACTCCACTCCACACTGACTGTTGCAATACCACATGGCAATGGTGTTGGCCATGAGAACCTGCACCAGTCGCCTCTTGATGGAAGGTCTTCATAGCAAGACAAATTAACCATAACTCTAGCAGACTGATATGGAGTCGGGTTTCTATCAGAGAATATAGTACTCTGATCGCCAATTCCACCAAATGACCTCCCCATCCCATCAAGGACAAGTCGACGCCTTCAGCTCTGGGTGGGAAGGGAACGGACACTCCCACTGAACCAACTGCATTCAAGCAGATTGTGAGATGCCTCCTCCAAGACCTGGATGACATCTGGCTGATTGCCTTGATGCAGGGTTCCTGTAACTTCTGATTCCATTGCAGAGCCTGCATGTGCCACCTGGCAGAGTTGACAAGAAGGATGCAGGAGACTAAGAAGACAAGAAGCCCCAGAGCTGCACTCCTGAGCACCAGGAAGGCATTTAGAGGCCAGATATGAAAAATAGGTCTCAGACACCTGTCCTTTTTCGACATAAGAGTAAAAACCCATTCCTCCTATTGTATCTGGTACACTCTTGATATCATCCTTGGAGAGTAAGACTTACAACTCCTGCAGCAGAATGGACACATGCCCTTTTGAAATTCGCTCTGATGTGAGGGGTAATATTTGGCAGGGCAAAAAGAAAATGCAGCAGGGCAAAGTTATGTTGAGGTACTGGTATGCCCCATCTGTCTGATGTAATGGATCGCCGCCCTGGGAGCAATTTATGAATTCTGCCCCACCCCCAACCGCTGGATGAGCATGTACCAATAAATGCAAACTAAAGTGGTTGGGTGACTGTTGCAGCAGGGGAAGATGAATTGGAGGACTGATGGCCCTGCTGGCTCATGAGCTGACTGTTAGACCCAAATCCATGGACTCAAAAGGTCTGGGATGAATGCTGTACCAGTTGGGAAGCCTGTCTCTGCCCATATCACACCCCTCTGGAATACTCTCTGAAATTTTTAAATTGGTGTTGAACCTGTTTGGAAGAGATCAGCAGACTTAAGGAGTGCACCGTGGCTCTACTTTCTTTAAAGCACTCCAGGGCAGAGTCTGCCTTCTCATAAAAAGAGCGATATCCATTAAAAGTTATATCTATCAGGGAGGCCTTTACATCTTCGGAAAATCCTAAGAAACGCATTAACGAGTGTCAATGAAGTACAACACAGGTGCCAACCATCCACATCCTGCATTGCCAGAAAGAAATTGGAGCCTCTGCTGGTGTGTACGCCCTTGTAGAGACACCGTATCAGATGAGCAGTATCACTTTTGTAATTTCATAGCGTGACCTTTAGTCAAGATCATGCCTAAGCCAGTACTATGTCTGACATCAGTAACAGTATGGAATCCTGATCCAGCTCCGGAGACTTTGGCACCCGTTTTGCCATGGAAGGGACCCGATGCAGGCCCTGGAGCTAGAGTGGAAGCCTGGACCAGTGTTGGTATGGGCCTCCAAGAGAGCAGATGGGACTGAGGATGGATATTTTGGTGGTACTCTGACTAGGGGCCTCTGCAGTTCTTTGGGGTCTTCAGGAGCACCAGGGAAACCGGAAGCAAAAATCTGGAGCATGGCCTCTGTAAAGGCTTCAATCCACTGCAACTTAGGAAGCAATGGGATCTGCTGAGGAATCCGCTCTAGAACCGGAGACCTAGAAGGTGAATGACGTATATCATGATGTCCTTGTGCCTTCTCTTCGGGTTCAAAGTGGCAGGAAGATGTCCAGTCCTGCTTTGCTTTTTATGTTGATGCTTGGATCGATTTTGACTTACCATAGGACTTTGACAGTGTTGTTGACTGTTCACAGGAACGTCCTTGGGAGTGGGGCAGAAAATATGATGCAATTTGGAGAAGGATCGAGACTTACGCAAAAGCTGCAGCTTCTGTTTTTTTGTTCGTAGATATACAGCATTGCTTCCCGGTCCCAGATCACCTGTAGGTGCATGAGGGGCCATTTGTCACACGACTGAGTCGCAGCTCGAGCCCAGACACCGGAGACACACCTCATCCAGGTCTGTTACCAACATCTGTTTTCTGAAGTCACAGCATGGTTTGAAACTTGGGTGTTGGGTGAGGACATCTTTCCTTAGTTTTAATAGTCATCAGAAGATCTAATACATTGGGAGCAGAGCAGGGTAGCTGATCCATGCCAGTAGGCAAGGAAAGAAAGGAACTGATATTAGCACACAGGAGTGGTGATTGTATGCTGCTCCGCTCCTTCATTTCTGGGGTCGTTTGCAGCCCATGTAGAGCCGTACGGCACCACAAAGTAGCAAGGAGGAGCACTGCTGAAGAGAAAGTTTCTGAATACAGCCCAGCACCTGGGGAGTATTCCAAGTTAGGAATCTGTGGTTAGCAGTATGCCTCAGAATGTATCATTTCTTTCACTCTCCCTTAACTTTTGAAGCTAAAAACAAAGAAAAAGTCAATTGATAAAACATAATTCCCACACTTCTCCTGATAAAAACAGTACCCCATTTGTGTGGCTGAGCCTATTGCATGCAACACATTTTGCCCCAAAGTGTAATAAAGAAAAGGGGGCATCGCAATATTAGCAAATTGGCTGCAACATTTTTTTTTTTTAAAAAAGCAAGAGCGGGAGCCCGCTCTTGCTTTTAAATAACCTCCCAGGTGGGCTAGGGTCTGGGGGCATAAGGTAAATATAGGAGGGGGCACAAAGGCCCCCCTCCTAGGGCTTCTCAAAGCCCCCGGGACCGCCACCTCCCCGGGGCTATTTCTAATTATGTGGGGGGGGGGCTCGCGGACTCCCCCGCCCCGGAGACTGCCACCTCCCTGCGGCTAATTAAAACAATATAGGGGGGCCTCGTGGACTCCCCCTGTCCCGAGGACCGCCACCTCCCCGGGGCTAATTTCAATAAAATAGGGGGCCTCTTAGTCCCTCCCTGCCCCGTGGACCGCCACCTCCCTGGGGCAAAAATAAATAACAAAGCGTGGGGGTGCTACCGCCCCCCCCCACGCAGCCCCAGTGACCACTACCTCCCCGGGACAAATTAGAATAAAGGAGGGGGCCGCATGGCCCTCCTCCAGGACCCCTATATGGCCCTGGGGACCGCCACCCCCCAGGTCCGGCTCCTGCAAAGTTCCCGGGTGCCCACCCCCAGGCCATTGCTGTTCGCTATGGCATTGCGGGAGCTCTGTGCTCCGCTTTGAGCATTATACTCTCGCTTGCTCAAAGCTCAAAGCCGACCACTCTTTGCTTTTTACACACAGGGAGCTGCATGTCAGCAGCTCTCTGGGTGTAAAAAGCAAATTACTAAATTTGAGATGTCATCAGTGATGTCACTGACCATGTCATGAGTGATGTAATATGTGAGGTAATAAGCAGTGCACTGCGGGGGCGTGAGTTATAGTAAGCTCAGCTAACTATAACTGCTGAATTTCCCTGATTTTGTACGAGTGAAATGTCAGCCTAACTATAATGTCCCTGTAACTTTTGTTTTTTTCAGTGAATATATATATATGTATATTTATATATATATTCACTGAAAAAACCATAGGTTTTAGGGACAGTTTTAGTTACTTGGACATTGCACTCGTACAAAACCCGTGAAATTCCCCCGTTATAGTTAGTTCAGCTAACTATAACTCGCGCCCCTGCAATGCACTGCTGATGACGTCACATATTACATCACTCATGACATGGTCAGTGACATCACTGATGACATCACTGATGACATCTCAAATGACATCACTGATGACATCACTGATGACATCATCCAGTGACTGTGTGTTTCTGTAAAGTTTAAATATGTTTAATATATATAGGGAAAGGCATATTGAAGAATGAGTGGGTGTATAAGTGTCTGAATGGATGATTTAGTAGGTGCGTGACTGACTCTATGAGTGAGTGATTAAACGTATCTTACTGAATGCATGGGTTAATGACTAAACTGTGTGAATGTCTGTATCTGTCTGTCTGTTGGTGTGTAAGCGGCTGCATGGGTTTGCGAATAGCTACATGAGTGTCTATATGGGTTATTGATTTGTTGTCTGAGTATCTGTATGGGTGCCTGAGTGTTTGTGTGGGTGGGGTGTGTGTGACTCTGTGCATAGATGTGTGAGTGGGTGATTCACTGGGTGCATGTTTTCAAGAGTGCATCTGTGATGGACTGTATGGGTGGGTGAGTGTGTGTATGGCTGTGTTAGTGAGTAAATGTATATCTCAGTGGTACATGTGTGAGTAACTACATATGTGAAAGGCAGTATATATGTGTGTTGGAGTATATAAATGGCTATAAGTGAGAGTGTGTGATTGTGAGAGTGGCTGTATGGATGAGTGTGTGCTTGTATCAGTGATTGTGTAAGAGCGTAAGAATGTGCTAGTATTTGTATGAGTAAGTGAGCTGGTGTGTGTATAACTGTATAGGTAAGTAAATGGGAGTGTGATTAATTATTTGCATGACTGACTAGGTGTGTGAGTACCTCTATGGATGAGTGGAGGTGTGTGAGTGTGTATATAGGTGTATGAGTGCATATGATAGTCCTGTACTGAGTGACCATAAGTATGAGTGATTGTACTGGTGAGAGAGTAAATGTGTGTGTAGACCTAATAATCAGTGAGTGGGTATGTAGTTTTTGGTGTTGGAGTGTCTATGGTTTTGAGAATGGCAGTCTGTAATTTAGAGTGGGTATATCAAAGGTTATATTAGGTGTGAGAAGATGCATGAAATTATCACATGGATGATGTCATCAGTGATGTCATCAGTGATGTCATTTGAGATGTCATCAGTGATGTCATCAGTGATGTCACTGACCATGTCATGAGTGATGTAATATGTGACGTCATCAGCAGTGCATTGCAGGGGCGCGAGTTATAGTTAGCTGAACTAACTATAACGGGGAATTTCACGGGTTTTGTACGAGTGCAATGTCCAAGTAACTAAAACTGTCCCTAAAACCTATGGTTTTTTCAGTGAATTTCAAAGGTTTTTTAAATGCTAATTTGTAACTATAACGTGTCTGAAACCTATGGTTTTTTCAGTGAATTTCAAAGGTTTTTTAAATGCTAATTTGTAACTATAACGTGTCTGAAACCTATGGTTTTTCAGTGAATTTCAAAGGTTTTTTAAATGCTAATTTCTAACTATAACGTGCCTGAAACCTACGGTTTTTTCAGTGAATTTCAAAGGTTTTGTAAATGACAATTTTTAAATGTATTAATTGTTATATTAATTTTTTTCATACTGATTTACTACATTTTTAGAAACAATTTTTTTTACATATTTTATTTTTTAAATTACATTGTAATTACATTATACATTACATTACAAAAAATACTTTCTCAGAATGAATTACTTTAGTTTAAATACTTTGCAGATAGGCAATAGACTTTTAAGTACAGTAGTTACAGTTGTTGCAATGGGCAACACATTTTCAAACACAATGCAACATTCAGCTCAATGTGAATTTCTAGTTAAATGCAATTAGTTACTTTATGGATTACTTTTGTAACCACAGGACTGGATCCTAGATTCAGTCCTGGTACATCTCCTGTAAACAGTTGAGTAAAAGCGTTTTGGTTACAGTCGTGATTTTTAAGGAATATTATTGTATTTTAAAAGTTGACACTTAGAAACTTTTTCTCATAGAATCACCAATGTTATCCTATGGAAGGAAATTCACTTAGCAGGTAAAAACTGTTATCGTTACTTTTTCTTACTCAGTGTTGGATCCTGGATCCAGCACTGGTGCATCTCCTGTAAACAGTTGAAAAAATGCGTTTAAGTCATACAGGCGATTTTTAAGGAATATTTGTAGTTTGTGAAAATCAACACTTTGAAACTTTTTGCTGAAAACCAGTCAATCTTAGCCTATGAAGGAAATTCAAGTTACCGGTAAGTACGGTTAAAATTACTTTTGAGGATCAGTACTGGGCTGAAAGATGCAGCACTGAGGTCTCTCCTGATAACAGGTGAGTAAATCGGAATTCGTATTTCGGCTGATTTTAGAGGAATATTTTAAAGTTCCAAAACTCCACACTTAGAAGAATTTCCAAGTGAAACCAGTCAGTGTTAGCCTATGGAAGGAAATTCAAGTTACTGGTAAGTACGGTTAAAATTACTTTTCAGGACCAGTACTGGGCTGAAAGATGCAGCACTGAGGTCTCTCCTGATAACAGGTGAGTAAATCAGAATTTGGATTTCGGCTGATTTTAGAGGAATATTTGTATGTTTCAAAAATCAACACTTAGAAACTTTTTCAGCAAAAAGCAGGCAATGATATCCTATGGAAGGAAATTCAAGTTACTGGTAAGTACGGTTAAAATTACTTTTGAGGATCAGTACTGGGCTGAAAGATGCAGCACTGAGGTCTCTCCTGATAACAGGTGAGTAAATCGGAATTCGTATTTCGGCTGATTTTAGAGGAATATTTTAAAGTTCCAAAACTCCACACTTAGAAGAATTTCCAAGTGAAACCAGTCAATGTTAGCCTATGAAGGAAATTCAAGTTACCGGTAAGTACGGTTAAAATTACTTTTCAAGATCAGTACTGGGCTGAAAGATGCAGCACTGAGGTCTCTCCTGATAACAGGTGAGTAAATCGGAATTCGTATTTCGGCTGATTTTAGAGGAATATTTTAAAGTTCCAAAACTCCACACTTAGAAGAATTTCCAAGTGAAACCAGTCAATGTTAGCCTATGGAAGGAAATTCAAGTTACTGGTAAGTATGGTTAGAATTACTTTTCAGGACCAGTACTGGGCTGAAAGATACAGCACTGAGGTCTCTCCTGATAACAGGTGAGTAAATCGGAATTCGTATTTCGGCTGATTTTAGAGGAATATTTGCACAATGGTGAAGGGAGGGGCGGGGCCTGAGGTTACATCTGTGCAAACGCGCCCCGTGGCGCGTTTTAAGTTGGGGGATTAAGTCCCCTTGAATCCTGAGGTTCCCTATGGGCCAACTAGCCCACCAGGAACCTCCAATATGCGCCAGGGGGCTGCGTTGCAGAGACGTGTGAGAGGCCACACCCTTTTTACACCTCTCTGCAACGCAGCTCTGTGGCGCTTTCTGGATGTACCTGTTGGGCTAGTTGGCCCCCAGGGACCCTCAGGATTGAAGGGATTTAATTCCCATCTTAAAACGCGCCACGGGGCCTGTTTCACACATGTCACCTGAAGCCCCGCCCCTCCCTTCACCACTGTGCAAACGCGCCCCGTGGTGCGTTTTAAGTTGGGGGATTAAGTCCCCTTGAATCCTGAGGGTCCCCGGAGTCCAACTAGCCCACCATATACCTCCAAAAAGCGCCACAGAGCTGCGTTGCAGAGAGGTGTAAAAAGGGCGTGGCCTCTGTACACCTCTCTGCAAGGCAGCCCTGGCGCATACTGGAGGTTCCTGGTGGGCTAGTTGGCCTCAGGGACCCCCAGTATTCAAGGGGATCGTTCCCCTCTGCAAACGCGCCAGGGGCGCGTTTGCAGAGTGGTGAAGGAAGGGGCGGGGCCTGCGGGCCCGATCGTTTTTTTGTTTTGTTTTTTGTCCCCTGAAGGGGGAGCTGTGTAGCCCCCTTCCTTTTTTTCTGTTTTTGGGCCCTGGGGACCCCATCCCCAGGGCCTTACCCCTTTTAAATTTAAAAAAAAAAAAAACGGGAAGGGGGCCGCGTGGCCCCCTTCCTGGGCCTGTATTGGCCCCGGGGACCCCATCTCCCGGGGCATGGCCTCTATTTTTATTTTTAATATTTTGAGGGGGCTGCGTGGCCCCCTCCTCTGGCCATTTTAAGGCCCGGGGACCCCATCCCCGGGCCGGCCATACCCTTTTTTATTTTTATAATTTTTCAAAACTTTGGGGAGGGGGCCGCGTGGCCCCCTCCCGAGCCACTACTTGCCCCGGGGACCCCATCCCCGGGGCTGGCCCTCTCGTTGGGGACTGTGGGGGGTCCCCAAACCCCCACAGTCCCGCCGGCTCCCCGTGTCCTACGGGAGCCGGCATTGCTTACACATGGGGAGCAGCTAACATGCTGCTCCCCATGTGGAAAGCAGTCGGCTTTGGATATTGGAAGAGAGAGCAGGTTTCCTGCTCTCTCTTCCAATATCCAAAGCAAGTTTGCAATGACAGGACGGGAGCCGCGAGGCTCCGTCCTGTCATTGCAAACAGCAGTGTCCCGAGGGTAGGCACCCCGGGACACTGCAGGAGCCGACCCTGGGGGTGGCGGTCCCCAGGGCCACCACAGGCTCCAGGAGGGGGCCGCGCGGCCCCCTCCCATCGTGTGCACAGCCCCGGGGAGGTGGTGGTCCCCGGGGCTCTGGGAGTCCGTAACGGACCCCCATATTTAAATGTTTAGTGCCCCGGGGAGGTGGCGGTCCCGGGGCGTGTGGGGGCTGGAGCCCCCACACAGGTTTTTCATTTAAAAAAGAAGCCCCGGGAGGTGGTGGTCCCCGGGGCTGCGGGAGGGCTCAGAGCCCTCCCGCACCATTATGCATAAAGCCCCGGGGGTGGCGGTCCCCGGGGCTTGGGGACCCTTAGAGGCCCCCACACATAAAATTAACCCCCCCAGCATGCCCCCGGGACTTGGCCCACCCGGGGGCCAGTAACTATCGAGCGCGGGAGACCGCGCTCCGATTTCTCTGGCAGGATTCGCGCACCCTGAGCGCATCCTGCCGATTTTTTAAAAAAAATGCTTTTTTGCCCAGGGGGTCCTTGTGGGACCCCTGAGCAGGCCTAGGGGGTTAGGGTGATTCTACCCTGCCCCCTTTGTGCGTTTTGCGCACTTGTTTCTTTTTTTCTCGGCGGGATACGCGCACCCTAAGCGCATCCCGCCGATTTTAAAAAAAAAATCTTTTTCTGCCCAGGGGTCCTTGTGGGACCCCCTGAGCAGACCTAGGGGGTTAGGGGGTTTCTACCCTGCCCCCTTTTGCGCTTTCCGCACTTGTTTCTGTCCCTCGGTTCTGCCGAGGGACAAAATGGCTGCCAACACTTCCTGAATCGGAATGTTGACAGCCAGCTGACAACCAATTAGCATGCAGCTCGTGATCGGGACGGTGCGCGCAGGGTGCGCTGAGGGTACGCGTATCCGACGCGCCCATAGATATATATGTACTTTTACTTTTGATTTTCTCAGGAACTACTGAACGGATTTACACCATTTAAGCAAAAGGCACCAGTCTGAACCAAGGACTACCTCTTTGCCAAATTTGGTGTAATTCCGTTCAGCAGTTCGGGCTGTAGCTGCGACTAAAGGTTCCTATGGAAAAATGAATGGGAAAACGCGTTTTGGGACCCCCTTTTTCTCGGCCCCCGCTTCACGTATCACCCGAGACTTTCAGGGTAGGAGCGGAGCGGAGCGCCTCAACAAGTTGGAAACTTTCACGAAGATTCGTCAACCGGCGCCAACGTTATTTCAAATAGAATGTCGCGGATTTCCTATGGATAATAGGTTGTAACTATAACTATCTACTGGCGACCGCCAGTAGATAATATACACACATATATATCTATATATACATATATAGTTATATATATATATATATATATATATATATATATATATACATATACATATTCATATACACACACACACACATATTGTCAAAGCTAGAACACTTAAAAGTAATTAATCTGCAAAATAAAGACCTGCAAAGTAAATGACTGAAAACTTACCTGCAATGCAATGTAATGACTCCTGATGTAAAAATTTTGAGGTAAAACTGCCAAGGCAGCATACAGGCTTGAAAAAACCCCAGAAATGTTTACACAAGAACATGGAAGCAGCTAATGTGTGTTTTAAATATGAAGAAATATCCTTTTTCCTGGATGGTCACACTCCTCTCCCAGGGCAGAAGGTATTTCATGTGCCTTGAGCGAGAAATAATTGTCTAGATTCAGTAGCGGCCGGTGTTTGCTACGAGTGCCGGGGCGGACGGGATGATGAGGGGTGTGCAGGGGGGCATAGGGGTCACAAAAAGGAGGGGGGCAAAAAAATATTATAAAAATAATTAAAAAAACATACCTTCAGCCTGCCGCGTTGCGCTCCTCTGCTCCTCTTCTTCAGGCACAGGCTCCCAACCTACCCTACGGCCAATCCTGAAGTTGCTCTCATGTGAGAGGAGCTTCAGGATTGGCCTGAGCACCCTTGATTAGCGCTCCAGGACAGACTGGGAGTCTGTGTCTGCTCTCTCCAACCCCAGCAGTGCAGCTGGGGTTGGAGAGAGCTTCACTGCGCATGGTGGTTTGGCAGGCCTGAGACAGCCGGCCAAATTGTCATGCCCAGTGAAGTGAGTGCACTACCTCTCCGCTCAGTGCTGTGACCCCCCCAGGCCCCAGCCCCAAGACTCGGCAGGAAAGGAGAAATAAAACGAGTTTTGTTTTATTTTTCCTTTCCTGACGTTTTTGGGGGGCGACACTCCTCCGCCATAGCGGAGGAGCCACCGCTGCCTAGATTCCACTCCCCTAAAAGACCCAGGCCAGCACACACCTCCCAGTTTCTCTCTTCTACATGCCACCCCTGTGTTGTTCATGCTGCACCTGCCTCCTGATTGCTCAAACATCAATGAACACTGCCCCAGAGTTGAGACACTCTCAAACACATTGCCAAATCTATTCTCATCTCTATCTCTATCAACTCTGCCTCTGCCGTGTCGCACTGCCTTTGCCCCAACATCCTACTCTTGTGCCATCCAACACTGCTTTTCTCTCATATACTGCCCTTGCCTCCCACTCTCCATTACTTCCAGCACACCACTCTTGCCTTTGTCCCTTCATCCATGTAAGCATCCAATCTGCACATTCACTCATCTACTCACCCGTCTGGACACTAACTGAGTTATCTAATCATCCAACCATTGATTCATGCTTGTGTTCACCCACTCACCCAGCCACGTACATGCCAATCAATGAAAAAGCACTTTCACTTAGAAAAAGCAAGACTTGCTTGAGTTTTGCTTTCTGTAGCATTTGTAAGCAAAATAATTTTGAAGATATAATAAATCATAAGAGTAAGGCACTCTGGAATGTCAGTTTCTGTATTAGTGCATTGACTGACCTATCGAGTCATGGCTTTCACCACAGGACGTTTTTGCAAGAGACTCCTCAATATTTATCTAAAATATAAACACAGTTTCTTAGGCAACAATAGCAGAAGGAAAAACGTATTTTAATTGTATGAAGCAGGCTACACATTTCCATGCAATATAAAAACCATTTTGAGCAAGATGGAAAAACAATTAATTGAAACAGTAAGAATGGACTAAAAAATGTAAACTGTACTTACCAAATATTGGTTTAGAGTGCAAAAATGAGTTTTGCAGTTGATGCATGCAAACTGCTATGCTTTGGTTGCCAGGTCTCTGCATTTGAACTATAAACCATATTTCTGGTCCTAGGATTTGATTTAACAAATCACTGCAGTCTGGTAGTATTAGCCTTTGCTTTATTTGACGTGCTGACTAACACCCTTCATAACAATGATTTGAAAAATGAACTGGATGACTAGGGCTCTATTCAAAAAGGTAAATGTACACATGAAGATTTACTCATGTATAAATACAATTTTATTCTATTCACCATTTCTGACTATAAAGTTACTCCTAGGTGTAGACTTACATGTTTCCACCCCTCAGTTTAGGGAGTGGAGTCTGCATAAACGATATTTACGACTGTAAAGATACTATTAGTAACGATCGTATTTTATGTTCTACACACTTGGCAGAGACCTCTGCACCCAGGGCAGTGGCCACTGTAATCAGGCCAAAGATCTTCACATGTGGAAGGGAGTCCTCCACATGGAAGGGAACATGAGAATCAGGTACACCTGAACCAAATCACACACACCTGACATCCATTCCCCTTCCAAAAACATAAATACAGTCCTCACCATTGGCTCTGTTTTTATCCTTTTCGAGATCCTGGAGCTACCACATTCTTCGGAAATAATGCAGACCACAATATTAAAAAGGAAGAGAAACGTCACTTAGTAGGAGACAGCCCTTGTAGTTAAATATGGTAAAACCAGTGCTTAATTTGAGCCGGTGTTTGCAAGTGCACCCGGCCCCAACTGCGACATTCATACATGGGGCCTGCACTTATTTTTCTCCAACAGACTTTGATACAGAGTAAGAGGGAGAAAAACACAAAAGATTAAAAGAAGGAGGAAGAGAAAGACAGAAAATGGTAACAAAGGAAGAAAGCAGAGATGAAAAAGAACCTGTAAATGTGAGTCGAAAAGGCAGGAAGTGTTTGGTGATGGATTAAAGGGGCATCATATGGAATCAAGACTACGCTTCTTAGGTATTCGGCATCCCAACTACCCATTGTGCCTGCTGCGGGCTTTGGAGCAAAACGTCAGGCCGCAACGTTTATTCTTTTACAAATTAAGCACTGGGTAAAACAATACAAACAACTAGATGAGCTGGCTCCGTTCACTCTCAATGAAATACAGAACGCTGCCTTATTGCAGAAGGTGACAGACTTTGTCACTGCATTAGGGAAGAGGTACACTCCATGGGGGATATTAAAGATGGCAAGCACTGCCTGAAGGGCCACACAAGGCCTGATTCCATCTCACCCTCCTCAAGAACGCTGCCTTCACCACAATGCTCCCCACCTGCTATATCGGCTGCCTTGTTAGGCAACACTAATGTGGTGCCAAGTAAGCTTCTAAACATCCCTCTCTCATTAAAAACAAACCTACAATCACTCATACATATCTGTCTTCCCCCATGCCTGCATTGGTAGGCACACATCTCATACATACCCCTCACAAACACCCTCTGACAAGTACCCTATAAATATCTAGATGTTTCGATTGCATTTCTTTATCTGTAATATTTTTATACAGTCACTCTTTTGAATGGATTGGTTCCTTTGACTGGGGCAGGAGTAATAGCAAGTGCAACACACAGGGCAGGCGTCTCAATGCAACCCAACTACACTCACAGGTATGTCTTTACACTAACAATGACACTGCCATATTATAGAGGATTTGCAGCATTTCATTTGTTAAACGCCATCACTACATTTTACATGGTGTTTTTAATGACTTATAATTGTAGTTAGATCTGACCTAGACATTTATATTTTTAACCCATTATATACCCGTACACTTTAATTTTTCACTTTTAAGGCCTGTGCTTTTGTCCTATCAGCTACCTGCCACAACATCTACTTCTGCTCTTACACACTGCACCATACCCGCAGTGGCACCATAGAGCACACTGACTGGTAAGTTAAATGTCTGCTCTTTTGGGTTTGAGTCTAACCTGTATCTTCCTTTATGCCACAATCTTGGGATAAATAACACGGATATTCAAAAATATTGTTAAAAATATCAAGCACACAAATATCACCATTCTTTACATTAAATGCAAAAACACAAATATAGACTACAAAAATATAGCCGGAAAAGTTAACAAACATAACTAATATCGAAAACAAAAATATAGAAATACAAAAGATCTTCAACACAATAAGATGAAAGAAACATGTCCAAGAGCACAAAAACAATATAATCAACCTGAAATCAAGCTAAAAATCTATCTATCCATCTATCTATCTTTTTTCTATGAGTTAGCATTTACCATATAAAGTACATGATTGATTCTTAAACAAGCATATATAATTAAATATATACAAATGCCTCCCCAAAAATTAGCATTTACTATATATAGTACAACATTGAAATAAAAAATTCAAAACGTAACCCTGCAACCAAGGGAATTACATTTAAAAAAACAATTGACAAATAGAAACACTTTCCCAATTAAAAAACAGTATGAATAAAAAATTAACATGTGCCCCTAATTGCTGCATAAAAAGCCACCACTGCTGTAAAGCTTCACTATATGCAACTCAAGCTACAGACAGAAAGGCTGCAAAAATCTCCATAAATAAAACTCTAAATTTACAAAGTAGGTGCCAAATATAACATAACTTAAAGTTAACAACAACAATAATTAAAATATTTGAATGCACACAAAAATAGGTAACAATTAATAAAATATTGCATCTGCTAAACACAGTGCATCAAGACTGTGAAAAACAATATCCAATCAACAGTAAAAGTGAAAGCCACAAAATTATTGAGAAAGCATATTGCAAAGACAGAATATAATGTAAACATAAAAAATAAAACAGTGAAGCATAACGCCTAAAATAAATAAAAAACCTTTTTTACATTTAGAAATAGGCAATAAAAATGAACAAACACAAAACACCTTCAATAACTAAAACATTTCTCTTTCTAAACAATAACATTAAAAAGAACAACCCTGCAAGAAACACACAACCATCCAGCCAGAAAATAGAAATGTCAAAATCGTAAAAAAGTAAATATTATAAAACATGTTGGAAAATTATTAAATAGTTACATAAAATTAACATATTTTAAGAATTCTGTAATCTACAAATATAATGTTAGAAAGAGCAACAAAACAAATCTCAAAAAGGGAAAATGCTAATAATTTGTAGGGGATATACCTATATCACAGAAAGTGCTTCTAGTAAAAGGACACAATGTAAGTGCACTACACAGTGGCACAGTAACTGATGTATTCGTCTCTTTTGAACCTGAAGGAATATGTAATAATATTGTATCAACACAACTAAGACATTAGTTCTATCTTAGTTTCTTGATAAAACTCTTGATCTCAACCCCAGCCCCCTACATTTTTTATTTAAGATGGTAAAGGGCAATCCAATCAGATCTAGTTCCACACACTCAACTGGCTATAAAGAGGGAGGATCCAGAATAATCAAACCCTTTTCTACTAAAAAGTCTTAACTATTAACGAGATTTAGGGGTCGATTCCGATTCAAGCCGGAAAAAGCACCGACCGACTCGGATCCGGAAATAATACCGACCGACACGTACCCGTGGCGCCCGACACGCCAAGTACGATGCCAGGCGTGAAAAATCCGACCGACACGTACCGAAACCAAGTCGACCGACCGAGCCGCAAGGAAAACAGCAATCCGGCCGGAAAAACACGCGAATCCAACCGAAACGTACACGCGAACTCCAAACCGCAAAGTACGATGCAAGGCGCGAAAACCACGAGCGAGTCGGACGGAGGCCAAGCCGTACGACCGACACGCATACAAAACCGAGCCGAAGCAACACAAAACACCGCGACCGACGCGTACGCAGCATAGAAAACTGCACAAACACAGCGTGAACGAAACGGAGAACACCGTACGAGACAAATGCAGGGTCCGACTCGGTCACAAGAACGTTTCCAACATACACAAACAGCACAAAGGAAAAATCACCCAAAATAAGGCCAAACAAGCAATTACCAAGCCAATAAATACTGGGGGGTGGGGACAGAGAACAAAGACACACCCACAACTCCACCTATATAAAGGACACAAATCACAACCATGAGCCTTTGCAAATGCCATTCCACTGCCAGCACCCAAGAGAAAGCAACCACACACCCACAGCTCATCCCTCACACAAGCCACACACCATCAGCACACCAACAAATACCTACCTCACATACACCCAGCAAAACACACACTCACACCCTCACCTGCACACCAACACACACATCACTCACCATCACCATGCCCCCAAGAAGAATCCCAAGTTCCTAGATAGTGAATTGGAAGTCATGGTAGACGAGATCCTCAGGGTAGAGCCACAGCTGTTTGGCACACTGGTCCAACAGACCCCCATCTCCCAGAAAACCAAGATGTGGGAGAGGATCATCAACAGGGTGAACGCACAATCACCATGTCGGCGCACAAAGAGCGACATCCAGAACAGGTGGTATGACGTGCGCAGGAGGGTACGGGACCTGCTGAAGAAAGACTACATCAACAGCCAATACACCGGCAGTGGCCCTCCTGCCAAGCCAATATACCTCAGGCCCTGGGAGGAGAAGGTGCGGGCCATCCTTCCGCCAGTGAGCGTATATGGACTAGAGGACATCCCAGAGCCTGGTGAGTACACAACAAATGTACACAGTATACTGCCATAAAACACACACATCACTGTCAAGGGAGAGTCAAACCATGCACTCATAGCAATTACACAGCAACCAGAACAGAATCATCCCAAAATGTGTATGTCAGTCAGATAAACACAACACATGCCATCAAAAAGTCACATCCAACTGTGCCAACACATGTACAAACACAACTACAACTACAGCTAGGCAGTGGCACAAATAGAACTAACAAACACATCCAGACATGTAGCCACCACAACAACACCAACACACAGTGAAGACCACTCAAAGGAAGGAATTCTGTGTATGCTGGCCAAGTCAGTGTAGCCAATAGCATCATGGGAGTCGCAGTCACACATATTGCCCCCCCCACAACTGTCCCATCAACACCACCCTGAACTATGCTCACATCAACAAACATCAGGACACCACTGACTGACATCCTGAGAGACAACTTCCACTCCCTGCAATGCAAGCACGTTCCATGGTGGGATATCTGGCTAGCTGGGTGGGAAGGAGGACTTGCAGCACTGACCATAGTCACAAGCACCTCCCCTCACACACACCCCAACACAAACTCCACAGAACCCACCTGGTAGAATGCAATGCCCCCATCCTAACACAAGATCCCACAAAGAACCACCACCCTGGGTTATGTTGTGTGAAGCACAGGGCCACTCTTGGGACTTCTAGCCAAACAACTGCCAGGACAACACTCCCAGCCATCCTGTCAGCACAGCCAGCCCACCCCACAGGGAAGCAGAGTCAAAAGGAAGGAAGCATGGGCATGCTGGGAAGGGGGAGGAGGCAATAGCATGATGGGAGTCGTAGTCACAGCTCTACATCCCCCACCACATGGCCCAGCAAGCTCACACTCACGCATGCACATCCCACAGAGAGTGGAAAGGCCCATCAAAGATGTCTGACACTGTTGCTGTGTCGTGGGGAGCACAAGGGCATGCTGGGTACTGCACACCAACCAACAGCAGGACACCACTGTCAGCCATCTTGCCATTGCTCTCACACCCACACACACTGAACTCCCCACAAAAGCAAGTAAGTATGGGAATGCTGGGAAGTGGGGTGGAGGCAATAGCATGATGGGAGTCGTAGTCACAGACATAGCTCACCCCCACAACTGTCCCATCAACACCACCCTGAACCATGCTCACATCACAGGGAGTGGAGAAGGACTCACAAGATGGCTGACACTGGCTACTGCTGTGGGGAGCACAAGGCCCTGCTGCCAACTGTGCACCAACAAACAGCAGGACACCACTGACTGACATCCTGAGAGACAACTTCCACTCCCTGCAATGCAAGCACGTTCCATGGTGGGATAACTGACTGGCTGGGTGGGTGGGAAGGAGGGCCGGCTGTCAACCAAACACAACCAATGCAGACCATGTTCACACCCCAGAAAATACATAGAAATGCCCAAATAATGCAGGACAATGTGCCACACCAATATCAACCCCTGACTGTGACGACTTAGGACAATGCAATGTACAGGCCCGCACCCAGAGGCACAGTCACAACTGTCATGTGTGTCAACCATTGATGCCTGCAGAAACATAACATACATTGTTTGTGTCTCCCAAAAACAGGTGATGATGGGGACACAGCAGCAGACGCTGAGGAGTCCCAGTCCCAGGCTCAAGAGGATGCGGAGCTCACTGGCGTCAGTACAGCCTCTGTCCTCCTCGGACGATGAAGACCAACCTGGCACATCCGGTGCAAGTCAACATGCAGCACCAGCAGGACCACCAGCTGCAGCACCAGCAGGACCACCAGCTGCACCCCCTGCACCCACCCCTCCAACGACTGTCACCACAAATACCATCCCTGCCGACATGGACAGAACAAGGAGCAACACCAGCACAGGGACCCTGGACCAACCTGGGGCCATGGACACCACCACCACCACCAACCCCCAAGGTGGACCAGGGTTATCTGTGCGTGCCACTGCACACACTGCACATGTCAGCAGGGGTGGTGGGAGGGGTGGGAGACAGAGGTCGCTGCTTGCAGACGTTGCTGGTGTGCATGATGACCCACAACTGGTACGCATAGCTGATGCGTACCAGTCCAGCACCGGAGACCTCAGCCAGGTAGTGGGGCTCCTCAGAGACATGAAACAGCAGCAGGCTGCCCATCATGCCCGCTTGGACTCCCACATGTCCCATGTGGAGTCACACATGTCCCGCGTGGACTCACACATGTCCCGCGTGGAGTCCAAGTGGGATGCACTGCATGAGATGACGGCGGTGCACAGGGACATTTTACAATGCCTCCGCCAGATGAACAGCAACCAGTCCACACCTCCCTGTGTGCCAACAACATCTAGTGCCGAACAAACTGCAACTGCCACAGGGAGGGAGGAGGACTCTGGCGGAGAGTCCCCTGCACCGCAGCAGCCTGTACTTGAGGGGCCCCCCAAGAAGAGGGGTCGTCCGAGGAGGGAAAAGTGAGAGGCCGATGGCCAAGCGCAACTCCCAGGAAGCCTGAACCTGTTCTGGATGTTTGCCTTTGTGCACAGACTGTTCACCCTGTTGACGGCAACACTACTCCCACACATTGCATGGGGAGTACAAGTTGGACCAATGTGTCAGACAACTGTGGCCCCGATACTGGGGATCCTGTCTACCAGGACTTTCAATTCACCTAGGAACTTCGGATTGCAAGATTTATGTACAGCACTACCCATCCTATGCACTATTAACACAAATGTATCACAATAAACACACTAATACACCATACTTGCCTCTGTTGTGATTCAAACATAGGTGCTGTTATGGGGATGATGAACTGCAAAATTACACTGTGTATGCGAACTGCAACAGCAAGGACAACACAGGCATGTGAGTAAAGGCAACGTGACACATATGAGGGAGACACACCACCAGGGCTACACAACACATACACACCTAGGCCATCTGACTCATTGCCTACACTGATGTTGCCAGGGAAGACGGTGCAATGCACAGACACCACACCCATTCCCAGTTGTAGTCAAGTAGCCCACAGGTGCAGTAAGCAAATGGCAGTCAAATGTGTGACCACAGACAACGCACATCACAAAGTGAAGCACAGGTTTATTACACAGTTGCAACATGTCGTAACCACTACAGATGCAAGGTAATCCCACCTGGCAGCGGGCACACAGTCAACAACTGTAGACGGAAGGAAGTCCATGGGTGTGGCGCACATCACCTGTAGGGACACAACAGCTACCACCCTGGATGTGCAATCACGTCGTCAGTGGACACAGTTGACCAAACGAATCTGAAAGTACCCTGTGAAGGACAGAAATGACACACAGTCAAAAGCAATGGAGTACAGGACAGAACAGCAAAACTCATGCACAATACATGTTACAAGATACCCACCCAGAACCAAGTTAGCATGTCAACACTGTTGGGGAGTACAGCCCACCTGTTAGCACACATCGCAACACACATCCAGTCAAGTAGCCCATGGACACACTCCAACAGCACCAGAGCACCACCCACACATCATGCCAACTCACATCATTGACATGACACCTCAGGATACTCACATTCAGCTAAAGAAGTTGGTGATGAGCTGTGTGCGGACATCACCATCATCATCATCATCATCATCATCATCGTCACTGGCATCGTGGTCCAGGCCAGGATCCTCCACAGGTGGCGGATGTTGGTCATTGTCATCCTGGATGAGAGGCAACTCCTTCCGCACTGCCAGGTTGTGGAGCATGCAGCAGACAATGATAATCTTGCACACTTTCGCAGGGGCATATGGGAGGGACCCTCCGGTCTTGTCCAGGCAGCGGAAGCGGCTCTTCAGGAGACCAAATGTCCGCTCAATCACTCTCCTGGTCCGACCATGTGCCTCATTGTAGCGCATCTGGGCTGGTGTCACAGGGTTCCTGAGGGGTGTCAGCAACCACGGCATGTTGGGGTATCCCGAGTCACCTACGGACAGACAAGTGCACATTAGCTGACTTGGAAAAGTGGGCGGAATACTACAGATCAGATCACACACAATGGCACAAAGTCAGTACACACCGACAAGCCAGGCACGCTGGTTCTGCATCTGTGCCATCATCCTAGGGGTTGCGACTACTCCTCATCACAAAGGCATCGTGTGCTGAACCAGGGAAACGGGCACACACGTGTGTGATGGTCATGTCTGCAAGACACACCACCAGTGCATTGACCGAGTGGTAGCGCTTGCGGTTCCTGTAGGCCTGCTCCTGGGCCTGTGGTGGTACCAAAGCCACATGTGTCCCATCAATGGAGCCAATGACATGCGGCATCCTCCCCAGGGCATAAAAGTCACTCTTCACGTCAGTGAGTCGTCGCAGTCTAGGGAAATAGATGTACCGGTTCAGGAATAGCAACATTGCCGCCAAAACATCGCAGAGCACACGGCTCAACATGGTCTGTGACATCCCACCAGCAGTCGCCACAGTATGTTGGAAGGTACCGGTGGCAAAGAAGTATAGGGCTGCCATCACCTTCACCTTGGGGGTCAGCGCTGTAGGATACGGCCGGCCAGGCTGCAAATGTGGGGACAACTGCACTGCCAAATCCTCAATCAGCTGCCTGGTGAAGCGGTACCGTCGGATGCTGTCCCCTTCCACCATCGTTGCCAGGTCTGGGAATGGTCGATGGACAGCAGGAGCCCTGCAGTGCAGAGGAGAAGTAAGCAAGATTGTCAGTCACCCCACATATGCGGCATTGAACATACTCAAGATCCCAACATACATCATTATGAGGCACAACTACATGAAGTGTGCAGTTCTGGAAGGACATGTATGGTACATACATGGCCAACATCTGTCAACACGGTCCAACAGGTGGCATCAATTAGTCCCAGGTTGGCCCATTGGATATCATGAGGCCGTGTCACAGTTCCCATCTCCTGCTGCCGTGTCACAATAACCCCCACAGTGACA
Source organism: Calotriton arnoldi (assembly GCA_963921515.1). Lineage (NCBI taxonomy): Eukaryota > Metazoa > Chordata > Amphibia > Caudata > Salamandridae > Calotriton > Calotriton arnoldi. The sequence goes on along the minus strand of CAWUFW010013357.1, from coordinate 252,973 downwards.
TGTGAGGACAGATGTGCCCCAGGCACCACAGCTCAACGACAGGTACATTCCCAGGGACCCTGTATTGCCACATGGACACTGGCATTACATGGAGTATCATGTATACACCACAGCAAAACAACCATGACCCCCACAGGTAGTGGCCCCACTTGCCACGGCAGGACAGACATGGACGTCTGTGACACACACACGCACAACATCAAAGTCCATGCACACACAACCTGGATGTGGAGACTGTCTCCCATTGTGCACATGAAATCAGAGACATTGTAAACACTACATGCACAAAGACTGTGGAGGACCATCACTATTGTGCCACTGGGACACCCTGGCTCAAACATACCGTCCCACATGGGACTCACGGGGTATGTGACATGACATACACATACACCACCGTGAAATGTGACCATGGCACATGCACAGATATGAACAGTTGCACATCACAGTGGTCATGCACACGTAACACCCAGGATCCTGTCCCCATGAACACGTGCACAGCCTGGGGGTGGCTGCCCACAGGTGACACCCACAGGACAACATGTACACCAACATACACACAATAGGAAATGCAGCCTTACATGCCTTATGATAAAGTTTGGACAGGCTGTCGTGATGTAGGTGTGCCCCTCACTCCCTGGGAGCTATCTGTGGCGGGCATATGTCCATCTGAGACAGGCATGCTGACATATGCCAGTCACATGTACAGTGATGCGTTGTACTGCAATGGACCGATCGGTGCCCCCGGCCGGCCCATTGCATTCAATGTGTGCGGGTACGCGTTGTACCCCTGTACGTGTTGTACCGCAATGGACCGATCGGTGCCTCCGGCCGGCCCATTGCATTCAATGTGTGCGGGTACGCGTTGTACCCCTGTACGGGTTGTACCGCAATGGACCGATCGGTGCCTCCGGCCGGCCCATTGCATTCAATGTGTGCGGTACGCGTTGTACCCCTGTACGCGTTGTACCGCAATGGACCGATCGGTGCCTCCGGCCGGCCCATTGCATTCAATGTGTGCGGTACGCGTTGTACCCCTGTATGCGTTGTACCGCAATGGACCGATCGGTGCCTCCGGCCGGCCCATTGCATTCAATGTGTGCGGGTACGCGTTGTACCTCTGTACGCGTTGTACCGCAATGGACCGATCGGTGCGCACCCATTGACAATGGGCTTGCCTGGCAACGGACGCGTTTCGAATTTCGAACGAGTCGGTTGCTGGAAAATCAGTTGGTCACCCACAACAATGTTGCAAAATTATGTATGTCATGAAGTTGAAGATTTGAAGGATGCTGTGGGCGTGTTTTGGTGCTGCTATTCCATGGATTGGCCAGATTCAGAAGATGCAAACGACTTGGACCTATCACTTTGGACACAAGGGACAGTATCTGCCTCTCCAGCACATATATATTGCTGGCTGTTCCCCTGAGAGCTCACTTGCCTGCACTACATGCTCCAGGACGACATCTGCCACTGCACTGCTGCTGTCTCTGCCCCTCTGGACCCTGCAATGGCACGTACTGTGGAGAGAGCCCCAGCCTTCAGCCTTGAAGAGAACCAGGCCCTGCTGGACAGCCTACTTCCACAGTACAGCAAGCTGTATGGGACACCAGGGGAGCAGGTGAGTGTTCTGTGCACTGCCTTTCTGAATGTGCATTTTGTCTGACTAGCAAGGCTGAAAGTCTGCACGCCACTGGCTAGCAGGCTCACTGAGTAGTTGTCACCCCCATAGTGTGTAGTGACATGCACTGGACAGGTATGGTGCAGTGACAGTGCATTTGAACAAGGTTTTACTTCCCATGCAATGATACCATTTAGTGACGTCTGGCAAACTGTCCATGGGCAGCTTTGCACTGCCTGTGTACATCATGTGCCCCTGTGATTGAGACATGTATATACAACTGTGTCATGCACGGATATGTTGCATGTGTGGTAATGGCCTTTTCACTTTGTCATCCTGACAGGTTAATGCCCATCGGAAGCAGGAGATCTGGAAGGACATCGTCCGGGCCGTCCGGTCCGTGGGGGTCTACAAGCGCCGGATCCGCAACTGCCAGAAGAGGTGGCAGGACCTTCGGGGCTGGACCCAGAGGATTGCACGGGTCCAGCTGAAGCTGTCGCCTCCTCCCAGGAGGGGCGGAACACGGACCCTGACCCCCCACATGCTCCAGATCCTGGCGGTGGTGTTTCCAGACCTGGATGGGCAGCTGAAGGCCAGACAGCAGCAAGGAGGGGTGAGTCAAAGACTGCACTGTGAACTCTGTATTACATGCTTTGTGCCCTCCTCTGGCCTGGTTCAACTGCCACAGTGCAGCAGTCATGTTGTCCAGGAGCCATGTCCCTCTATTGTGCACTGCCCACTGCTCATCTGATACCCAGGTGTGGCCCTTACATTCAGGGAATTGTGTCACTTGGGACTGTGTCCTTGCAGTTTGCTGCACTAAAGGTGGGGGACAGCATCTGTTTCCCTAACTCTGTTGTGGGCATCATGGGTGGGTCCATTGTTCACACAACGCCTGTGTTCGGACATGTGATCTGCGTGTTGCTTTGATATGCGGTCCACTTGCTGAGCTGAGCCACCACATGTGCCTGGGGTATGTGGCACACGCCCATGCAGCGGGTGGGAACAATGTTTGGGCCCCAGGAGTGTGCAGATTACGTGTGTCACACATACATAGCCAGCTATCCACTGTCCAGGGCACATCCCTCATTCATGTGGAGCAGGACAGTCATGCCTACTCCAGGCCATGCAATGCACTCTGTACTCCCACTCCCGTGTATCAGCTGACACATTGTGCACAGTGATTTGACCCCTCAGGTGTCTGCCTCTGTGTCAGTGTGCTGTGGATTAGTTGCCAGGACTGCTGGGGTGTTTCTTGGTAGGGGCTCAGCATGCCCCTGGAGATGTGACCATAGGAGACGATACTTGTGTGTCACATAGGTGTTTGATCAGCTGCCCGTGCAGACTGGGGTATGCGAATGTGAAGTTCAGGCAGCTGTTCCCCATTCACAGCAAATTGTGAGGGGCTCAGGTTCAGAGGGTAGTGTCACAGGTCTACCATATGTCCAATAGGTATGACCTGGACAGATGAGGGTTAAGAGGATGTGTTGTGGGGGGGATGTACATGTGCACTTGTGCAGCTCCAGGACTTGCATTCCCCATGACCTACTATTGTGACACAGTGCAGAGTGTTGTTGTCTGGCTGCAAAGTCATACATCACTGAGACAGTGATGTATGACTTTGCAGTCATGCCTCCGCCATGGCATGTGTCTACTGATTGGTGAGCCTGCAGGGGAGTGACATGTGCTACATGCACACCATAGTGGCGCTGGCTATCAGGACATGGGTGCATCATGGTGTCTGTCGCTGGTATGCATCACATGCATTTCCTATTTGACTCTGGGCATCCCTTTCATCCGGAAACCTGTACTGACTCACTGGCAAGAGTTGTGATGTGTGCATGTCCACATGCCACACCGTGTCCTCTGCACTGTCCAACTACTGTGTACTTGGTGCATGTGTCAACACTGGGGTGTTGCAATCCAACAGACACCAGACAGATGGGTGCAAGGCCATGTGGGATGTGAGTGCCATGCTTGGCATCAGACTGACAATTGACTTCTCCTGTTCAATTAGGGCACTTTTAGCAATGTACAACTGATGATGCCAGGGCTTGCTCTGTGATGTGCTGTGCTCACAGTGGTGTGTGCGTTATGTGCAGGTGACTGATGTCTGTCTGTTTCCCCATTGTTTGCAGATACATCCACGGCCACGGAAGGGGACAGCTCCACGGACCAGGAGGAGCCAGAGAGCCAGACTGGGTCAGCAGCCGAGGAGTGGTCGGAGGGACCCAGTGGCACGGAGGGCGAGGGGAGCCACACCGAGGAGTCCTCAGCACCATCCACCTCAGCTGAGGACCAGAGCAACTCGGAGGATGACTCCCTTGTGGAGGCGGGTGTCAGCAGCCACCACACCCCAGCTAGTGTTGCTGTCCCCGCCACCACCAGCACCACCACCGCCCTCCCATCGGCTCCCATTCCCCAGGTCCGTGGAGGCTCCCATGTTCGGGAGCGTGTCTCCTTTGGGCCAGGCACCGCACCCCCTGCCCCTGTGTCCCCTGCTGCCCTGAGTGAGGAGTCTGTGTACCTCCTTCGCCAGCTCCATGTAGGGCAGACAGCCATGCTGAGTGTCCTCCATGCGCACACTGCACTGTTGACTCAGCTGGTGTCGTTCATGGAGGGCATCTCATCGGGCATGTCTGACCTACAGAGGGGCAATAGGTCCATGGACTCCTCCCTGACGGCAGCAGTGTCCCTCCTCAGACAGTCCCTCACCCCTCCTGCCTCTGCTCCATCCACACTCCCCAGCACCTTACCCGTCCCAAGCACACACACACCGGCACAGGCACACACCAGCACACACACATCCAGCACACAGACACACACGCCACTAACAAAACGTACACGCACGCACAGTCAGGGGACTGAAACCAGACTCACAGGGGATGGGGCCCTGGTACACATACACGCATCCACGGGCACTGCGCAGTCCTCAGTTGCCTCTCCCTCCAAAGCACCCTCCCTTGCCTCACCTGCAACCCCAAAGACCCAGCGCCTCTTCCTCAGTGACCTCGGCCTCTTCCCCTCCGATCCAGCTGCTCCAGCATCCAGGGTGAAGAGGAAGCCCCCCACACGGAGCAGAGTGCCCTCGCCCCCGGACACCCTCCCACAGGCGCAGACAGACTGAGGCCCCCACCCGCAAGTCCCCCGGGAGTGGTAAGAGCAAGATCCCGCCGCCGCCCTGCAGATCAAGCACCAGGTCTCCTTCCTCCATCCCTCAGGCCCCCACTCCACAGGTGCCCCCACCACACACTGCCCCAGGTTCCCCCACCCACAGATATACCATCCACAAGAGGCTCCGGCCTTCTCCCCCTGCCACTTGCTCTCCCGGCACCACACCCCCCGCTGCGCTTGTCTGTGCCACTGATGTGGTGAGGGTGTCCTCCCCCTCTGTCCAGCCCACCTTGCCTGTTCCCCATTCTCCTCCCCTGGTGGTAGGCACTGCAGTGGAGTCCACTACCACCCTCTCTGACTTGGGCACTGCAGTGGCGGACCTGTCCACTCCATCTGCAGGGTCCACTGCAGTCGTGCCGGCACCCACAACATCTGAGCCATGCCCCCAGTTGTGCCGGCACACACCATGTCAGACACCTCCACTGCAGTTGTCAGTGGCTCTCCAGCACCCACCACCCCTTCCCTGCTTCCTCCTGGTGAGCCCTGATCCTGTCCCTGCGGTGCCTGGCCTACCCCCGGTTGCCCCTCCTAGTGGATTGTCCCTGGTTTTGTGCAGGCATGTGTAGGGTGGCATCTGCCACTGTCACCCACTTGTGACTTGGTTGATGGACTGGCCATTGGCCTTTGTTTATGTTCTACCGGACTTCTACTTTTAATGCCACATATGCTGAATAAAGCAACTTTCTGTTCTCTAGTGCTTTTGCTTCTGATGTACATGATGTTGATGATGCTAACCATGCCCTTGCTGCAGTGATGGTGATATTTGGTCTCATGATAATGAAGTGTTACTGTGCAGGAACCCATGTGGTCCAGGGGGAATGTGTCCTATCCTGTGGTGTATCCATGTCATCCAGAGCAGCATCTGAGGGTGTCATGTGTTCAGTATTTGGCAATGGGATTTCCTACTTAGATTGGCAATTTCACATCTGTGGATTCCACCCCTGCACATCTGTTGTGCCTGCCATTGTTCAATTCGTCTACTTCCCTGACCGTGTGGCCATCTCCAGTGGACATGCAGGTTTGGGCATCAATGGGGAAGGACTCATCTGTGTTGTCAGTGCAACATTGCTATACAAGTGTGTTGGATCTGTGCTGATGATTCCGTTGGCACTTCCATGACCAGGCTGATGTGACGGGAGCCCTCATTTGGTGCTAATTGTTGATTGTGTGACCAAGTGCTCAGCTGACATGATGGGGCCCTACTGAGGCAACATATGGCACAGCTTTCCTCACACAGGAGTGGAGTCCCCTCATGGCAGTGTGTACTCCTGTGACATTGCCTGCGCCCAAGGTGTGTGTTGTATGTGCATGTCTGTGTGTTCACTTCCGTTTAGCTGTGCATGCTGTGATCCCTAGTGTTGTACCTGTTTGTGATGCTAGCTGAGTTGAGCTATGTTCCCCCAAAGTCTTCTCCTGGGTTCTCTGTGATGTGGGTGCATGGCACATTACTGGTCATCAGGGTGTCACCCATAGGTGTGTTTGCTGTCAGGGCTGAGTTTGTGTGCAGACGCAGATGGGTCACAGTCAGGTTTCCCCTTGGCACTTGTTGTTTGCCCCTGTCATGTGATTTCCAGTTTGTGTTATCTTTCAGTGATTGTGACACGTTGTGTGTGTGACTGCTGGCACTCCTCAGGGTCCGGGCTGCAATGTTGGTTGTTGTCTATGTGTGTTCTTTGTGGGTGACCTTGGCTTCTTCATTGGTGTGTGACTGTGGCTGGGATCCCATTGGTTGGTGTGGTATTGCCGTCATGTCCATGTACAGCGTAGTGTGCAGTGTGTCAGACATTCAGGAGTCTTGTTGAGTGTCCATGTGTGATGTGTTTCTGCACCTTGGTTCCCACCCACCACCCTGGAATAGTCATGGGTGCATGTACAATGTCACCAGTGCATGTGTGCTTCACTGCTGCACATTGTTGGAGGTCAAGGGGTGTGGTGTTGAGTGTGTGCAGATGAGAGTTGTTGCCCGGCTAGGCCCCTGCCTCCATGTTGGCCTTGGCTTACTGGCCATGCTGTTTGATTTGTGCTTGTGTAGGTGTGATGGTAGTTAGTTGCTCAGTACACATGACTGTAGTTCACAGTGTGAACCACATTTAGCTTTGTCATCACAGTGGGATTAGTAATGCAGCCCAGGGTCACCACATTGTGGGGGCCCTGGGGGTGGTGCTGTGGTGTGTCTGTGTCTTGCTGTGTCAGTTGCTGTCCCTACGTGCCTGTGTGACATGTATGATTTGTGCTCCCTCTCATCTGACAATGCCTGCTTGCCCACATAGGGGATTTGGATCCATGAGTTACCTTTGTGTGGCACTGTATGCACATCTGTATGATTGGTATTCAGGTCTCCTCATGTGTTGTGTGGTTGCCTGGGGACACTGGCACCCCCTCACCTGTTGTGTATGATGTGCAGTGTGGGTCTGCCTGTTTGTGTTTGTGCATCTGCACCACTGCATTGGCATATCTTGGGTGTGCCATTGGCTGTATGTAGTTTGGTGGGTTTCCCCTGCTGTCCCTGGGACTCCTAGGTCATCGGTCAGCACAATGATCATGGTTTGTGTGTCCCATTGCTGCCATGGTATGGTATCTGTTCACCTCACATCTGCAGTCTCCACAGGGTATCTGCATGTGTGTGCCCATTGGTGCAAATATGTGGGTCTGCATTCTGATGGTCACTTCTGTCATTGTGTCATTGATGATTGTTGACAGTGTCAGCCCCCATGGGTGTTGTTTGTCTGCACATGGCCAAAGGTATGTCTTATTTGCACTGCAGGATTTGGCTCCCCCAATTTATGTTGCAATCGGACACATACACTACTTTGCCACTGATGTGTTTGTTGTTCTGTGACCAGGAATCATCCATGCAGTTTGGCAGTTGCACCTCTTTCTTTGTCAACACTTACCTTTTGGTCACTGTGATGATGGGGGTTTGGACCCCATTGCCACAATGTTCGAAATGTGCTTCAGCTATGGACCCCACACTTACATTTTGGTCACTGTGATGATGGGGGTTTGGACCCCATTGCCACAATGTTCAAAATGTGCTTCAGCTATGGACCCCACACTTACCTTTTGGTCACTGTGATGATGGGGGTTTGGAACCCATTGCCACAATGTTCAAAGTGTGCTTCAGCTATGGACCCCACACTTACATTTTGGTCACTGTGATGATGGGGGTTTGGAACCCATTGCCACAATGTTCAAAGTATGCTTCAGCTATGGACCCCACACTTACATTTTGGTCACTGTGATGATGGGGGTTTGGAACCCATTGCCACAATGTTCAAAGTGTGCTTCAGCTATGGACCCCACACTTACATTTTGGTCACTGTGATGATGGGGGTTTGGACCCCATTGCCACAATGTTCGAAATGTGCTTCAGCTATGGACCCCACACTTACATTTTGGTCACTGTGATGATGGGGGTTTGGACCCCATTGCCACAATGTTCAAAGTGTGCTTCAGCTATGGACCCCACACTTACATTTTGGTCACTGTGATGATGGGGGTTTGGAACCCATTGCCACAATGTTCAAAGTGTGCTTCAGCTATGGACCCCACACTTACATTTTGGTCACTGTGATGATGGGGGTTTGGACCCCATTGCCACAATGTTCAAAATGTGCTTCAGCTATGGACCCCACACTTACATTTTGGTCACTGTGATGATGGGGGTTTGGACCCCATTGCCACAATGGTCATGGCCTGCTTGCATTGTGGGTGCCACACACATATATGTGTGGCACATGTGCTAGGGGGTCACATTGTATGTTCAAAGTCATGTTCGGTGTTGTAGGCATTTGACACAGTATACACACGCTTGTCATGGTGTTGGGGGATGTCTTCTTCTTGCATTCCCTAGGTTGTGGTGTGCTGGTTGTGTCATGCATTGTCCATCCTATGAGTGGGGGTGGTAGTAGTGGTAGGCATCCAGCCCCCTGGGTGAGGGTGGTAGTAGTGGTAGGCATCCAGCCCCCCTGGGTGAGGGTGGTAGTAGTGGTAGGCATCCTGCCCCCCTGGCTAAGGGTGGTAGTAGTGGTAGGCATCCTGCCCCCCTGGCTAAGGGTGGTAGTAGTGGTAGGCATCCTGCCCCCCTGGGTAAGGGTGGTAGTAGTGGTAGGCATCCAGCCCCCTGGCTGAGGGTGGTAGTAGTGGTAGGCATCCAGCCCCCCTGGCTAAGGGTGGTAGTAGTGGTAGGCATCCAGCCCCCCTGGCTAAGGGTGGTAGTAGTGGTAGGCATCCAGCCCCCCTGGGTAGGGGTGGTGGTGCGCATTCAGGCCCCTGTGTGCATATGTGGCATTGGTGATGGGCATCCCGCCCCTATGGTGCTGCTGTTGCTGGTGTAAGTATATTCTGCATCCCTCTGTGTGTGTGTGATGTGTCGTGTACGTGTTGTATGTGTTTTGTGGTTGGTGTCTGGCTTACCTTCTGCGCCGTACGCGTCCGTGCCTGTTCCGGTAGTAAATGTAGAATATTGGTATGATCGGGACGAAGGGATTCATGGTTGGTTCGTGTCGTTCGTCCTTCTCGTTGCTTCGCGTCGTCCTCGTCGCTTCGCCTCATCCTCGCTCGCCTCGCCCTCGTCGCCTCGCTCGCTGTCGCCGCGTCGTCCTCGTCGCTGGCGTGTTCGTCTCGGAGCCGTGGATCGTGTTGTGGCGCGAATCGGAGCTTATGTGCGCCTCTCCCGGATGCTTTGACGTGCCGTGCGTAGCGACGGGTTCGGCACGTACGGAAAGCGCATCGTACTCGTTCGGCCGGACGGAGCTGCATTTTCCCTTCCGTGCGACTCAATTCAGCGTTTCCGGATTCGCCTCGGTCGGGGAACATGACCTGGTTTGGGTGAGTACGGCTCGGCCGGATTCTTTGCTGTTGTGCGCATCGTACTTACTCGTTCGGTGTGCTGTACGGATCGGTCGGGAAACAGGCTTTCGCATGGCTTTTTTCCCGACCGAATGGTGTTGGGTGCGCCTCCGACCGAGATCGGAATCGGCCCCTTCGTGTCCAGACCTGGCCTACAACTCAATGGCACACTATAAAAGCAACAACAAATTGAAAAATAATTCAATACCTTGTAGCGTAGTCTACGAGAATCAAGCTGTACTAGCCTTACATCTTTATAGGAAATATTCCAGGTACTGGAAAAAGCAGTTAAAAGGAGACTTCTAAATTGAAATGGTCAGAGTTTATCACGTTAAAAAAGATACTTGGAGGCAGACAGCATCAGCCAGGGTTTAGCCATTTTAATTCTTTTAGTATTTCCTCCAGACTACATATCGTAACAAAATAAAAAGTGGGATGAGAATCTGAGAACCATCAACATCAAACAATTTGATAAAACAACTAACTGATATTACTGAGGGAGAATATGATAAATGTAAAACAGAAGTAGACAAAATCACCAAAACTATCGAGGGTAACGACAGGGGAGAGGGGAATATAGCATGTTACATCGCATGCTATTACATCGCGTTCTATTACAACGCGGTCGTTACAACGACCGTGTTGTTAGAACGCGATACCTTTACATCGCAAGTCATTAGATCGACTTGCTGTAGGGGGCGCGCTGGACTTAGGAAAAGTATAATTTACTATTCCAACTCCAGCCTGCGCAACAGTAGGGAAGATGTTGGAATAGAAAATTTAATTTAAATACTATTCCTTAGGTTAGAGCGCCCCCTACAGCAAGTTGATCTAATGACTTGCGATGTAAAGGTATCGCTGTTCTAACAACGCGTTCGTTAAAACGACTGAGTTGTAATAGGAACGCGATGTAATGGCAGCGTTGTAAACGCTGTTTACCGGGAGAGAGGGGCTAGGGGAAGACCTCAAAAATAATTACAATATCCTGAACAAAGTAATTGAAGAGCCTGAAGAAGATCATATAAAAAATTCAGACACAACCAATTGGATTATAATTGGGTCGGTGTACACTGTTTCAAAAAGTATGATAAAACAGAATGTATGCAATCCACTAAACTAACCACTACACCTACATCAACTGATGTAGACTTTCCAGGGAGTGGAGCACGAATGGCCAGCACATCCATAATATATGTCTTTTTTTCAGAAGAAGAAATCAAAATACACCAAAGGGGCAATATTCAGTATACAAGACATGACACCAGAACACCCACTACTACAACCAGATGAGAACAGGTTCTTATAAAGAGGCACCAAGAAGAATGATCAGGTATAAAAAGATGGGCCAGAAAGAATAAATTGAAACAAACCAAAAGACCAATAAATTAAATATAAATTTGTCATACATTGCATTATTGTGATATATCACTGCCATTCTTGATCAAAGATTAAAATTTTATTCAACAGCGACATTGGATCTAGTGGCAACCAAAACTGACCTGCTCAAAATTATGCATAAACTAAAATGCACTCATTCTTCAAGGACAAACAACCACCTGAAAGCCAACTTAATATGGAACGTACAACAAGCTTAACTATTCAAGTTCTAGAAGACATTAGAGTACCTACCAACTTATCCAACAGCAGTCAGGTTAATACCAGCATCTACTGTTCTAAAGATTCTAAACTCAAACCCAAATCTTACTTGACAACCCAGTTACCAGCTGGAAACACAACTGGTCTCTTTCATAAAGCTGCTACAACTGGCTTGGAGAACTCATTTAACAAATTTGACAAGAAAAAACAATTTCTTCCCAAACAGATCATTAAATAAGAGAGGAAGGTCTTACAAGCACTCCAGAAAATCCCAACCTAATCATCAAGGAAGCTGATAAAGGTAGAAATATATTGATCCAACACATGAATGACTATATGAAGGAAGCTTATTTGCAACTGCAAGTGCAGCCTGCTGCATGAAGACTGATGCAACAAAAGATTAAACAACAGCTTCATGATTGGTACCAGGATGGTCTCATCAGCCTGGAAGATACACTTTACCTCTGTATAGAACATCTTAAGATGGCCTCTTTATATGTTTTGCCTCCAATTCACAAAATGGCCTTTCTCTCTCCTCCACCAGGAAGTCCCATTATATCTGAAATTGAATCTGTCTATTGTAGGTTAGGTGAACACAAAGATAAGCAACTACAACCATTCATGAAAGACCTATCTTAATTGATACCAAAGACATTCTATCTATGTTGCAAAATATATCCTGAGAATCAGATTTTTTTGTTGCAGCAATTGATGTAGTAAGCCTTTATAATTCTATCAAAAAATTAGATTGGATTTCATCAACCAAAAAGACTCTATCAACTTGATATGCACACCACATTTAAGCCAATTACATGATTGTTGAGGTGCTCAACATCAGCCTTTTTTTTACGCCTTCAATGGTGAAACCTACTCACAACTCCAAGGGACTGCTATAGGGGCCAAATATGATCCCACCATGTGCCTGTCTCTTTATGGACTGCAAGAATGGCTACAGAGTGATAATTTTAAAAACTAAACCCCAATATTCTACAATAACATCCAACTTACACACAAATGTGTCCATTTGGGGACCCTATTTGCATCATCCCTCAAATTTAGAGGGAGACTGATTTTCAATGCCAATTGTATCTGCTTTTTGAGCCGTGAGAAAGCCAAAGAAAACCTACCATACAGAGTAAAACGTCTGTTGGCTTGTTATATGATGCATTATTATATAATGGATTTCATTGGAATAATAAAACCAGTTTTCATGGCACAGCAACCTGAAATATTTATGACTTTTGGATCGGAAGGAATATGCAACAATATTGAATCAATATGACTAAGGCATTAGACCTAACTTAACATCTTGGCAAACCTATAGATCCTTACCTTTCACAATTTTTTTTAATATGCATGCTCTAAAGTACAAGTATTCTATGCATGAGTTTGTAGTTGAGTGTTGTTAAGGAGAAGTATTTGAATGTGACAGAAAATGAAATGCCAATTTATTTTTGACTAGAGCATAGCATGCTTATTGAGGAAATGATATAAATTAAACACAGTTGTCTTAGGAAGGTATATATGGACAGTGTGGTAGTCCACCATTCATCACTTACAAGAGACTGTCCAACCACATAAATGCAGCAAAGAATCTAGCAGCCCAAGAAAAACATGTTAACTAATCTATCCCACAATAGTATACCCTGAACTCTATTCTGGACCCCATCCCAAGTACCTCGATGTGGACGTAGATGAGGGTAAAGGTCTATATGTAAGCACCATCGCACAGAGATGTTGTGCAACATACAACAGACTACAACAATCTTGGCCTTAATTTCTGGGGAGTACACTAGCGCACAATACGGTCAAGACATCTGAATTGTGAATTGTGATGTAAGGACCCCAATGGAGCATTCAGTAATGGCTTGTGTATGTATGTGTGCCCTACTGTACCTCTGTTCAGGTGGTGTGGTTAGAGGTCTATAGGGAGTGAGGAGATGGGGTAAGTGAGCATATCTGGCATCACCTGCAACAAAGACACAAAGACATGTGAACGTTTTTAAAAGGGGGCTCTGTTCTGTTGTGTCTGTTGTGGGAAATGGTGTGCTGTGTGGTGAGGTGGCAGACGTGCCACAATGGTGCAGTCAATGGCACCTGTCACAAGAGGCAAGTGGGCAAAGGCATAAAATTCCCTTGCCACCCTTTGCTTTTCTGCCACTGACTGTGGCATAACTGTAAGGAACCAGGGAAAACAAGGGCACAACCAGTCATGCTGATCAGATAGTTTCTGAAAAGCCTACGACTCCAAAAGGTTGCAGCAGGTCTAAAAGATGAGCGTAGACAACTCAAAACCAAAATGGATGAAAGTGATCCTGTCCTGTACTTCGATATAGTATAAAAGGGCAAGAAATATAAAAAATGGAACCCGTTGAATAGGTCTCATCTCCTACAAGCTTTTAAAAACTGCCCTCCCTAACGAAAATAGACTACAATGATTTAAAACAAGTAGATTGTGTTATTACCAAGGCGGGCAAGGAGTTGTCCAAAGTAGTTTTCCACTCGTAGTTGATCCATAGCTTGATTTTAGAGTCAGAGAAGGAATTAAACCTTCAGGGTCTTAGAATAGTACAAAATGAGAAAATAACAAGAATAGAGAAGGTGTTCTTAAATAATGATACAGGGCTCTGTGGCTCTCAGTTAATTCTATCACTAGTGGGCAGCCCTGGGGAGGTGAAAAGGAGGTATGTTGGTTTATGTAGAGGAAGCCTAAAAGTTATTGTCCCTCAAAATTGCAATAACAGAATAGGATGTGATCTAAGGGTAAGCAACAGATTTTCTTCTCTAAGTAATTTACATGCAGAGGACTTTTCTACTTTAAGCAATATTAATTAGGAAAAGTCTCCACCAGATATCCCAGGGATCCTCTTCTGAAATGTCCGCTGATTAAGGAAATAATTGAAATTCTGAACGTTGAAACAAACTGTTGTCAGAAAATTTAATAATTTGCTTCCAGGAGTCATTGTTATCTGGCATTATACCTGCTTTGGTGGTGTTATACAAAACTGTAGGAAGGCCCAACAAAAGGAAACAGGGTGCCCGACTGGGAGCTTATTGATGCTTGTCTCAACTAAAATTGCTAAAGGGATAACAAAAGTAAAGACAAAATGTGAATGGTTACAGGCTTGTGTTATATACCTATATTCTAATTGTTAGAAATGGGATTTCTGGTTGGCTAAGGCTTGCGCCAAAGCAGGCAGAAACCACCACTCAAGTCAGTGCAAGGGAGTTACACACCCAAGATAACCCCTGCTCACCCCCTTGGTAGCTTGGCACGAGCAGTCAGGCCTATCCCGGAGGAAATGTGTAAAGCGTTTGCGCAACACACACACACAGCAGCAACAAACTAGGCACACCACAAAAGAAACACCACACAAGGTTATATAAAAAATAGCCTTTGTATTATCATAAACACATTAGAAACAGAATCACACATTTACACTGTGCCAACTGGCACAGGCAATATTCACAGGGGATTATATACAGGACCGGGCCAATCGGGCCACGGTCAGCACCATCAGAACAGGTAAGTAACTGTAAAACACAACCAGTAACTACTGGTACAATACTGACCTAAGCATTACCCCTTTGGGCATAAACCATATTAGGTCCAAACCTCATTAGCATAAGACATAAACCCACATTAGGCCCAAACCTCATTAGCATAAACACATTACGCAATGGGCCTCACCTGCATAAACACATTATGCAATAACCTCATAAGCATAAACACATTACGCAAATAGGCACTACCCCAAAACATCATAACATGACATTAGGCAATAAATCACATTAGGCCAAAACCTCATTAGCATAGACACCCTCCTAAGCATAAACACATTACGCATTAGGCCTCACTAGCATAAACACATTATGCGATAACCTCATGAGCATAAACATCATTAGAGGCATAAACCAGGGTGCATAATCACATTTGGCGCATAATACATATCAGGCAGGAACTCAGTAGTGCACCGCAGTAACACCACTACCAGGCGCATACATTGGGCCCTTTCACCATCCTACCTATGACCCCAGGCCAACTGGCCTTCTCGCAGGGCTCAAATGCCCTATGTCCATCAAAGTCAGGGCGCTAAGCTGCCACTTGCAGCTAAAGCAAAAAGTGCGCCATTGCACCAGCCTAAACGTAGCAGCTGCCCGCTAATTGCGGGGCAGCTGTGCAGGCAACAAAATGTGGACAGTGGGAAAACGGCGCTGGGCTCTGGGGCACTGCTCTGGGGCTCTCCCAATAACTGTAGCCCAATGGGCACCGACAATGTGCCCCGATCAGCACCACTGTGCCCTTGTGAAGCCCCACTGGGACTCTGACAGAAAAGATGGCCCACATGTTGCAGCTGCCAGTATCTGCTGCGCAGCTGTGGAGACAACAAACTGCCCTGGCACTCTCCATGCCTCTGGCGCCCAAAGCAATGCCCCACAAGCAATGAGGAGGGGCACTCAACGTGCCCTCTGGAGTCCCACTCTGGGACTCTGTAGATAACGCTTTGCCCCCAATGTTGCAGCTGCCCCCTGTCTAGCGGGGCAGCTGGGAAGTAGAATCAGGGACTGGCACCACCTGTGCCTTAGGAGTAACCACAGGGGGGGCGGGCACCGACAATGTGCCCCGACAACTCCCCCAAGCAAGCTTTCAACTCAGCCCCCACTCACCGGGCTGTTGCGGGGACACCTCCGGTCTCCTCTGGCGCTGCTCCTTGCACGCACAATGCTCTGTGGAGCCCTCTTCACCTGGGTTCTCTGGCGGCTTGTCCGGTCTCCGGGCACAGCGCGGGACTCCAGCTGGGAGCCCTCGAGGCTCCGATCCTCCTCAGGCCCGGTCTCCAGGCAACCTGCGGGGCTTCCCTTTCCTCCCTGGAGCCCCGCCCACAGTCAGGCGTAACCCTGCCTGACTTCCTGGTCGCCGGGATCGCGGAGCGAAGTCTCCAGTGGTCCCGTACTCTTCCTGTGGCACCACGGGACTCAGCAACGCGGGGTGGGCTGCCGCCAGAGGGTCAGCTCTGCGGCACTCTCCACTGGCGCTCACAGAGGTGGGGTAGGCTCCCGCCCTCCTTCCTCGACGCTCCTCTTCTCCGGGTCGCTGCTCGTGAGTGGCGGCCCTTCGGCGGCAATGATAACAGTGCGGGGTGGGCTCCCGCCTTTGATTAAGCACAATTGCGGGGTGGGCACCCGCCAATGGAAGCGCAAAACAGCGGGGTGGTCTCCCGCTCAAAAAGTGGCATAAAAGAGGGGTGGGCTCCCGCTTCGATAAACAGCTCAAATGCGGGGTGGGCACCCGCATCCACAAATAACGGCACCAGCATGCGGGGTGGGCTCCCGCTAGACGGATAAAGGCAGCATGGGGGGATCCCCTATGACGCGATGTGCAGCTCAGTGCTGCCCAGCCCTCCCTGTCCTGGGGATAAGAAAGGTAGCGCTCACGAGGCGCTAAGTCCAAAATGCAGAGGGGCAGAGCTGGGCACAGGCAGGCCAGCACGTAGGGACCCCCAGGAAACTGCAGCTGGGTCCCACGGCGGTTCCTCCTTGCCCAGCAGTCCTTCGGCCTCCCAAAACAGGTGCAGTAAGCACAAGAACATGGGGTCACAGCCCCTATATTTATATTAGGCATTCCTTTGTCTGCGCCAGCACAGGGCTTGGGGGGAACCAGTTCCAACTGGTTCTGGGAGGTGTTGAAGCACTTTGCTTACAGTGCTCACACCCTCCTTTCAGAGATGGGGCTCTGCCATCAGACACACCACAGGGGGGCGGAGCCAGCATTCACATAGGCAGGCACAGGCCTATTCAGGGACCAGGGACTTCCCCTCCCACTACTCAAAATGTAGATGTCCCATTCAGCCTAGCGCTGACTCACCCTGCCCTTCCTGGAGCCACACACACCTCACCAGCCCCTGTCACTCAAAAGCCAGACATGCAATTCACATCAGGCAGGCAGACACATAGCACACAGAAATGCCAACTTCTAAAAGTGGCATTTCTAAAATAGTTATAATAAATCTGCGCACACCATTGTGCAGCATTTATTATCACTATTCCAAATATACCAAACTTGACCACGCTGCGCCTCTCATATCAGGAATTACCACTGAAACACTTATCAGGGAATCCCCAATGCATTCCTATGGGAGGGCAACCCCACAGTAGTGAGAATCCAAAAATGGCTGTTTGTCACTACCAGGACATGTCACACACTTAAGGTACATGTCCTATCTTTTACCTACAAGGCACCCTGCCCTTAGGGCTAGCTAGGGCCTACCTTAGGGGTGACTGACATGTAGTAAAAGGGGGGTCACGGACATGGCACACACTTTAGGTGCCATGTCACAGCGGCAGTAACACTGCGCGCACAGGCCCTGCAATGGCAGAGGCCTGAGATAGGTTTGAAAGGCTACATTGGTGGGTGGCGCAATCAGCACTGCAAGCCCACAAGTAGCATTTAATTTACCAGCCCTGGGTATATGAGATACCACTTTACAAGGGACTCACAGGTAAATTAAATAGGCCAAACAGGTGTAGACCAATCTTACCACATTTATCCCAGAGAGCACACGCACTTTACACTGAACAGCAGTGCTAAAGTGCCCAGAGTCCTAAAACCACCAACACCATGTCAGAAAAATGGCTATGAGAAAGGCAAAAAGTTTAGGAATGACCCTGCAAAAAGGCCAAGTCCAACACTAATGTTGTTAACCGTGAAGCAATCTTTGTGGTTGATGTTTCTGGTGACCCTGTTGACAAGCAATTGAGTGCGGAGCAGGTATGATGATTCAGGGAGGACATATGCAATCTGTGTGCTGCTAATAAAAACTCCACAGTTTTAATTATGGGAGATTTTAACATGCAACTAGATCCAGGCCAGACTGATTTTGATCAGGCAGATATGCTACCAGCATGCATTCCTACTGCCATCTTTCTCAAATGTGCGCCACGGAAAATTGCTACTGAGATGCAACGGTGCTTAGCTAATGCCAGCTTTATCTGCTTAAATGGTCTATATGAAGCAGATAGCCCATGCAGCCAAACATTACCCATTGGAATTGAAAAGGGCCGATTGATTTTGTATTTATTCAGTTATGTTACTTCGACCTGTGTGAGATTTTCCAGCTTTAAAGGTTAGAGGCAGCGATCATTGGCCCCTATCTACGAGTCTAAAAATAGGACTCCAGGCTAAGGAGAGTGTACTACCACTACAAATTGATTTTCCAGATGGCTGACTACCCGCATAAATGAGAAACAACTTTCTCTGAGAGCTCGCAGGTAATTTTCTGAGGATCTTGATTTCAGTAATATTGAACCTAAGAAACATTCAGCCTTTTGTGACAGGATAGTAAGTCAAGTGCTAGATTGCCTGTTGGTTTCTCTTAAGAAAAATCTACAGCTCCCCAAAAAAAAGCAAAGAACCACCTGCTCCATTTGGTTTAGCTCACAATGTTAAGACTTAACAAGCATTGGCATAGCCAATAGGTCTTGCCTTTGGGACCTTATAACTGTTTAGCTATGCAACAGAGAGTATGAAGTCAGGTTAAATGTGATTGAAGTGTATATGGTAAGCCTTTGCTGCGCCCCAGAGTCACCAGACACCACGGCTAAATTGTGTTTGAAACACATTGTGATTACTGTAATAAATAACGTTGAAAGCATGACATAAAATTAGCTTCAAGTGTGTAAGAGGAGAAGAGTGAACAAAGACAGAGGACAGAAAAAGCTTTGAAATCTCTTCATAAAGTTTCCAGGAGCTGCTTAGCAGTAGTTACACAAGACACTAAGGGCATTGAAGCAGAAACTCCAAGCGGGAGGAACAATTGCTGAAATTAGAGCACTGAAGTTGATTAAATAAGGACGAAAACTTTGCATGCGACATTTTGATAGAAGCTCAGGCCTGATATTCGTTTGAGAATGCAAGTGTCTTTGGGTCACTGAAGTCCACAGGGGCCTCTGCCTGCTGGTACAGTCTTGAGCCCCCAGATAATTGCTTCTTGCAGTCAGCCCTGATCTTAGTCACAGAGAACTGGACATGCATTATGAAGGATCTAGAGCAAAACACGTAATGTTTTGTTTGTTTTTTACATGTATGGGAAGCAGGCCGTGCCCCGGGTGCATGTGCTGCACTGCACAGAGGTAAGTAGATCAGAGTTAAATAAGGAGGTGAGATGCAAAGTTGCATATTGCAGAGGACACCGCCTGGGTATAGTGGTTTTATCTTTATTCTACAACAAACACAAGGACTTAGCCATATACCCGGATCGGAACTCAGGTCATCCTATAAAACAAATACACAATAGTCGAGTGGGTCAAACTATTGCCAAATATCTGCCACCCCACTGGTACCTCTGATTCTGTCTGACCACCTGTCTAGAAACCTTCAACAAGCCTGCGCCGACCCTCACATTGTGAACCTGAAAAAAAAGCAGTGTCTATAGGATATAAAAAGTGAAACTGCTCATCATGGTTAGGCAATACTGCTTAAACAACAGCGCCATCTTGGAATGGTCAAATGTTCCGACGTACTCAATAAACATAACTGTGAAGTATTGTTTGATCTTTTGTTTTTTAAGGACACGTCATTTTAGGTGCGGCCGTTATTGTTTAAGTGGCAGCGCAGCATACAGTGCTGCTAAAATTAAACCATTATGTGCCGCTGAAAAATAAAGTGCGGTGTGCTGCTGTGCTAAAATTAAAATATGCACGGCTGAAAATATAAATAAACAAGCGCGCGCACGCCTCGCACAGCAGCAGGGGGAGGGGGGAGAGGATGGGGCCTGCGCGATTCCCTTGCGGGAGCGAGCGGCGCCAGGAGCGATAATTGCTACCATATGGCGCCGCTCGCTCCCGCAAGTGAATCGCCAAACGTGCACGCGTTGCCATTGAAGGCAATGGAACGCGTGCACGTTTTTGGCTGAAAAGCCGAAGCGATTCCAAAAGGTCTTTTTGCCTATGCAGCGCATGCGCGCTGCGTAGGCAAGACCTAAAAAGGGGTCTGAGAAAGCTCAGGCAAAATAAGGGTGCAGCATTAAATGATGAAAGGGTTGAGAGACTTAAAGAAACTAAAACTGAATATTCCGCCTTAATAAGAGAAAAAAAAGATTGCATATTAGAAAGCAAACTGGGATGAAATATTAACACTGTCAGCCTAAAAAAAAACAAGACATTTTGGAAACTGGCCCAGAAAGCCTAAAATAAGGATAGAGGTCTATGATCACAAAATAAATATGGGTTAGATTTCTAGCAGAGTTGCATACAACCATAAAAGTGATGTTTCCTGGGGACTGATCAAGTCCTAATGTGGAACTTGTATCCTTCCTGTTCAAACCAGCAATAAAAAGACTATAGCCTCTTTAAAACTTACTAGGGCGGTAGGTCCTGACATTTAACCACCATGTCTGTTACAAACAACATCGATTGGTGGGCCAGTTTCCTTTCATCTAGCTTTAAATGTGTTCCTGGACTCAGGAAACTTCCCTGAAAGTTGGAAAGAAAGGGGCAATAATCTAACTCATATTTAAAAAAAGAAATTAGCCTTTGGGCTCCAAACATTACTGCCAAATGAGTTTAATCGATGTGGGAACCAAAATATTCTCAAAGCAAATCCTGCTTTATCCAAAGGATTGGATCGATATCAATAAGCTAATACCTATTGAGCAGGGGGCTTACAACGAAAAGCACTCAACCATCGATCATTGCTTCAGCCTTTGGACAATGGGACAGAAAGCAATAGAAGCACGAGGGAACCTTTTTTGATGCTTCATTGACTTTCGATCGGCATTGGATCTAGTCAACAGGAGGATAATATGGGAAAAGTTGACTGGGATAAATATCCCAGGTAGCTCATTAGCAGTGTTGAAGGAACTTCATCGAAAGAACTGGGCAAAGGTCGAGCTCGATATAAATAGGTTTCAGTGAGGAACATGGCTTCTGGTTTTTCCTCCTCTAGGAAGGTAAGTCTAAACTGTGTTTGGGTAGAGACCTGCAGTCAAATAAATATAACTGCCAGCGTTGGCTTTTAACATTACCCTTGTTTGGTCTATCTGTGTCAACATTAGGTATTAAGCCCATCAAGATCACTTTACATTCATCACAGCTGAGAACTTTGATGTTAGGGTTACCTTTGTGCATGCATGCCCTACCTTCTGTGAGGTTGAGCGACTGTAGTTCCTTTGCAGAGTAGCTGACCCTACTTCTGCTTAAATGCGCAGGGGTCCTAGCCCCTGGTCCCGTACAGGCGCGGATGGGCACAGACGGGTTTACCTTTGGTACGTCTTTAGCGCACCCGTAGCACGTCCGCAACCCGTAGCACATTAAGTAGCCTGACCTGGCCGGAGAGTAACTAGCGATTCAACAGCTAGCGCGCTCACCAAAATGGTGCCCAGCTATTGTGTATCAGTGCGGCACTTAACACAGCCACACCTGATACTATTTCCCTGAGTGGAGGAAGACTCAAAGTCTCTTCTCCCCACCTAGCGCTCTTTGGCAACACTAAAATATCAGTGATTTAGCAGGACTTTTTTGTTGAATTCCTTGAATTAGCAGAATGTATTTTCAGACATGTTGCCATTTAAATTCATCCAGGTTGTGCAAATTAAGCTTTAAAACAGTTTTCAAGGTTTTCCATGGTTTAAAATCAAGTTTAAAAGCGGTATGCAATAGCAATTACATATCTATTGGGGATATAATTTAGAAGAAACTCTCTCATATAAATATCTTGATATGTTGTCTAACAAAACAAAATACACTGGAAAATTCACATTGACTTCGTAAGAACCAGGGGCCACATGTATCATGCATTTTACTGGCTGCAAACGGCCCGATTCGCAGAATTGTGCCGTTTGCGACCAGTAAAATGCATTTTAGTATGTATGAATTCCAATGTGCAATTCGGTAACATGTTAACGAATCGCAATTTGGAATTGAGAATACATACTGATTCGGTATTAGGAAGGAGCGTGTTTAGGGCGCCCCTTCCTAATACTGAATCGCAGCGGTATGTAAAAATGTTTTGCGACCGAAATGCGGTCGCAAAACATTTGCATTTTACCACCTACTTCAAGTGGGTGGTAATCCATTTGCACATGACCCCTACCCCTTTGGAAATGGTAGCGAAAACGTTTTTTCAGAGCAGGATGTGGCCTAAGTTGCATTTGTTTTATATTTCTGCTCGGGGCCATAAGGTTTTGCATTTTTGCTTGGAGTATGTTGTGCTTCTGGACAGAAATAAGGTGGCACGATTTTGTGGCTAAGCATACACATGGTTATGCCCAGATGGGGTTTGTGCTGTTTGTGCTTTTCATGTGTTTTCTGACTACCCTATCAACAATATCCGTTATCCAGGATAAATCTGTCTAAAGCCTAAATATGGCTTTTGTTTTGGGGTAGAGAAGGAGATCGCGAACATTCATGTGTTTATAGTGACAGCAGGAACAGTCCCATCAGCTTCCCAAACTCAGTGTAACAACTTGAGATCTCAACACTAATTTCCTAAATATCATTTATAGAAAATAATGCCCCCCTTGGAGTTCATAATAGAAAATCTATAACCAAAATGCCTGAAAAAATATACAATAAAATTAAGACGTTTTCAGACTAAGGGGTAGATTACGATGTCGTTCGGAAAGGCTCCGAACAGCATTCGATTCGTCCGAATCCGATTCGGAACCCGCCATTCCGACCGACTCAGACACTTTTCCCAAAGACCGATTTCAATGACTGGAAAGCGTTCGAACTCTCCGACTCAGTTCCGAAAGGCATTGGGAGTAACCGAGTCGGTCGGAGCCGAATCGTATCGGTCTACGGACCGCGTTTCAAGCCGAGCGATTAGGATGTTAGATTCGTGCAGCCTTTCCGAATTGGTTGTTCCGACACGGATCGGCTGTCGGAATCTGACTTTGGGGGCCTGTAGCAGGCACCCCTTCACACGGGGCCCTCCGAATCGGGCCCTTGGGGGTACCCATGGGTCCCCCTTTCCCATGCATGCACAGTGTGGCAGGCACCATGGGGTGCCCGCAACAGGGTGCAAGGTTTTCCCCAACCACCACTTTTGTCAATGGGAGCCTGTGTTCTCGTTCGGAACACAGCCTCCCATTGAAGTCAATGCGAGTCTGACCGAACAATGTCCGGAAGCATCGTAATCGTTTGGTCGGACTCGCAGAACCCGATTCGGTCGGAAACGATTCCGAAACCGATTCGGTCGGAAGAGTTTCCAGACGACATCGTAATCGGCCGGTAAATGTCCCTAGTTTCTACACAGCTCTCCAGCTATGCACATGTAACTAGGAAGGTAAAAAATGGTGGAACACTTTTTATTATTGTCATTTGTTTAGTTTACTACGACTGTCAGTGGTATGGCATTGTAGGCTTGTTTATCAAGTTGCTTGCCTGAGCCACAATGCCGGTTTGAAAGTGCATCCCATGTGAGAAGAGTTAGAGGTCTCCCGTGAGGGTCAGAGATGTGCTTCTATTACAGCACAGAAATACGTGAAGATGTCACAGAAAGTTGTATTGAATACTGTAAATCGGGCACATTTCATGGAAGTCTGGTAAATAAATGGAAGGCGTGATCCCTATATCTTTAGAGGTGGGAAACATGAATGAGGGCCAAAGTTGTGCTCTAATCCTTATGCAATTTTCATAATTGGGGCTACTCACAAAGGCAAACCTATACATGCATAAATCTACTTTTTACTCTTACACATTTGAGTAACTTTTCTACTTTAGTCTATTTACTATTTGCAAGTGTAAAGTTACTCAAAAGTGTAAACTTATGTCTGTACCCCCAGAAACCAGGGGTGGACCCTCAATAACAATTGTAAAATTATTTTTAAAATTATTCATAAGATTATAATAATTAATTATATTGTTTATAACATTTTTGATAAGCAAGTTTTATTGATTTTACAATTGTAATCACACAATCGACAGGTTGCCCACATGGAGGATAAAGAATATAGAGAAAAGAAGCCCACACTGGGACGTCATAAGCAATAATATTCCAACCACTTTCCCCACACCTTCTTGTGCTTTTGTGGACAACCTCTAGACTGCTATATTGGTTTGTCAAGCTTAGTACACCAGTGCATTGCAGCTCGCCAACTCGCCAGAAGAGGAGAGGAAGGAGAGCTCCAATACCTGGCAGAATCTCTCTTAGCTAACACAGTCCCTATGCCCAGTAAGATACAGTCTCTCCGCGGTCCCCCAAAGTCACTGACAATTACCAGTAAAGCAATTTTCTATATTATTTAGCACCATGTTTCCATAGGCAAAGCATTTCTTGCCTATAACGTTGGCGCTGGTTGACGAATCTTCACAAAATGTTCCCACAAAAAGTGCACCAGTGATTCTTGTTGCACGTGCAAAGTTTCAGGGTGATCCATCAGCGGGGGCCGAGAAAAAGGGGGGGTCAAAAAAAGTGTGTTTCCCATGTTAATTCCCATAGGAGCTTTGAACACGACTACAGCAGCCCGAACTGCTGGATGGAATTTTACCAAATTTGGCAGGAAGGTAGATTATGGTTCGCAGATCACGCTTTCAGTTATCTGGTGTAAATCCGTTCAGTAGTTGTTGAGTAATTTAAGGAAATCCAAAATAGGATATCTGCGATCACGGCTAATTCGCAACCATTTCACAATTAATCATCAATGTGTGCACCAAGAGGAATGCCATGATTGGCTGGCCGCAACTTGAGCAGAGAGTTGCAGCCACCATTTTACCTCATCGCAACAGTCCCCGGGCTGAAACCAAATGGTAGATTGTGGCATAAGGGGTCAGGTTGCATGTGCCCTGACCACATGAGAGGAAAGGAACATAAGGATGTTTGAGGAACCCCTTATGAGTATATGTCAAAACAAGGTTTTTTCCCCACTAGCAATATTTGCGAATTCGCCACAAACATAATTGGGGCCCCCTGTGTAATGCCACAACAAGTTCGTGAATATACATTGCGATGAATTTGCAAATATCACTGAAAAAATTAAAAAATATATATTATGTTTATACTCCCACCCTCAGTCTCACTTGGACACTCACAAACCCACTCACAGACCCACTGAGACACTCATGCACCCACTCACTAGCCCACTCAGAGACTCACGTATCCACTCACAGACCCACTCAGAAACTCATGCGCCCACTCACACACCCACTCAGAGACTCATGCACCCAATCACAGACCCACTCAGACTCACGCACCTACTCACAGACCCACTCAGAGACTATCTCACCCACTCACAGACCTACTCAGAGACTCATGCACCCACTCACAGACCCACTCAGACACTCATGCACCCACTCACAGACCCACTCAGACACTCATGCATCCACTTACAGACCCACTCAGAGACTCATGCACCCACTCACAGACCCACTCAGACACTCATGCACCCACTCACAGACCCACTCAGACGCTCATGCACCCACTCACAGACACACTCAGAGACTCATGTACCCACTCACAGACCCACTCAGAGACTCACACAACCAGTCATAGACCCATTCAGAGGCTCATGCACCGACTCAGAGACCCACTCAGAGACTCATACACTCACTCCCAGTCCCACTCAGAGACTCATGTACTCACTCACAGACCTAGTCAGAGACTCTCGTTCCAACTCACAGACCCACTCAGACACTCATGCAACCACTCACAGACCCAATTAGACACTCATGCACATAGGGTGCACTTAACAAATTTGGCAACAGTTTTCTTTTCACCTGATGGGATTGTAAAAAAATTCCATACCACTTACTGGCGCTTAGGGGCAGGTTCTTTTTCAACAGACTCTCCTTCTTCAGGGCATGGCTCTCCTTCTTCATTCCCTACAGATGCCATTTTATAATTCAATAAAACAGCAAAAACCATTCAAAAGGGAGTTGTTGCAGTCTCAGTATAAGACAGATTGGAAAAATCATCCAATACCTCCGATGGAACAATGAAAAAGAGAAACCTGGGTGGGTGCATCCTTTCAATATTAGGGAATACTGTTATAGCCAATCAAATCTCTTTGTTACATAGTCATGTAATTTTTACGAATGCCGATGTCGTTGCAAAATGCGACATCATCGCGAAAAAGGCAAATAGAATTTAAAAGGTTCTTCTAAAAAATTACCTGCATAAATACAAGTTTCAACATTAATTTATTAAACTACTGATGTCAAACATTAATTAAAATATCTTTATATATATGTATTAGACTTTTTAGAAAACACAGCAATTTGAGATTAACCAGAGCATCGTAAACTACTATTGCAATACCCGGCGGCGTTGCGAACGACGGCGTTGTCACAAAAACAGCAAATAAAATTTAAAAGTGTTTTTTCCCAAAATAACCTACATAAATGCAAGTTTAAACATTATGTTAGTAAACTGGTGATGTCAAGCATTAATTTAAATATCGGTGTATATATGTGTATTATACTTTTAGAAAACAAATTCGAGATTAACCGCATCACTGCAATACATGCAACATGACAGTTCACAACGAAGTCGCGAATAATGAAAAAAACTCAAAAAAAACCAATCATCAAAAAACTAAAAAAAACTCCTCATTAAACCGGTTTGCATCATTCCACCTTTTCACACAAAATGTTACAATAAAGACAAGATATAGTTAGGAAACAGAAATGTACACTCTTGTTGGTTAAATGGACAGGTGAAGTTCCGTTCTGGCCCAGTCACTCAGAAAGCTGCTGACACAGATATATAAATACTCTCACACTCACTTACACATCTATTCGACCACTGTCACATCCACCCACAGCCACTCACACACTCACTCTCACACACCCATACACTCACTTATACAACCACTCTCAGACTTGTACAGCACTCAAACACTCACTCACACACCAAGTCAGAAACTTACGCACCCACTCACAGACCCACAAAGACTCTCACAAACATTCACTCACAGACCCACACAAGCACTCACACGCCCACACAGGCACTCACACAGGCACTCACAGAACCACACAGGCACTCACACCCCCACTCACAGACCCATAGCGCCACTCGCATACCCACTCACAGACGCACATAGGCTCTCACACACCCACTCACAGATGCATACAGGCCCTCATACACCTACTCACACTGCAATGGGCACCTGCTTCACCCCCAGTTATGCAAATTTGTTTATGGGCTGGTGGGAGGAGCAGGTGTCCGTCGTATTGGAGAGTTTTGAGAACCAGGTTGTATTGTGGACTAGGTTCATAGATGACACTTCTAACATTTGGAAAGGAGATAAAAATCTGCTCAAACATTTGTGTCTAGCCTGAATGAGAATGCATTCAATTTACAATTTACGGGACAGACCAGCAAAAGTAAGATTGCATTTCTAGATGTAGAAATTACTGTCCAGAACAGGCAGTTGCGAACCAAACTCCACCGGAAAGAGATTGTTGGCAACAGTCTGTTGAGCGCTTCAAGCACACATCCTTCTAGTCTGATACACAGCATTCCATTCGGAGAACTATTAAGAGCTAAACATAACTGTAGTACCTCAGAAGAATATGAACAGGATAAAATGGTGATGACTAGGAGATTTAGGGAAAGGGGAAACAGCAACAAGATCATCTCACAGGCAAGTGCTAAGGTTGGCACTGTATCCAGGACAAGCCTACTACATCCGGGTAACAACAGAGATTCTGATGATTCTGAGCAAATCAGATTCATTACAATGTATTCCAACCAATCATATAAAATCAGGACAACCTTTAACAAAACTGGCATGCCCTTAAACAGATCAGATTTTAGATAAATATCTACATAAGTCACCTCAGATAACATTCAGGAGAAGTAGATCCTTGAGGGATAGTCTTAGTCAGAATATGATTACATCAGATCAGTCTTCAGGGAGAAACAGCAGGGGTATGAATGGATTCACATTCTGCATGTGATGCAATGCATGCATCAACTGTTCCAACTGCTCCAAGATCAAAGTCCCTAACAGCAACAGGGAATACATCATCAATGGTGACTTTTATTGCAATACTGATTTTTGTGTTTACTGCTTGATCTGCCCATGTGGTAAATACTACGTAGGCAGCACCATCCACGGGGCAAGGAAAAGAGTATTGGAACAGAAACAAGCTATATCTTGTAGCTCGACATTTCAAAGAAACACATTTCTAAAAGGAAAATTCGTTATCATTTGTAGTTCTAGATGCTGTAATGCTCCACTTGAGGGGGGACAGAGAAAGTATATTAAGAATCCTTGAGTCAAAATTCATTATAGACTTTGAAACACCCAGACAATAGGCCTGAATTCCAGTGAAGAACTGTCGGTACATTTAGGATTGTAATATTACAGTGATATGGATAATCCTTAATTTCCTTAAATTTTCAATACCTGCTTTCTGAATATTTGTAAATCATTTTATTCCTGTTTATAGCTTCCATTTGTATATACACTATTTTTTGGAGCTGTTTTTTATCTAAATTCTAATAGTATCTTTCCACTTTTGTATTTTCACACAGGTTTGATCACTGCATGACAACGAAGAATAGCCAGCTGAGCACAGCACCCACTTTGCTACCGGCACTTTAGCACCTTTGGATAGACAAGAACAAGATATACAAGCCCCCATGGGTGACACAGACTGTTGGCACAGGGTACATAGATTAGTCCCCGTATGAAGAGATGCATATGCCCGCTGGTAGGAGCACAGGGGTCACTTTTCCTTCTTTTTTTGGAATAGTATTTCACTTCCATATAGCTAGTAACAGCTTCCTGCCTGCAGAATATAATAGATGTAGTTGCCCACTTGGGCAAGATGTTGTGACAACTCGCCACACGTCAAACATCACCACAGATATTTTAACCCATGAGGCAGCACAGATGAATTACCGCGTTTAAGTTATCTGTCGTTTTTACCGTTTTACAAGAGGAGTATTTGACTTCCTGTAAGCAAATATCGATATACTTTATTGTTTAATATATGTACTTGCCTACCGGAGCAGACCATCATGAGCCAATAACATGAGTCAGACAACATTGCTGCTGTATTAACTCATTGAGTGATACTTATGGGTAACTGCACTGCAGGCATTACAACAATACACGTAATCAGCTTAGACACATAGAAGAGTGGGCAGGAGCAACTGATGGGCATGTTGTTAAAATTATTATGGTTTTGAATTATCAGTCTTAATTTGTGTGACTCTCGTGTTTACATACTATCTTTCATCTAATCAGATACCTTCAAATAATTTTTTGGTGCAAATTGCATAGATACTGTTGTAACATTCAGTGCAATATGTCAAATAATTGCATGTATACTTGAATGTGACAATGCCATTTGAGATTTTTATATGTACGCACTCTAAGATGGCGGCTACTCTTTAGTGGAACTTTTTACACTGTGCACGAGTTAGTCCTATCATAATGTTAGTGACCATGACAACGTAAATGGTCATGCCGGCTCTGTCTTCATACCGTGAACAAGGCTACGGCCAAAACACGTGGGTGAGGCTGCACATTCAGAATAAACAATACGAGCATCCCAGAGTTGTCCTGGTGTTTCCTTATCTGCGGGGACAAAGGTGTTGATATATTGGGCTTCCGGAGCCTGACCAGGACCGCCGCGTTACACAGCCCCAGGTCGCCAGATGTCTTGTATGTGAGATAGATATATATATATATTACCCTACGGGTGTAAATCCCCACCTCCACCTCTCCTTTTGTGTAGGAAGACCCTCACACATGTAAGTTTACTATTTAGGGCCCGATTACGATTTCACTGGGAAAGCCCTTCGGCTGACTCAGGCCCGTAGAGCTTTCCGAACGACTCGGGCTCTGAGTGACCGAGTACGATGCAATACTCGCTGACGGACTCGGGTCGCTCAGAGTCCCATTGAAGTCTATGGGAGCCTGTTGTACATCGCGTACATAGGCTCCCATAGAGAAAAAAGGTAGGTCACGGAAAAGGGCGCCCCCTGTCGCGGGGACACCTCGGTGCCCCCCGCACCGAGCATGCATGTGTAGAGGGGACCCTTGGGTCCCCCCCAGTGACCGATTCATTGGGCGTCGGGTGAAGAGGGGCCCGCTACGGGCCCCCAAAGTACGTCTCTGGCAACCGCGACATCTCGTCAGGAGCGAGTCTATCTAACTGACAGACGCGCTCATCGTACTTGCTCGCTCGGAAATCGGCCCCATTGCGCAGCGCGAGTCAGCCATGTTAGAGTCGTCCGGAAGGCATCTCTGACAGGTACGAGTCGTTTGGAGCGCGAGGCTATATACACATCGTACTTGCTCGCCCATATAGCGGTACGAGTCATTCGGAAAACGGGGCAGCGAGTCAAGCTCGCTCTTGACGGATGCGGTCCTTAGCCCTTCCGAGCGAGATCGTAATCGGCCCCTTAGTAGTAAAGATGGAGGGGAGCGGCAAGAAAAAGCAGAATACTTACTACTGAATGGAAGGGGTTTTGGGAGGAGAGGTTTAGGGATGGCAAAGGAGACGACAGTAAAGAGTAAGCCCATTGCTATTCATAATAGAACTTCTAATGTAACTACAACCAAAAAAGGACCCAACACAGTAGTAAATGTAAATGTACTCCAGCTCAGACCCCGAGTAAGTCCAGCACCACACATGGCCAACAGCTGGTACTGTAACACCTTCCTACTGAAAATAATAGAGACAGGGGCTTAAAATAGAACCTAATGGAAAATAATGTTAAAATAAATTAATTCATTTTGACTTTTTAAACATGTATATAAATGTAACTTTATGTTACAAAATTATATATAAAAAATAAATAAGTACAATTTTATTGTAAACTATGTTGGTATCCTTTATTTAGTTTAAAAATAATTGTAACTTACTATAAAAAAAGAAATTAATTTAAAATAATTCGATACATAACTTTTTCTAATTGTTATTCCATAATAAGTAAATATAAACCTTTCAGTTTAAGGGGTTTTGTAATACATTTTTACATTAATTTAACATAAATATATTTTTACTATTTTCTTTCCAAAGTTTAATAAACATTTTTAATTTTCTCTATACTTTACCTTAGGGATATCTCTGCTTCCATGTGAAAAGTTAGTAGTAGTAACTTAATTTTGAATGAAATATTAAATAATATGAATGAATAGAAGAAACCCTCTCTGGCATCTCCAAGTCAAAGAGCTAGCATTAAGGCTGTGTTTTGTCCTGCCAACTGTTACTGTCCATTCCTAGATAGCTAGTCCCTGCTTAGTGGTTAAAGATTAATATCCATTTGCTCTTCCTGGGCTCAGAGGCAGACTATTGTCCCATGCACCATATTTTTAAACTTTTCGAGCCAAAGATGTCTATTCTAGCTCTGTAGGTGTGTGTGAGTGCCAAAACTGTTTTTTAGCCAGTTATGGCTTAGGTAGCCCAAAGTACATTTTTCTAAAGCTACTTTTCCATTGAAGTTAACTATTACATCAGATTGACTTTTTAAAATTAAGTATGAAATAGCTTTGAAGTACTTTGCTAGGATTGACTCAGACGGAGATCTCAAAATTAAATATTTTATTCACACCCAGGCTGTCCTATGGAAAATGTAGCAAGACTTACAGAGCAAAATAGCTTTTAGGCCTTCAGTCACTGCAATGCACACTTTTTAAACACAAAGTGACCTATGTTTTTTATATTAGGCACCCTTACTTATGGGCATACAAGACACACTCTATGGGTGATTTATTAAAACATAAAGATAATTTTCCAACATGGCTAAGGCACTTTTCTTAGGTATGTGTTCCTGTACTGCTTTTAAACTGCAACCCAGCCAGAGCATAGCGGTGCTTCTGGCAGACTAATACGTTTGTCATATATATGGATGATGTAAATACACACGACAGTCCACATGTGATGTTTAACTCCTATGTCATTGGTCCATTTTCTGTGCCATCTACTACAGCCTTACAGGACAGTAAAATAGACCATATGAATTAAACCAATTTTACCAGTACCATTTTAGGGCCAGGACACACAATCTATCGCACTGACAAGCAGTGTCACAGTGCACAGAGTCCTAATACCAGCAAAAACAGCATCCAAAAAAGCTGAAAAATCTGGGGTTGACCATACAGAAAAGGTGAATTTATTACAAGAATTTATAAAACTAGCTGACTATTACTCAGAGAATAAATCCCAAAATTAGAGTGTAATGACAATAATTCTCTTCTAAGATACACTCAGATCTGTAGAGGATGCAGAGAATTACTCACATCACACAGCTCTTGTAGGGTTCACCCAAATGTGAAGATATAAAGTTAACTAAGAATTACTCAGATGCTCTATCCCTTGTACAGTTCACCTAGAGAATCACTGAGAGTAAAGGCCCACATAAAAATCTATTGCTCAGATTACAAGATTGTTATATAGTCCATTTAGAATACAATGTTTAAATATAGTTGAGAATTTATCAGACCATAAATACCTGGTAATGTCTATCCAGTGAATTACTCAAACCACAAATCCCTTGCAGAGTCCACCTAGAGAGCTAAGAATTAGTCATACTATGCATCCCTACTCAAGTCCCCTAGATGTAGAGATAGGTGAGAAAACTGAAATGTCCACACAGAAGACAGAAAGAGGGATGCTCAGAACGCATTACCCTTATTTAGCTTCACTTAGAGATACTCAGACCCCACTGGATTACACAGAACAGCAAAGGCAGATATTGTAATTTCAGATTATCACTAGTATTTTAAGGCCACAGAGATTTGGAAAGGCTTTTGTACGATGTCCATTACAATACCATTTTACAGAAATGTGTGGAAGGATGAGTATCTGGTAGGCAGTGATATGAAAAGAGTGACTTTTAGGACCTAAATACTCACTGGGAACTAGGCTCAATTTTAAAAAAAGCCTTTAATCAGAAAAATATGTTATATTGCTATGTTATATTATATTATTTTGTAAAGTGCTTGTATATCCCAGGGTGTCTTGGCACAACCTTGTTAAAGGTAATCAAATGGGACTATGATTGTTTCCTGATAATTCTCACTTAATAAAATAAAGGTGAGTTATTGGTCGAAAAACCATGTTTTAAGGGCTTTCCTAGAGTGTAAAAATATATAAACACTGCAGCATTACATCTCATAAAACGTAAAAATGCAATTTTCGAATCGTTCTCCAGACCACGTTGGGAGTGACCTTCCTATCCAGTAACAAGTTGCAAAGTTCAACAAGCATTTGCAATGCAATAGGTCTTGCATTTGCGAAATTTTAAGCTACTTGCATTGTAAAAGACAATGGGGCACATGCATCAAAGGTTTTTGCGATCGCAAACGGTGCGAATCGCAAAAATCGGCCGTTTGCGATCGCAAATTGGCCTTTGGAGATGCATGAGTAGTTTCCTATGCGCAATTTAAGAATTCGCAATTAATTGCGAATTCCTAAATTGCGATTGCATTTAAGGAATCGCAATTTGCGATTCCTTAAATGCAATGCTAGAAGCACTTTCAAATAGCGATTTCGCTATTTGGGACCGCAAATTACAGACAAATCAAACTTGTCTGTAATTTGCAAAACCTTCGAAAAAATGCTGTAAAATGCATTTTTTTAAGTTTTAGGTTACACACACACATGCCCTTGGGGCATGTGTGTGTGCAACATGGGTGCACATCACAATTTCAGGGGTGCAACAGAGTGTCATTTTGACACCCTGGCACCCTTGAAATTGCATTCTCAATTTGCGATTCTCTAATTGCGAATCGCTAATTGAGAATGTCTTCCCATTCATTCCTATGGGCCTCTAGGCCCATAGGAATTAATGGGAGGTATTCCTTAATTGCGACTCGCAATTAGCGAGTCGCAATTAAGGAATGTTTAGGAATCGCTATTTTTATAGCGATTCCTACATGCATAGGCTTTTGCGATTCCTTAATTGCGATTCCTTAATAATCGCAATTAAGGAATCGCAAAAGCCTACCTTGATGCATGTGCCCCTATGCCTTTTATTTATCTGTTTTCAAAACCAACACATAGATAAAAGATTTGTCATTAACAATGCCAATAGCTCAAACTCTCGCAAATGCGAGACCTATTGCATTCCAAAAGCTTGTTTGAAGGGCTGGTGGGGTTGGGACACAATAGGTTACTTGTTGACTAGTTTGATGTTTTAGAACAAGCTGGTAATATTGCAGCAGAGTCTGTCATTTAAGTAGCAGTGTGTTTCTAAAGGTTCGTTAAGGCTGGGACAGAGTTGATAAATTGTGTGATAGTTGCAAGCACAGTTGTGTGTCTGTTAGATGTTAATGTCAGAATTTAAACAAAAAACAATAATGCATCAAAGGCTGACTGCAGGCTTGCAGATACAAATACAATTACTGTAAATATTTCTATAAAGCTTCTAAATATAGGTCATTACAATACCGAATTTAAAAGAAAACTTCCGTTGTCTGAGCGCATTTTGGTCTCAAAGGGCTGGGGCAGAGTTGATTACCCATGAAATAGTTTGATGCTTATGGATAACCAGTTACAGTGAAGCAGTAAGTGTTAGAGGCCGTTCGTTACTGTCTTTGCAAAGATAGTTAAACCTGCGAAAGCACCATTAGTACATTATTTGTGTTAATATACATAGTGAAAACCCTCTACTGAGACCAACAGAAATTGCATGAAATCACTTGTGCGCGCTGAAATACGGAAGAGCGATTTGATCATTCTCAAAAACAAATAAGATGTATTGTATTTCCAAATCAATACAAATTAAAAACACATGAAAAACCAAGGGAAGCTTTAAAGCGTTTACACGCTGACTTAGTAATTAAAGGTAAATACAATTCCAATGTTAAAATAGAGCTCCTGCTGGCTGAGCGCGTTTTGGGTAGACAGTAAAGAAATCGCTTTTTAAAGGCAGGGGATATTGAACTCGAGTCTGCGACGTCGGAAAGAGTGTTTTTTAAAGGGCTGGTGGGGTTGGGACACAATAGGTTACTTGTGAGATAGTTTGATGTTTTAGAACAAACTGGTAATATTGCCCCAGAGTCTATGATTTAAGTAGCAGTGTGTTTCTAATGGTTCGTTAAGGCTGGGTCAGAATTGGTAACTTGTGCAACAGTTGCAAGCACAGTTAAGCGTCTGTTGGATGTTAATGGCAGAATGTAAACAAAAAAAACAATACTGCATCAAAAGCTGGCTAGCAGGCTTGCAGATAGAAGTAAAATGACTGTAAATGTTTCTGTAAAGCTTCTAAATAAAGGTAATAAAAATACCATATTTAAAAGAAAACTCCTGTTTTCTGAGCGCCGTTGGTTCAGAAAGGGCTGGTAGGGCTGGGATTGAATCGGTTATTTATGAAATAGTTTGATGCTTATGAACAACCAGTCAGGGTGAAGCAGCCAGTGTTAGAGGCAGTACATTAATGTCTGTGCAAGGATAGTCAAACGTGTGTTAAATGTTAACGGGAACTGGTTGATGATAGGAATTGGTTGGGGGGAGATAGTCATACCAGCGACAGCACCATAAGAGCGGCGCTTGTGTTAATATATCTTGTGAAAATCCGATGCCGAGACCAACAGAAATTATGTGAAACCACCCATGCAGACTGGGGTTACGGGAGAGCGATTTGATCTTCGCCAAATGTAAACAAGATATACTGTAATTCCGAAAAAATTCTAATAGAAAATATTGCATCAGCAAGGGCTGTAATAAAGAGCGAAATCATGACATTGCTGCTTAGTAACAATATAAGAGTCCATTGTGGAAAAGAGAGAAGCTGTTTGTGAAATCCCTCACTACCTCTTCCATGACTGCAAATAGACAAGAACCATCTGTAGTTGTTTTAT
Organism: Calotriton arnoldi; assembly: GCA_963921515.1. Lineage (NCBI taxonomy): Eukaryota > Metazoa > Chordata > Amphibia > Caudata > Salamandridae > Calotriton > Calotriton arnoldi. Next base: position 216,973 of record CAWUFW010013357.1, on the reverse strand, counting down.
TGATGTTTGTCTGCTGAGGGCAAAGGGGGCAGTGCGGCCAGCCGTAATTGAAAGCTCCCCAAGGACCAATATAACCTCTTTAAAATGGCAAACCCTCTGCTGAGATTAACAGAGACCGCCATAAATCATCCTCAAGCGCTGGGGTTACTGAAGAGCACTAACATCACCTCCAAACGCAAACAAGATTTGCTGTATTGTTTCCAAAAACCAAACAAAGGAAACCTTCAAAGCCTTAACACACTGACTTATTAGAACAAGAGTAGGCAGCTAGAATAGCAGAGCTGGCACTCTCCCTCTACAAGCTGGAAGACCTCAGCCTACACAGAACAAAAACGTCATTGTGCTTAACATAGGAAAAACAAAATAAAGGAAATAGTACACGCCCTGTGTAACAACTAAGTAAAGGGGCCAGTAGCCATGGGAGGTTACAAATGACGACATGGCCGTACTAAGGAGGGACTAACAAGCCTCATAATGAATCAGAAGACAGCATTTACAAAGGACAAACACACAAGCCAATGAAAAATATGGGTGGGGGAGTGGGCGAAGCTTCTCTCCGCATTGAACTACCACAGATCTTCGCAGAGCAGCGCTTGCGCGCTGGCTCACGCTCGACCTAAAAATATGATGGTCTTTTAGCACTGCTTTACTGTGATCAATTTGCTTACACTCATTCATAAATCCACAACATATAAACCCAAAACTTCAATTGAAAAAAAGAAAATTATTGCAGTTTTCATTTTCTACTTTTTTTTTTTTTGTATTCATACATACTTTGGAGTAATCACACAGTTTCTCATTTTGTGCACTAGCAAAGCCCTGAAGTCAGCAGACACATGTTTTGTGTCACGGCTTCAATACCTATCAGAGCTACCACCAACATATGTCTTCTGTACATATGAAAGGCTAATGGCCAGCCAGTACAGCACAACAAATACCTGGAGACAGATAGACCTATTAGATGTCTCTTTAAAATAGATATATGAATGCAACATATGTAGGAATGCAATGCTACCAAAACCCCTCACTTTTGGGGATTAGGCTGCATACCTTGGCATCAAAAAGGTGCACCAGAGAACGAAGAAAAAGTTAAAAGAAAACTCTGTATTTCTGTCCATTGAGGGACCTTTAGGTATATACATTAAGTAAACAAAGACTAACTCATAGGCCACATCTATATACCCATGTGTACCTCCAAATCCAAATGATTTTCTAATTTGAAAGTAGCCTTAAGAAAATTAGCCAAAGGCATTGAGGACTGACATGCCCACTTCCTGTTGGTCACACCTTTTCGTTTTGACAGTGGACATAAAATGTTGGCATGGGAGAATAGCATGAACCATATATATCTTTTGAATTGGCATTAGAGCCATACATGTCATTCTTCCACACCTCGTTATAAAAAACATTATACTTTCAGGTAAGGCTAATAGTACATGGTAAAAGACAAGAAATGCATGTTTTGTATTTGTGTCTCATTTTTATCAAATTCAGAGGTGCTTTTATACACCAGCTACCATAAAAAGTCTAAAAGATTGAACCCTTCTTGACAGTCTTCTTTCACCAGGGACATAAACAGGAAGTGATGCAATACATTTTCCAGTGCAGAAGGTGTAAAAATGCAACAACAACAAAAAAGATTATAGCAACTTAATAAACTCGCTGCAGACATGCATCTAACATGCAAGTAACTTTCAGTATTTTATGACCTGTAGTTTTAAATATTCGATCGATTGTTTTTTTTTAACAAATAGGTTGAGGTCAGGTACAGAAATTAAAACCAAAGGGATCTTAATTGGATTTGCTGTTTCTAAGTTTTATGACAGTTTGCAGTTTTTTAATATTTTATTCATCGTGTTTTTGTAAAGTATGATAGTGAATTCGTTATGATTATTTTGTATGGATTTTTAAAGCCGAAATACAATTTTAGAAAAACATACACTTAATGTACATAACCTTTAAGGGCGCTATGACGGCCCCCGGGGAAAGCAGGACGCAGTCTAGTCTTTCCCCGGGGGATTCGCGCCAGACAGGGAAGCCTGGAAGGGGAGGGAGTAGGAGAGGTTATAAGGGAGCAGGAAGGGGAAACTACTTCCTCTTCCTGTTTCCTAGCGCCAGCGGGAGGGTTGAAGAAAGTTGAGGTGAGGGAAGTTAGGTAGGGAATTGGTATTTCGGCTATTTCGGTGCCGGTCGGCGCCCGGGATTAGAGGGGAGCAGGAGGCACATCATGACGGGAACTGATATGGAGGCAGTGCGGGAGGCCCTGCGTGTCCTCGGCCGGGCGGGGCGGGAGGACCTGCTGCGCCCGGGGGTATTGGAGGAGGCGTGGGTGGGGATGACGCGGACCCCCCGGTCCGCATCGGCCGGAGTGGCGGCGGCGGTGGCAGCATGCCGTGAGTCCCCAAAACGGACGCCACACGTGGTCGGGAAGGGGGGGGGGCCGGGAAGAGCCGGGGGAAGCGAGGGGTGGGAGGAAAAGCCTGCCTGCTGGACGTGCGGTCGAGGCGGCCGGGGGGGGCCGGGAGATGTGGAGGGACGGCCAGGGGGACTGCAGCAGGTGTTGGACAGAGGCCCAGTTGGGAGGGGGAGGCCCACGTGGGTCAATTTGAGGCGGCAGGGAAGGAGGGGGGGTTTGTGCCGGATTTCAGTGGGGGGACACAGGGGGTGGGGTCTCAGGACTTGTTTGGGTCAGGGGGCACACGCAATGAGGGGGGGGCTCCTGGGGGGGAGTCACCACTGGACCTGTCGCAGTGGAGGGTTCGTAGGGATAGGGGGTGAGCCTCCGGGGGACACCGAGGGCAGGGGGTGGGGGAGGGGCCTGGCTGCGCAGGCGACGGCGGTAAAGGCGGGGGTGTAGACGGGGGGGCAGCCGGAGGGCGGAGGTGGGAGTGCATGACCTTGGAAGAAAAAATCCGGGATCAGAGGCGCGTTATCAATGACACAGAGGCGCAGTGGGCGGCTTTGTGTGAGGCCCGGGAAGCCAGGGGGGAGTTGGAACGGGCGGAGGGGCCCCCCACTCCCACATCAGAGGAGGAGGCTTGGGCGGAGAAACTTGGGCAGGAGGCCCCAAAAGGGGGCAAGTGGGTGTGGGCGGAGGATGATAGCTCCCCCCGGACGGGGGTAGGGGCGGCCGGGATGGCTTTGAGGCCCGCTGGCGCTGGGACCCTCTCAGGTTGGAGCAGCCTGGGGGGGGGCACCAGCTGGCGGCAGCCGGCAGACGGGGTGGGCCGGCGGGGCGCAAAACGGCCCCAAGACGCCGGGCAGAAGCAGCAGGGGGGTCCGCGGCGGCCTTCCCTCCAACGAAGGAGCGGGCATCAGCAAAGGGGGCAGGGGAACGGGGAGTGGTGCATGCCAAGACTGGGAAAGGTGTGAAAAGAGCGGTGCAAGAGTTGACGTGGATGCCTGAGGATACGGAAGCGGAGTTGATGTTGGATTACGGGGAGGACAGTGATGAGCTTGAGGAAGGTGAGTTGCGTGAGGAGGTTGAACGGCCGGCCGGGAGGTCGGTGGGGGGGGCGGCAACGACGAAATGTGTTGATATTTTCCAGGCACCGGCGGTGGCCAGGACACAGGCCAGGACGGCCTCTGCGAAGAAGAACGGCAACAGCAAGTCGGAGGAAGGAGCACAGACCGCCTTGTCAGGTGAGGGCAAGTGGTGGGACGCTTGGGACGAGGGGGCGGGACGGGGTAGGAAGAAGTCCTGCCGGTCGGTGGGCGTGGGGGAGGGGTCAGTGCGGGAACCCAAGGTTGTGGCACCCGGGACGGGTGGTCAGTCGGCCGAGTCGGGCAAAGAGGGGGGGAAGAAGGCGGTGGCCAGTGTCCAGATGGACAAAGAAGAGGGGAAGGACCGCAAGGGGGACGAACGACAGCATAAAAAATTGCCGTACATGGGGTTGGCTATGCCGTTGGGGTCGCATCTGTCAGAAAAAATACGGGCAAGAATATGGCGACACGAATATGTGGACGTTTTTAAACTGCTCCATAGGGAGATACAGGCCAAGGAGGGTTCCAAAGAGGAGGAATGGGAGCTGACTCGTAGACCGCGGGTGCCGGTGACCATGGAAAATTGGACGTCGGCCTTTCTGATTTATGCTAGCATATATTGCGAAAAGCATCAAGAAAGAGCGATAGCGATGTTAAAATATATGGACATCATTAGGAAGGCGCAGATGCATTTTGGGGGTTTGCGTGGCTCAGTTATGATGAGGAGTTTCGGGCCAGACTTGGAGCGAATCCCGACAAACCCTGGGGGAGGTGGACCAGGAACTGTGGATGCAATGGATGTCGTCCACACAGTCGTCAGCAGCAACGCACACGGCGAGCGGGCTGCCAGTGACATATCGGACATTTCCGACGCGTCCCGCTCAGTCTGGGGCGGGTGGTGGACAGGCCAGTGCAGGAACTGCGGGGGAGGACAACAGAAGCCAGGTGGGAGCACCACGGGAGCGTGTTGGAACTACAACAAAGGCTACTGCTCCAGGTACCCGTGTAAGTTCAAACATGAGTGCTCCAAATGTGGTGGGAAACACGCACTCACCCAATGTTTTACGTTGGCAACACCATCAGAACAGTGGCGGGCCACGAAGGGACGGGGACAGCCTGGACCGAAGGGCGCCTACTCCGGTCCGAATTGAGGCCATGGGCCCGTGGCTCTCGGTATATCCAGACAGAGAGGCAGCTTTGAAGTTGCAGTGGGGATTTACGGAGGGCTTCCGGGTGGGGTATCAGGGTCCAAGGGAAAGGAGATGGGCAGACAATTTGAGATCGGCTAAAGAGTTGCCGGAGGTGGTGTCCGCAAAACTAAGAACTGAAATTGATGAAGGTAGGATTGCCCGTTTGTCGACTGGCCTTTAGCAGACTTGATTATTTCTCCGCTGGGGGTGGTGCCCAAGAAAGAGCCGGGCGAGTACAGGATGATACACCACCTGTCCTGGCCGGAAGGGAGGTCCGTGAACGACTTCATCGCGGAGGCGGACTCGAGGGTACTGTATGCTTCAGTGGACGACGCAATCCGCCTTGTACAGAGGTGTGGGCAGGGAGCGGAGCTGGCGAAATGTGATGTGAAGTCGGCGTTTCGTTTACTGCCCATACACCCGGCGGATTTCGCGTTGCTGGGCATGCAGTTTGAGGGGGCCATCTTTGTGGACAAAGTTCTCCCCATGGGCTGTGCGATTTCGTGCGCTCTCTTTGAATTGTTCAGCACCTTCTTGCAATGGGCATTTCAAAGGAGCAGTGGGCATAAGGAGGTGTCGCATTACCTGGACGATTTCCTTTTCATCGGACGGAAAAGGTCGGGTGCCTGTGGGCGAGCGTTGGCGCAGTTTCAGGAGATGGCCCGGCACTTTGGGGTACCATTGGCGCCAGAGAAGACAGCTGGGCCCAGCTGTCAATTGACGTTTTTGGGCATTGAGTTGGACTCAGTGCAGTGGATAACCCGGTTGCCGGCTGAAAAAGTGGGAGACATACAGGCCTGTGTGTTGGGGGTGATGGGAGAAAGAAAGATTGACCTGAAGACGGTCCAACGACTTTTGGGGCTGTTGAATTTTGCTTGCAGGGTGGTAAGAGCGGGGAGGACATTTTGCAGGCGCCTCGGCATGGCCATGTCCGGGCGGTGCTACCGCATCACAGGGTGCGGATTTCCTTGGGAGTGCGAGCAGACCTGAGAATATGGCAGACTTTCCTGACCGACTTCAATGGGGTTTCCTGGATTTCGTAGAGGACAAAACAGTGTGGCAAGTGCAGATTTTTTCAGATGCAGCGGGGGCGGCAGGCTTTGGGGTGTTCTGGGACGGGAGATGGTGCGCGGAGCGCTGGCCGGCTCACTGGATCACGCAGGGGCGGAGCATTGCGTTTCTTGAGTTCTTTCCATTGTTGGTGGCTCTAGCGGTGTGGGGCAGTGAATTCGGGAACCGTTCCGTGTTGTTCCATGTGGACAACATGACAGTGGTAGACCTGGTCAACGGGCAGAGAGCAAGGGACTTGAGGGTGTTGAGGTTGTTGAGGTATTTTATGCTACAGTGTCTGCAGTTGAATGTGGTTTTTCGGGCAAAGCATGTGCCAGGAGCGAGTAATGACATCGCGGATGCTTTGTCTCGTTCGCAGTGGAGCAGGTTTCGCCGCATGGCACCTGGAGCGGAAGTCCTCAAAACGCAGTTGCCGGACGGCATCTGGGCCTGGGGGAATGAGAGTCTGCAGCCTAGTGGAGAAGTCGATAGCGGAGACGACGCGGCGCACTTACAGATTGGCTTGGACGGAGTTCGGGGTCTTTATGGGCTGGGCCACTGACAGTGGGCACATGTCCGTTCAAGCGATGGAACAGGGAGTGATTCGTTTTGTATTGCACTGTATTGAGAGGGGGTTGTCCCATACGACGATTGCAGGGAAATTGGCGGGAATCTCCTTCTATTGTAAGTTGTTTTGGGGATTTGATCCGGCGAAAGATGAGATTATCAGCAGAATGCTGAAGGGATGGGGCAGGGAGAGACTGGAGGGGGCTACGGGGGTGCCCCGGGAAGCCGTGACTTTTGAGGTGTTGCAAGGTTTATTGGGCATGTTGCCCATTTGTTGTTACGATGTTACGGAAGTGGCTTTGTTTCGTTTGAGCATGGTGTGGATGTTTTTTGGAGCATTTCGGGTGTCAGAGTTGTTGGGGACGAAAGGTAAGGCAGGACGTCAGTATGAGGATGTGAGATTGGACAGGGGTCGGCTGGGGATATGGTTGGGCCACTCAAAAACGGATCAGGCAGGGAGGGGAAAGTGGATATGGTTGAATGAGAGTGGGTGCCAGGGTGTGTGCCCGGTAAAGGAGTGGGAGAATTTTTCGCAGGATGGGGCCGGGGAACACGGGGAGATCTTCCTGCATGGCTCCGGCGATAGGTTGACGGCGGCCCAGTTGCTGGCAGTTATGCGTATGGCGTTGAAGCGGATGGGGCGGGACCCGAAGGGATTTGGGACACACTCTTTTCGGATTGGGGCAGCAACGGCGGCGGCACGTTTGGGGTGGTCTTGGGATCGGATTCGACAGATTGGGAGATGGAGGTCCCAGTTGCTGCGAGCGCTACGTGAGGAAGTGACAAGGGGCGCTGCGAAAAGAGGAGTAGAGTGGTATTAGTTGGGCCAGGATGGTTTTTAACACCTTTTTTCTCATCGTAGGTTGTGTGAGGGGCCTAGGGACCAAGACGGTCACCTGGATAGCCGGGCACTCTTTCGTGCATTGGGCGGCGCAGTATGCAGATCGTCAGGTTTACGGCCGTAGCCTGGGACTGCGGAGCAGCCATCACGAGGTGCAATGGTGGGGAAAACGAGGAATGCGCTGGGGGCGTTCTTGCCCTGGTTGACGAAGATGGTGTCGCAGAAAGGATGTCCTGACTTGCTGGTTTTACACTTGGGGGAAAATGACTTGGTGCGATTGTCAGGCCTGGCAATCATGCAACAGATGCAAAGGGACTTGGACGTGATGAAGCAACGGATGGCGGGCACCTGCTTGGTGTGGACTGAGTTTGTGCCTCGTAGAGTGTGGAGGGGAGCGGTAAAACCAGCGGCAGTGGAAAAAGCCAGGAGAAAATTGAACAGGGCAATGAGGGTTTTTGCGACAACAGAGACATTAAAGTTATTGCTCACAAGGGGCTGCGGCTGGAGGAGCCGCTGCTATTCAGGGACGACGGGGTGCACCTTTCGAGGATGGGTAATGCATATTACATGATGGAGATGAGGGACGCGATCAGTAAGCTCTGGAATGAGTCCATTTGGTGTAGAAGGGTGTGAGGGCGAAAGGTGCATGGCGGCGGGGTGGGGCAGGTAACCACCCAAAGGGGGTTCCCTGGTTGGCGGAACTTTGGAGGGGTGGGGGAGTCCTGGACGGGCCCACCCACCTCTCGGGGGGAAGAGTGATTGATGGGGCTGCGGGATGCAGGAGTGCGATGTCAGGTGATGCAAAAGAGGACGTCAGGAGACAAATGAAGAAGGATTGAGAACGGAAACGGGTTGTTGTGGAACGTGAAGAGAGATGGGGTGCAAGGGGAAAGAATGGAGCAAGTGAGACGAAGAAGCGGGGGGAAGTTTTGTTGAGGTTATTGTTAAATATGTATTATGGTTAAAGTTATGTTTACAGCCTGTCCTAATAAATGGCCTTTTACGCTTCACCGACAGCGTGGACTGGTTATTTGGCGCGAACGTGCTAACCCTACAACTCTGACACGTGTAACTCTGAGCTAATACTTCGGTAGGAGAGAAGATAAAAGCTGCCATGAAAGCAGAAATGTGCGTGTCCTGTGCATGACTACGTGCTTTTTCGACTACAGCCTTAAAGGAATTCACTGTGGAGACAGCAGCTTTAAAAATAGATTGGAGATTTGTGTGGGCATGTGAAGCATGAGGAAAACTGGCACAGCTCTGGGTAAAAGCTAGACTTCCAAGGTGCTCGGCGCCAGGAAGAGACGTTTAGACTAGATCAGCTGCAACTGCACTGGTCTTGTAAACATAAACAAAGACCCATAATACTGGTACTTCCGACGCTGCCTACCGTAGGGTCAGAGAGCAAAGGCAGATTGAAACAAGTCAGCCATTTTCTAGTCTTTCATATTGCACTTTGGTGCTCATGATGGGATCGGGTTTGGTGTAACAAATGAACAGGTGTATTTCTGTCTTGCAATCCCACCCATGGAATGCGAAGCCGAGCTCCAATGCACCCATTGTCCTCTGAGTTTCAGACAAATCTATTTACACCCTCCCAATTAAAATGACTTGTAGATCTCATTGAGTTTAATGGATTTGTGCTGGATCCCTGCAGCTGCCAACTGGCACGGAGCTAAGCGCCACTTCTAGAGTTACTGTGGCTATATCTGCCAGTGAAAAATGTAAATCCACTGCCAGGGATACCCCTGTGGAGGTCTTATGTTGTCTTACATGAGATGCCTTCTATTACTCATAAGGAATGAAGTCATGCCACCCTGGCAGAACTGCAAGGGCTTCTGTAAAATAGCCAGGTGCCATCCGCAATAATGTAAAATCATACTTCATAAAGCATACGGGTTGCTTGTTCTTGTACATATGTATGTAGAGTTAAAGGTTTAGCGCAAGCCTAGCTGGGGAGCAATGGAGTGCTGAACAGCAGGTGTGAAGGCATTGGAGGCTGGTGGCATTTGAAAGTGGTGGGACTCAAAAGTTTGGTATTAATTCTACATAGTAAGCGACGCCGGCAAGCTTAACCCTTTCGCTCCATGCGTCGGCCAACGGCCGTCGCGAGCACTACCTCAGTAGTGCTGCGCACGTCCGTTGGCCGACGCGGCCCCGCCCGCTTAATAGAACGTTCCGCACTGGCGCGGAACGTTCGAAGCAGCTAAGCGGTTAATGAACAAACTTGGGGTCCAGGCTGAATCCTCCTCCAGAAGATTTTTTTTTTAAAAAGATCAGCACATCCTCAACCACCTCTCTTTCCTCTTCAGCACTCTTTTCACTCTTCCCCGAATGCACTTCCTTGCATCTCCCTCACTTCACCACTCCAAACATACACTGCACTCACACACATTGAAGCAATATATTTACTTTTGCTTTTGTCCTGAACATATTTTGCCATCTGTGCACCCCCTTCACACACATTTTCACAAAATTGCATTTACAACTGGAATACATGACCATTGTTCTGTGTGCTCTGCGGAGAGGCCAACCCACACACAGGCACTTTTGCTTCGGCTTCAGCGTCAGAGCTCTCAATCAAAGCCACTCATAAACACCTTCACAGCTCAAAGTATGCACTGAAAAAAATACAGAAAGAAACACAACATGATTAAATAGCTAACTCTTGAGGAAGGCCAGATTAAGTAAAACTTGAAATAAGAAATCGCTGACATGTATTACCTTAACGTTTTTAACACTCGTTGTTCATAAATCAATTCATGTTTTTGGCATTAATGTTGTTAAGGGCATGAAGATCGGGCCAGTTTTAATGTCATGCAGCAGATAACTGTCTATTGTAAGCACATATCTCTGCTTTTCCCTTGACTCAGATATTTGTATCAACTTCACAAGGGAAAAAGAACATTGGCCTGCTTGTCTTTTGCATCCAATTCACAAACAAATGCTCCAGCTCCACTTCTAATGGGCCACCGACGTGCAGCCAGGGCCTAGGCTGTCACAGTGGGGGAGGTTAGCATGGCGAGGGGTCTCTGCATAACAGAAGATTAGCATTCTAACACTTACCATTACCGAGGACAAGGCACCAAAATACATGTGCACTGTGCTTGCATCCACTGCTACGTGTGACGAATGGGAAAGGGTGGGATCTGTACCTGTGAATGACAGACGGCTCCAACGTCCCAAACCATGATGCTGACAGCGTCACTGGCCTATAGAGAATACTGCCATAGACCACAATGGCAATGATTAATTATGAAGGGCTTTAGAACAGTAAGCCCTCCGCCGTGCGTCACAGTTCAGAAAGTTGATTTACTGCCTGGCTTCCGTCTCCTGATTCAGAGCGAGGCGGGGCAGGCAGCCTGGAGCACACAGCCCAGACTTAAATACATTGATTTGTTTAGAGATACGATCGTATCTCTAAATAAATCGATCTATTTAATTTTTGTACAGGAATGTGAAGGAAATAATTTCAGGGGGCGCAGCCCTAGAGCCCTAATGGAGAATCCACCCCTGCGTGAAGGTTGTTAACAAAAAGCACTTTAAATGTGAATTCCTCTTGTGTGAGCAGGTAGTACACTTTGAAAAGGTTTACCTTCAGCTTCTTTCAGAGTAGCAGCCTGCCAGTAAGTTTGCCACAATCTTACAAAGCGCCACAGAACTACTGCAATGCAATAGCCTGTTACCTGAAACCGTAAAAAACAAAGCATGAGAGGCGTAGCCAGGAAGCCGATTCAACATAATGCCTGCTAAGTAAGCTCCCGCTCCAGAGTGACAGCCACGGCAAGAATCATGCGTCTCCGGGGCTCAGCAGGCATCCTCCATGGGACCGGAGGCTGCAGAGAGGCAAGAGATGTGGTAGGCACCCCGGGGACAGGCACATAAGCTGACTCTTGGGCTGAACCTCTGCCAAGCTGCGCATCCAAAATGGTGGCTGTTCCCTCTGTGCCATGAGTGCCTCTCCAGGACTTTAATTGAGGAGGACCACAGCCCCTTATGGGTCGGTCTGAGCTTGGCCGACCTAAACAGCACTCTACGGTATCCGTCCTGCTGCCACCCAGGGACAGCCATCAGTGCGGGCTGGAGTTGTGATTGCGTCCCACACTCTGCGGAACTGCCTGTGCTGGGGGCTCGCCAGGCATCTTCCATGTGACCAGAGGCCATGGGCAGGCAATAGATGAGGTAAGTATCCCGGGGACAGACATACGCTGACATCCGTCCCAGTCCTCTGCCAAGTCGTGCATCCAAAATGACAGTCAGGCCTGCCATGCCACGAGTGCCTCTCCAGGGCTTTAATTGAGGGGGAAAACGGTCTGTTACAGGTCAGCCTGATCAAGGCCGACCTGAACAGTGCTTTATGGCACCCTTCCTGCCGCTAACCAGGGACGGCCATCGAAGCGAGCCGTGGCTGTGACGGTGCTCCATACCTGACGGACCTGCCTCTCCAGAGATCAGCGCAGGGGGCGGGGGTGATAGCGGCCCCCTTCCTCATAGGCCGAGAGTCTCCTTTCATTGGGGTACTTGGCAACTACACCCCCAGGAAGCAGCACCCTAACCGTGCTCTCCCCCACACGGGCAGACCAGACTTACGACATGGCGAGGAATAAAGGCACAAAGAGGTCTCTATTTCACCATCTCGAGAAGTATGCGTTCCCGAGCACGGAGGATGAAAGAGGAAAGGGCAGCATGGCAGACACAGAGGGAGCAGTCAGAAATGTCACGCCCCACCCTTAAGGAACTGCTACAAGCCATTTAGGCCTCCAGGGCTGCATAGAAACTAAAATAGATATGGTAGTGGCAGATGTCATGTTAATCTAGGCAGACATGGGGAAGATTGTGGGTGTGTGACCGCAACGGAGGCCACCCTGAAAGAACACTCGTGTTCTATCAAAACCCTAACTGCAGAAGTCCACCACCTCAAAGAGGTCACCAGACAGCTCCATGCCAGGGCTGAGGACGCTCAGGGGGGATCCCATCGCAATAACGTCTGCTTCGTGAGAATACCTGAAAAGGTAGAAGGGACCGATGTTGAGAAATTCATTGAGGACTCCCTACTCACTTTGGTGAACATCAAAGATTTTTCCCCTCAACATGCAGTAGAATGGGCCCACAGGATACCAATGGCCCCCCGAGGCTGGGTGGTCATCCACAAACGATGATAGCCCACTTTCTCAATTCCAAAGGTAGAGACACCATATTGAGAACAACCCGCTCCTCTTTGTAAACCATACGGCCATGGTATTTCCTGACTTCACACAAGAGCTACAAGCGTGACGGAGGTCTTTCAAGTAAATCAAGTTGGAATTGAAGAAGCCTTATCTGCAGTATTCAATACAGTATCCGGTAAAATTACGGATTGTGGACAAGGACAAAGTTTAGTTTTGTACTACACCAGAGGATGGGTGGGACTGGTTGGAGGGGTGGAGCCCAGTCGGATCAAAGCAGCTGGGCCCTGCCTATTCCTCTCCGTCCTGAGGGCCCCGATCGACGACGCCACGGAGAATCACCGCTAAGTCCTGTATTTGAGGAAGTCACGGACACTGACCAAGTACTACACAAAACCGCGGTCGCCAACTCGAAGTGAGCCAAGTGGCAAGCAGTGAGGCAAGCAGTGATCATCACTGTGGCAAGCAGCACTAACCCTGGACATAGAGTCCAGAATTGAACACTATGCATATTCACTAAGGTTTGATGGTGGGTGGGGGAGCAGCAGACACTGCAGGCATTGGGGTGCAGGTAGTTCCACACTCGCGGCATGGGGATGTAGAGTGGGGGGGTTCATGTTGGGGGGAGTTAAAACTGATGCAAGCACACACATGCAATGATTGGCTTAGATTTTAAGGACCTAATCTTAGGACTTTGGATCCTGGGAAGAGGGATGGCAGCTGAGGGGCATAAACCAGGCCTTACCTTCCTCTCCTGTAATGTAAATGGGTTGGGGAGCAAACTGTAGATGGTGTAGTATCACATTTTCTGATCAGACAGAACCCTGACGTAATCTTCCTTCACCAAACCCACCTAGGAGGCAACAACTGTGCTTTCTTGAGGAGTGGTCGCTACACAGTCCTGGCACACTCAGGATTTACTACAGGTTCTAGAGGCATGGACATACAGGTCAATGTCAAGAAGTCACTCCCCCTAATGATTCTGAGATCATGAATCGACCCAAGGGGCTGCTATCTGGCAATCCTGGGAGACTGGAATGGGGAACAGCTGGCGATTGCCTCCTGGTATTTCCCACCGGTCCTCCAGGTAGATATGCTTTGGAAGGCCGGGCACTGGCTGGCACAGATGACAGGCTACTGTGATATTGGGAGGGGACCTGCACCTGGTCATAGATGTGGACCTAGACAAGCATACACAGGGCCAGAGACCTTTGGGAAGAGACACTCAGTTAACACATTTGTAGAAGCTATGGGAATGCTAGATATCTGGTGAGAGGCACATCCTACTAATCAATATTACTCATGCGCAGCAGAGGTGGCAGGTTCCGTTTCTAGGCGTGACTAAATTCTGGTACCCCAGACTCAAGGGGGGGGGCGATACCATGATACACACTACCACCCAGCTGCGAGGCAGCATTGTGAGAACCTGCGTCGTCATCGAGGATGGTGTTGACAAGAGATTTGAGATGCGAGGGCCTAGGTCGATGAAGCTTCGCACAGCAGCAGTTCCAATGCGGGCTGCGAGGTGTATGCAGAGTCCTTGCGCTAAGAGAATTCTCGCAGCAGAGGCAATGCATCAGTTCTGCTCACGTTTGCGCCCCACAGCAGAGGAGATGCGTCAGTTCTGCTGGGTCCACAGGTGGGCTTGCAGAGCACCTTCAGGCCCACTTTCAAGATTCCAGGGCTGGGGTGACACCACTTGGCAGGGTAGGACTCACAGATGGCAGAATCTAGGTGCTGGGTTCAAGGTTGTTGGAGCCTTCTGTCCCTGAGGCTCTAGTCAGGAGGCCAGCCAACTAGCCTTTGTAGTCACTCTGGGGTACTGGGTTTAATAGATGCAGGTCCAGCCCTTCTCACCCAAGCAAGAAGACAGCAGGCAGAAGGTCAGCACAGCAGGGCAGCAGTCCTTCAGAGCAGCAGTCCAGCAGAGTGGCAGTCCTTTCAGCAGAACAGCAGTCTTTCTTCCTGGCAGAGTCCACAGGTCCAAAGCATACTGAAGAGTAGGGGTCTGAGGTCCAACATTTATACAAGGTGCCCACTTTGAAGTGGAGGAAGTGTTGTGTAGTTCCCACTAATCTGTAAGACCTGCGCGTTTGTGGACAACATAAACTTTGGGTGAGGTGCCTAGACTTATGCCAAGAACCCCCGCAGGATACGGTGGCCCAGAGCCGACCTAGCTCACATTGCCAGCATAAGCCCCCTAACTTGAACAGGGAGCGAATGGTTTCTGGCAACCACTGAACATGACAACCCTGACCCCTTAGGGATCGTGGTAACAGATCAGAACCCTTCCGCCAAGTCACTCATGCTCTTTGCTCTCAGAGAAATATACAGAGAATACACAATTGGACGTTTTCAATGTATTTATTGAACCAACGTTATTCTTGTATAAAATACATGTGTTGTGATAATCAGTAGACAGAAGCAGATCAAATTGATTACAAGCACCAAAAGAGTAAATAGTAGATACAGTTCCACCATGGTGCTGAGACAGCATATATATGCAGGCATATAAAACAAGGTAGTAATCATGCGTACTACTACTATGCAATCCCTACGCTATGTATGTCTAGAGTGTATGTAGGTATAGAGCCAAGAATCCCCCCACGGGATGATCCAACCCCATTACCTGGCGGTAGAGAATGTAGGATCCTGTCTTGGTCACGAATTGGACCCCCCTCACAGAGATGTCAGGTAGCTGTTCTGCAAGCCACAGCATGCAGGAACCCTCGGTCAGATGAAGTGTCTCCTCTGCTAACCCCCAGAAATGCTTCTTTATTTATAATAAAAAGCATCCTTGCGATGCACATTCAGATTAGCATTGTTGTGGGTATGTAGATAGTCCTGTCGCCTCATGGAAGAAGAGAGAACGACATTTGTACAACATGCGTAAAGGCCTTGTACTCTGTGTTTGAGTGGTCGTGATAGTGTTGCGCGAAGCAAGATGTGTAAATAAAAGTAGTTTCAGAGAAACCAATACAACATTGTCACACACACAAATATGTGCAAAGGTTACAGCAAATAATGTTATTATGACAATGTAACAAAATGTGCCGTGTTGCTACATGGGCCTAACTCGGGCACATAACACCCACTCCTAATACTAAGGGTCGACCTAAAAGCTACCTCAAAAGGCATACAAAAAGTAAACTATAAAAAGTCTAAAATCACTTTTAAAATCATCTAAAAGCAAGCTTCCCTTTAAAATATTCATTATTGGTGATGGCCTCTAAGGTCGGTACTGGGGTTACGACAATTATGCATTTTCCCTGAGCTAGTGCTCTCTCTCTCTCACTCACTACAGCAGTCTGTACTGCTGTGAGAATTTTCTCAGTGAGTGCAAAATCCATTTCAGCGTTTGTGTACAAATGTGATTTGTATGCAATAGGTACTGTATCACCTTCATTGAACCCCGGTTGGTCCAGCAATTACGCGGATCACCAGGTTGGTCGTGTTTACTCGTGTGTGTAAAAGTTTGAAAGCCATCATGTCAGCTTGTACGGAACTTAAAATGTTTGTATGTTCCAGTGTCCAATGTGAGATTGAAAAATAAGGTCTGACCAAATCGCAGAATGGTTTTACCCATTCTGCGTAATCCAAAATGTATGTTCTGCCAAAATTAAAAAATCCTATAATGGATTGTAGTCTTTTCAGAGTTGTTGGAGGTTGGAGCAACGCACGTTTTTCTTTTGCCTTCACTTGACAACTCGTATCCTAAAAACAGGACATTTAGGTGGGCAATTTTTGATTTTTGAAATTTAATTTGGAGCCCAAGAGAGCAAACCCCAGGTACTCTATCCAAGTGTTCCATTAATTTATCATCCATCAGATAGATATCATCTACATAGGACAATGGGCCAGATGTACGACCAAGCAATTTGCGACTCGCAAATTGCGTCGCAATCTCTACTCGCAATTTGCGAGTCGCAAATTGGGATGTACAACAGTGCTGAGACACTGTTTGCGATTCCCAACGGGGTTGCAAATTGCATGCCTCATACATATTAATGAGGCTGTCGCAATTTGCGACCCCATTGGGAATGGCTGGCAATCCCAGGGATGGTGGCCTGCTGGGGTCAGCAGACCACCATGTCTGGGACTGCTATTAAATAAAGCAGTTTTTTTTTTTTAATGCAGCCCGTTTTCCTTAAAGGAAAACGGGATGCATTTAATAAATAAAAATGTAACTTTTCTGTTTCATTTTTTAAGGGCAGGCAGTGGTCCCTGGAACCACTGCCTGCCCTTAAAAAATATTTTTATAGCCAATCACAAAGGGGAAGGGGTCCCCTGGGGACCCTTCCCGTTTGCGAGTGGTTGTCCCCCCCTTCTGTGAAGGGTGGTAAATGGCGACTGTTTTGCAACCGCAATTGCGGTTGCAAAACAGTCATACATAGCTTTTGGGGTCACTATTAGGAAGGGAACGCCTCTTCCTAATAGCGAGCCGCAAAACACTATTTTGCGAGTCGCAAAATAGGGTTAGTACATGGCCAACAGGATTTTTGCATGCACAAACGGGTCTAAAACCCATTTGCGCATACAAAAATCCATCGTACATCTGGCCCAAACTCTCTTCATCAAACTTTTGAGGTAATTCTGTCACTCTGGCTTAAAACAGCCTCGGCTTTTCTTATACCCTTGATGCAGTCAACAAAGTTGCCCCTGTGAGCCTAGCACTGACAATGTTGTCAAAGATCTGCTTTCAGGCACTATATTTTGGCAGAAGCATCCATTTGAGATATCTAATGTTGTTTTGTATTTTTTCCGCACAATGTTATTCATTAGTGTGGCACTGTGTGCATTTTGTACTGCAAATGTGCGAGTAGCTGTGTTTAAATGTCTGTAGTCTAAAACTAGACGGTATGAATTGTCCGGTTTCATTACGGGAAACAAACAATTATTCATTGATGAGGTGCAATCTTCTACTACACCTTGGTATTCAAGTTGTTCTAGGATGTCCCCAAACTTGTTTTTTAGCTTCCTTTTTTTATTGGGTATTGTCTCTGGGGTTGAGGAGTTGTTTTTAACAGGATTTCGTGATGAGGTGACTCATCATCCCATCCAACATGATTTCGGTATAGTGCAGAAGCTAGCACTAATGCCCACTCCTTGGCGTAAGAGTGTTTAACTGATTCCGGAACAAGGTCAGAGAAAGCAGGTAAAATTACAGTTTCCCCGTTTGGGCATTCCATTATGAACTCAGATGGCCAATCTTTTTCAGCCCACAGAATGTCGTAACCATGAGTCAAGTTATCCCAAAACAGAGCCTTGATGTTTCTGGGTATGTCCCCCTCCAATTGGAGTGTAATTTCGTATAAACAATGGGGAATACTTACCCTAGTATCAGGTGTTTCCACCGTAATATATGTTCGCTCAGCGCTACTGAAGCCAGATAATCTATCAGGTTCCGGCGAGCTATTGTGACTTCTTCCGCGCTGTCCAGCATCGTCACTTCCCATTTCCCATTCAAAAGCAGAGTCCTCAGTAGCCTGGGCTTGCCTTGTTTTAATCCCAGCTACCTTATTAATTTTTAATTGAGATATATTGTTCTTGAGTTTTTCTTCTTTATTATTCATATAGTCAGACGAGCATTGTGATTCCTTCTTCGGCTTCAAGTGCTCTTCCAATCTTCGCTCTGATCATTCACCTCTCTCGGAACGTGTATCGGATGACTCCTGAAAGGAACGAGAGGAACGTGTATCAGTATTCTGATACCTGTCAAGCTTTCTAATGTTATCACGGTTTCTAAGATTGTGCCTTTTTTAAGTGGTTTCCTGCTAATGAGACCCACCAGGGGATCTTTGTTTGTCTTTATTTTTTTTGTTTATTATTCCACTTCTTTTTTGTCAAAGAGTTGGTGCCTGCTTAGAATTATCCTTTTCAGAATTACTCTTGAGTTGTGGTTTCCCAGGTCTGGCTCCCAAATTATCTCTACCTAGAATAGCATAGGTTTCGTCGATAATTTTAGGTAATTCCCGCTCCTGTTGACCAGATGTGAAATCCCTCAAGCATTGGCGTATAGCTAACGCAGCTGCCTCCCCTTTTATGTTACTTGACATAATGGTGGATACTGCGGCAAAATTGCCCATCAGTTTCATCCCTAGGTCCAGGGCAGGTGCTGTCCCGTACTCATTCATAAGCTGCTTCAATACATCAGGTAATACAGCCAATGACGGGGTACCATGAGTTCTGGTATAAACGGCAGCAAAGACTGTACCCCAAGTTACACAATCTTCCCCATTGGCAAGCAAATAGTTGGTATTCTTTGTTTATCCTGTGGGTCCGTAAGGGAAAATACTGCCTTAAGTGGGCTCGTTGTCTGTGCTATCCAGAATGGAATTTTCTCCTGACTGGTGGGAATCTTTCCCATAATAGCATTCAGTGTTTGTGGGCTGATACCCGTTGTGGCCAACTGTGGTTGAGCAGCTTGAGTAGTCCGTGCATGGTTAACTCTGAGTGTTTGCATTATGAACTGTGTAAGATGCCTGTAAATTTTTACTAAATCTCTGTATAGTGTACCCATTTCTGCTGCAGTTAAATTAGCAGTGTCTGGATGCGGTGTGTATGCAGATAAGACTGGCCATGTTGCTCTTTCTTTGCTGAGTGGACCGAGTCTCACTTTTTATGTAGTGTGTGGGAGGGCGCCTTTAAACCAATTTATATGCTCTTGGTAAGAGAGAGGAATTTCTAGTTCTTCATATGGCGTGTATTCCTCTGGTGTTTCATTCTCAATGTAAGTGTGAAACATTTGTGTATGGGCATTTGCATCTGAATAGAATACCTCTGTCCTGAATGCTTCATGTGCCTCAACCTCGAATGTAACATCTTCACCCGTAGCCAGGAGACCATATTGTAGTCATTTGAGAATAACTACGTCTGCAGTTTTTTGCTATATTTAATGCTCCTTCTTTTTCTTCAATGTTTTCTCTATTTACGGACATTGTTTTGAAGAAAAAGGATTTTATTAGATGAATTTATAGAGATAGGGTAAACACAATCGGGGAAGTTTTATCCTACAAGCTTGAATAACCTTCAGCCAATACATAGGGTATACCTACTCAGCTGAGGTGAATTTCCCTACAACCACAGACGTCTCCGGTTGGAGGTGAGTAGGAGTCTATGAGAAGGCACGATTGAACTACTCAAGTAGACCGTAAAATAAGAACCCAACCAACGTTGGCTGCACCATGTCCTGTAGCTCCCTCTAATCCGTAGGATCTGCACGTTTGTGGACAACATTAACTTAGGGATGCCTCGGCCAAAGCCGTGAACAGAACGGTGAAAATGTTGAAGTTAGTAAGGAGGGGCAGAGAGGTCCAGGGAGCGAGTGGTAGCCCTGCTCTCCTTAAAATGCTGAAGAGCGAAATCCGCTTTTTTACCAATTAGACGAGTGCCATCAAAGGACATGTCCATCAGGGAGGACTGGACATCACCGGAGAAGGGGGGAGTACGTGGCACAGCGACCAGAGCTGGGGGCGATCGGGGTTCGATTCTCGGCGTTGGCACAACATCCTGGGATTCTGGGCACATCACTTAATCTCCCCATGGCCATGGACAGCACCTGGATACCCTCATGGGTGATAAGCTGTGCTATATAAATCTACAAACTTTAACTTTAACCCAGTGGATTGCAGCCAAGCATGGTGGCAAATGGCAACGCTGGTGCCTATGGCCCGTTTAATGGAATCGGTGGTGTCCAAGCCACAAAGAATCATGATCTTGGCAGCATCATGACCATCTTGAATTGCCTGAGAGAGTACAGGTCGAAGGTCTTCGGGCACACCAGATAGGAATTCTGCCACAGAATCCCAAATGGCGTTAGTAGCATCCCAGCAAACAGCTGGTGTTAAAAGATCTGAGGACCAAGCTGGTAGAATAAAAGATATGTCTTCTGAATGTTCCCACTCGCTTAGATTCCCTATCAGGGGGAGTGGTGGAAAATATGTTGGGATTTGAGAGGCTAGTGGAAGCCTGCCCACTCGACTTTCTGGCAAGGGGTGCTGCGAAAGCAAAGCTGGGTCTCTAGGAGCAGGGCGAAGGCAGCTGGCAATTTGTCTATTGACTAAGGGGCCAGAGCAGGGTTTGGCCTAAGCCCTCAGTAATATGCCCATCAGTGCCACGTTAAAGGGGAGAAGGGGCTCAGAAGATGGTTTTAATCTCCAAGGTGGGGTGCTTGAGCTCATGTACTTCAGCTGCCCTATGCATCACCATGGCATAGGAAGCAGATTCCTCTGTGGTTGGTCCAGGGAGAGAAAAAAACTGTCAGTTTATCGAGTGACATCTCTTTCACACTAAAGACATTTTGGAAAATCTCGAGGAAAGTGTCTGAGAGAGACAAGAGGGAGCTCCAGATCTGTGTCTGGTAGCGCAGAAAAAAGAAACTCAGTACGCGGGAGTGGTGCCTATATAGGCCCCACATGTCATTTTCAGAGCGGAATGCATCAGTGTGGAGCCACAAGCCACCACTTTTCGGCATGCAGAGGTACTGCTGAAAAGTTTCCAGGTCCAGTGTGACACCTGAGGAATCTTCAAAAGGTTAGGTATTTGCAGTTAGAAGTCTCTAACAGAATTTGCAGATACAAATGGCACCAATATGGGGGGCTAGCAATCCAGGATATTTTGGTTATTTACGAGTGGGTATTTGCGGATCACTGGGATCCGGCACACAGAGCTGATAGAGCATCCATGGGCCGAGGAGGATACGAGCAGGGCCGGCTATAGGGCGGTGCGATCGGTGCGACCGCACCGGGCGTTGACTTAGGGTGGGGGCGTCATTTTTGAAAATGTGTATTATCATTTTAAAAGCACCTGCTGCCTCGTTCCTGGCCTCCAGCCACTTTCAGACATCAATTAAAATGTCAAGAGAAGTCCCGTGATTAATCATCTTCCTGGAAAGAGACCGGTTTGTCTAGTGGAAGTTTTGACTCATCCTAAGGTAGCTCAGAGGGTTAAAATGCCTGCTGCTATGAACGTTTAACATGCAGATAACGAAGTGCATATAATGTAAATAGGTCAGTGGGTTACTGCTTCTGTAAGAGAGCTCCTTTTGTTACTTGTCCTTTATCAGTCAAAATCCTAATATAGAACATTGAGCTATTAACTGTCATCCTAGAGCTGCTGCAAACTGCCAGCTATATGTTAGAGCTATATGGTTTTTTGCCCAGTCTTTCATCATCCTAATCTTGTGAAAAGGGTTCATTTGGGTAGAAAACAATTCTTATTATGAAAGAGAACCCCTAACAATGATGTTACATTTTAAATTCTGAATTTGTGCTTTTCCTGAATAAGAACTTAAACTATATTGCCTACCAGTATCGATGACATGTCACTCCTACACTACACCTAGTAGTACTGTCTGATGTAACATTTCCTATACACTGATTTACACACATATGATTGTCTCTGTGCAATGTGTGTGTGGTGTAAAGTGCTCTGACACCTTACACTGGTATGAGTGGTGCTATAAAACTAAATGAATCTGAGAGACAGTGGTTATGGAGACTTGAGAGGCACTGTTAAAGGGTGCTAGTGAGGTAATCCGTGGCAGAAGTGGTCATTGGGGGGGCGCCAACAGGCATTGTTGCACAGGGCGCCACAGGTGCTAAAGCCAGCCCTGGATACGAGGGACTCCTCTACGGGGCGAGAAGTGACAAAAACATACCACAACATACACAGACAGTAATTGGAGTTTGGAGAGAGGCCACACAGTTTCTGGGATGAAGAGGGAGGCTCACCGGGCTAACGCCGCTGTGGCATAGTATTCTGCTGTCAGAGGTGGGAGGTCTAAAGAGGTTCTTGAAATGGGAGCTTATAGGTATAGAACACCGGAGAGATGTTTAGAGGAATCACGCTTTTATAAAATTTGAGGACACCATAGGGAATACAACCTGTCTGAATCCGAGCAATTTCGATATATACAGCTGGGGCATGCCCTTTATTGCCACTTGCTGGAGTGTGAACAGATACCTGAGTCCTCCCCTCTGGAGGACCAAATACTCATCGAGGGATTGAAAGAAGGGTGAGTGTCGACGGTGTACAGGAAACAAATAAATAATTCCCCAGACCCATTGGGCCCCCTGAAGCTGGGGCGGGGGATCTAGGAGAGCTTGATGACGAGGACTGGGTGGAGGCCCTCCAGGACCCATGGGAGATTGCCATCCGAGTAAAACGGCAAAAGAAAAGAGATCATGCTTATACTGTGGAAATGCAGGTCACTTTTTAAAAGGTATCTTAATAAACCCAGAGAGGGAGTTAAGACACCATCCTCTTCTCTCAAGCCATTGGGAAACACAGAGGCCCAGTAATTGAGGAGACCAAATTGCCGGGTACTGTAGCTACAAACATTTTTGATTTGGGTAATACCAGTAGGGAATACCCTATTAAGCATTTTCATATTCCCGTTAGCTTAGAATGGAAACCCAATTCTGACTGTTCAAAATATTTTATTAGGTTTTTTGCAGACAAAGACAAAACAAAAAATGATACAGTGTTGGTATATATAACAGATTAATGTGAAGTTCAAAAAAGAAATTGTCATGACAATATCTATATACCAAAAGTACGTAATTGTCTTAAAAACAGTGAAATTATAGGAATTGAATACGGAACAAACGAGGCTACTCCTCAGAACATTAGCCATGCAACAGTGTCAATAAAAGAAAAATGTGTGTTATTAAATGCTTTATAAATAAGTATCAATATAATCATCAATTGTTTTCCATAACTGCTGAAATGACGATGTATTTTTTAACGGTCCCTTATAAGACAATTGGGCACCAGATCTAATAAAAGTGACATAAGACCACCATGCTTGGATTGATATTGCTTCAGCTGATTTTCAGTTGGAGGAAATGGATTTAATATAATAGAAATAAGAAGATTCAAAAGTTTAGAATGGGACTCCAATAAGGTGGATGATAAAACATAAGATTTACCAATAAGCATGTTGTAAGTGAGGGCCTCAGAGATGGGAAGTATTTTAACAATGATATCCTAAACATTCTTCCAAAATTGAAATATTATTGCACACTCGAAAAGCATGTGCTTTTAAGTACCTTCATAACATTTGCAGTTCCAACAAAGTGAGGAATCTGTAAGTTTAGCCTTATATAATTTGCAAGGAGTCCATAGACAATTGAATAAAATAAAAGCGTTTGTTTGAGATAATGATACAGGAAACCATCCTGATATATTTATGGTCCATATTTGTCTCCATTCATTTAATGATAAATTCAAAGAGAGTTCTGCATTCCAAAAAGTGGATAAAAAGGTTAGATTGGTAGCACTTGTACAATTAAGCTGTTTATAAAATTTGATAGCAGTGTGTTGAGCAGCAGAAAAAGCTTTAATACATGTTACCGAATCTGAGGTTTTAATTTGGGGTAGCACATTTGTGAAGGTATTAAGTAGTACATTACAAAGAATTTCATATTTAGGAGCTTCAGTATTGGGTAACATGAATCTAGCCTGTAGTTCAGAGAAAGATAACAAAGCATCATTTTAATAAATATCCTGAAGGAAGAAAATACCAGCCGATATCCATAATTTCCAAAATGTGATAGTACGATTAAACTTTAATGTAGGGTTGTGCCAAAGAGAAATCGTAGTAAAGTCTGAAATACTTGACGAAAAAGAAGCATCAACATCAGTAATAATCAATTTAGTGGATGCTATGATGGGGAGGATTTAAAAAATGTATTTGAATTGGACATAGACAAAAGCGATGGGAGGGTAAATGGTGATACTAAGTTGCGTTCTATCATTAACCATTTAGGGGAATAGCTAGGGTCCGCACAAGTAAACCAGAGTGAACCTTGTTTCAAAATGAATGCCTTACGGTATTTGAAAAAATCAGGCATGCCAAATCCTCCATTAAGTTTGGAAAGTTTAAGTTTAGTATAACCAATATGAGGAGGCTTATGATTCCAGATAAATTTCAAAATAAGTTTAGCAATTTTTTTGTAGACTGATAAAGGCAATTGTATAGGGATCATAGATAAAGTATAAAAGATAATTGGGGCTAATATCATTTTAATGGCTTCAAGTTTCCCCACCAAGATAAATGAAGTGTGGACCATTGACGAATTTTAGCTATAATTTTGGTAAACAAAGTATCACAATTGAGAGTAATGGAATGTTTTAAGGAAAGTGAAAAAAGTATACCTAATTACTTAATTTTCTCCTTTTGCCAGATAATATCAGTATTATCCAATACTGAAGGTGTGCAATGAACATTTAGGGGAAAGAATTCTGTTTTAGGAGTATTCAAGGTATAACCAGAAACAGTAGAATAATCATGTATAACATTTAAAACTGCGGGTATAGATGTGGCTGCGTTACTAAGGTATAGTAGGACATCATCTGCATAAGCAGACATTTTAAGGTTAACATTAGCTAACACTAATCCTTCAATATCAATGGAATTTCAAATATGGGAGAGAAATGATTCAATTGCTAATAAAAAAGAATTCGAAAAAGAAATTGCCAATGAACTTTATCGAACGCTTTCTCCGCATCTAAAGCAAGAAGACCAGCAGGAGAAGTAAAGGTAGAGGCTTTATCAATAACATGAAGGAGGAGTCTTGTATTATTAACAGAGAATCGTTTTGACATAAAACCAGATCGATCTATGTGAGAAACCCAATTCTAAGGTCTCCATTAATGTTCTGATTGACTCTGATGCCACAAGTAATTTTATGGGTGCAGTTTTCGCTTGTAAATTGGGTATCCCTATTCTACCTTGACCCACAGTGGAGAACATTCATACAATTGATGGAAGGGAAATACTGTCTGGTTCTATGAATTCCTGTACAGACCTTCAAAACTCTCCATGGACAATGGACATCACGAGTTGATCAGGTTTGATATCATAACTTCCCCCCAATTTC
Organism: Calotriton arnoldi; assembly: GCA_963921515.1. Lineage (NCBI taxonomy): Eukaryota > Metazoa > Chordata > Amphibia > Caudata > Salamandridae > Calotriton > Calotriton arnoldi. The sequence continues at coordinate 191,793 of CAWUFW010013357.1, read as the reverse complement.
AGACCATTCTAGGAGTAGTATAGGTCTACCAGCATAACCCCAGTAGAGATTGGGTAGATGGTTCTCTTACCTTCCCCTCTTCTTATTGTCAACAGCACTGTCTAAGACCACTTCCTGGGTTTTCAGAACAAACTTTAAGTGTCATAGGGAAATCGAGTGTAATAATTCCCAAAGAAATATCAGAGTTTTTGAGATGTGTTTGATAAAAACAAAAGGGCCAGTGTGTTGCTCCCACACAGACCCTACAACTGTAGAATAGATCTGCAACCAGGGGCCCAATTACCTTGCAGTAGCATCTATGCTCTGACCAAAAAAGAGAATAAGTATCTAAGACAATATCTGGATGAACTTCAGGAGACTGGGTTTATTCATCCACCTCGTCCCCCAGTTTCTTCTCCTCTGTTTTTTGTCCCAAAGAAGAGGGGAGAGTTACGAACTTGCATTGATTATAGAGCCCTTAATCGTGTAACAATTAAGAACAGATACCCCCTTCCCCTCATTGCATCACTATTGGATCAGGTAAAAAAGGCTACTGTTTTCACTAAGCTTGATCTTAGAGGGGTTTATCATTTGGTACAGGTCAGAGAAGGGATGAATGGAAGACCGCTTTGTGTACTAACTTTGGTATATTTTATTATTTGGTAATGCCATTCGGTCTCTGTAATGCTCCTGCAGCTTTTCAATTCTTTATTAATGAGGTATTACATGATTACATTGATGTCTGTCCAGTGGTTTATACTGATGATATTTTGATTTTTTCCAAAACCATGGGAGAACATATAAGTCATGTTAAAAATATCTTGATGAAATTAAGGGTACATCGGTTGTTCGCAAAGTTATAAAAGTGTATTTTCCATGTGGAGGAGGTTGAGTGTCTGGGATTCATTATTTCAGCATAACAAATACAAATGATTCGAAGAAGGTAGAAGCCAGTCATTAGTAGACATCAACTCAATCAGTTAAGGAGGTGCAGAGTATTTTAGGTGTTGCTAATTGCTATAGAAGGTTTATCAGCCAGTTCTCAACCTTGGTCTCGTCGATTACCAGACTTCTGAAAAAAGGGGTATGTTTTCATTGGACAAAGGAGGCAGAAAAAAGCTTTCAGACCCTGAAAAAATAGTTCATCATGGCCCCACTCCTTAGGCATCCAGATCCCCCTCAACTCTTCCTTGTTGAGGCAGACACATCACTGACAGCTGTGAGTGGAATACAATCCCAGAGACATTCTGTTATGAGTCAGATGTATCCAGTAGCTTATTATTCTCAAAAATGTAGTCCAACTGAATCTAATTATACTGTAGCAGGCAGTGAATTATTGGCAATTAAGTATGCCTTTGAAGAGTAGCAACACTACTTGTTGGGGGCACAAGAAACTGTAACCATCCTTACTGGTCATCGTAATCTACAATTCCTTAGATCTGCCTGAGCCTTATCGGCTCATCAACTATGGTAGACTCAATTTTTTGTAGAGTATAACTTTGTAATAACTTTCTAACCAGGCAGAAAAAGGGAAAGGCAGATGCTCTCTCACACAGGGCATGGCGACTGGGAAGGGGGCAAAAAGGAAGTGTGGGATCAGTCTGGGAAAAACACAATCTGGCCCAAGTGAGCGAAGGCATGGTCCCATAGAGCATATCAAAAGGGCGACCACGGCAGTCAGAGCCAACAAACGGAAAGGCAAATGTCAACGTGTATACAAGTAAAATAATGAGGGAAAGTGTCCTTATCTGTGGAGGAAAACACCGTAGATCATGAAGGTGAATAAAGGGTAGGGGAACCCGTCCAGTTGTCATCGCCCATCACAATCGAGGATCCCTTCCTTTCCTCCTGGAAAGAATACCATAACAACAATCAGTTAAAACTCATGCAATGTGGGATAAAAACAGTAACATGAGAGGATCAACAACAGGGGGAGGGAATGTCAGTAGTCCAGACACAATAAATGGTGATACGGCAGTAGTCACACATCATTCATCATGTAAGTGGACCCCAAGCTATTGGGCCAGATTGTGTTCTTCCAAGACTGTTCCTGCACTTCCTTTTTGCCCCCTTCCCAGTTACCATGCCCTGTTCAGATCAGCCTGCCCACCCAGAACTCTCTTTACGTATGGTCCCCCACCACCCCATTAGTGACTGCATACCGGCATGCCACACATACGTTTTCTCCTGCTGCTGGAGGCTTCCATCCTCTGTTTTCACTTGGCATGCACAAATCAGAGAATCCTCTCCCATGCAGGCACTTGCCTCACCCCCCACATGTGGCCACCTTGGCGACAGGGCATTTCTTATGCCATTCTTGCCTTTGCAGTCTTGAGGGCATTCCCCCCACTCTGTCACCAATATTGCATAAGTTCATTACTTGCCACTGTCCCTTCATATGACAGCCACTTGCATTCTCCTTTGTTCTTTTTTCTCCGCCCTCCACTGTCGCAGAGCCATGACACCTACCGCTTTTTTGACATGTTGCTATATCACATTTATGCATGCTTTTGAGTAAGCCTGGGCGGTGAACTACGCTACGCTCGCGAAGCTTGCGAAGTTGCGGTAACTTCGCGATTCGCGTAGAACGCGAAGTTACCGTGCACTACGCAATTTGCGGCGTAGCGTAGCTGTTTTTCTTCTTCGCGCGCTCAATATACGTTCTCGCGCGCGCGGTAACGACCTACCGTGATTCTGCGTTCGCCGACGCGACTTCCTATCCGTTCGCGGGCGCCACGAGATTTGGAATCCGGCCGCACGATCCCGCGAGAGTGTGCGAACGCGAACACGTCATTCGGACGCGCGATCTGACTTCCGGCGGCAGTGTTGGTAAGATCGCGATCCCGAACACGAAGAAACTACAATCTGGCGAAGAATATATCTCGAGCATCATAAAACCTTCTCGAAAATGATGAATTAGTTCATTTTGCACAAAAAACTCCTCAGGTTGTCATTTAGAGATGTAGTTTGGTGAGCAAGGAGTCCTTTTTCTTTTTTCCAAGAGGAAGGAAGTGCCCCTGATTCTCAAACTTCCTGTTCCTGTCCAGCAGGCTCCTCCCAGTGTTTTGTCCATGTGCTGTTCACTTTCATTTGGATTTGGAGCTGGAAGGATCACTTTTTGTGTCTGTCTGCTGCATCATATCATTGCATTGGATTTGAGGACTCTTGGATTTGAGATTTTACAAGTAAGTTGGAGAATTGGTGTACTTGTTTGTTTGATTGGGGCTTGTTTGTACCTACATTTTTTGGGGGATTTCCATATTTTTTAAAATGTATTGTTGTGGCCTGTAGTTTCGGCAGGGGCCTAGTTGTTTTTCTTTGATTGGAATTTCAGCCAGTAGGCCCAGACTAGAGCCAGAGGTACCCATGGGTGCATGTTTCTGTGGTGTCTGTTGAATTTATAGTTTAAACATCATGTAGGCCGGGCATCCATGGATGGCATTGTTTTGAATTGGTAAAAGTGGTTTTTGGGGCGTATTTTATTTTTTTGGGTGTTTGTTAAATAAATAGGCCTTTTCAGCCAGTAGGTAACCCTGGGCGTTCAGCTCGCGGACTTTGGGCAAGTCCGCACTGCGCGACTAACGCGGACTTACACTTTTTATCTTCTTCGCGCGCTCAATGTACGTTTCGCGCGCGCGATAACGACAATTTGTGACGATCGCGATGCCGAACACGCAGAATTTACAATCTGGCGAACAATATCTCTCGAGCATCATTAAACCTTCTCGAAAATGTTGATTTAGTTCATTTTGCACAAAAAACTCCTCAGGTTGTCATTTAGATGTAGTTTGGTGATCAAAGAGTCATTTTCTTTTTGTTTTACAATTTTTTCCAAGAGGTAGCAAGTTTCCCAGAGTCTCCAACTGCCTGGTCCTGTCCTTTGTCTTCACTTTTTGTTATTTTGGGTGGCCTGGCCATGTGGGTGGCGGCCATTTTGTAAAGCCAGGCATTGTGCTTTTGCCATAGGCCTGCATTGTCTGTCTTGTGTTCCTTTTCTTGTTGTTCTGGGTGGCCTGTCCATGTGTTGGCGGCCATTTTGTGTGAACAGCCACTGTGCTTTTGCCATAGGCCTCAAAGCTTGCGGCCTAGTGTGCCAGTAGGCCCGGCGGTAGTCATCCTCATGGGTGCATAAAAACTGTTTCTGTGTTGTCTGTTGAATTGTAACATAATTTAGGCCATGGATGGCATTTGATTGATTTGCAAAATGTGGCTTTTGGGGCGTATTTTATTTTTTGGGTGTTTGTTAAATAAATAGGCCTTTTCAGCCAGTAGGTAACCCTGGGCGTTCAGCTCGCGGACTTTGGGCAAGTCCGCACTGCGCGACTAACGCGGACTTACACTTTTTATCTTCTTTGCGCGCTCAATGTACGTTTCGCGCGCGCGATAACGACAATTTGTGACGATCGCGATGCCGAACACGCAGAATTTACAATCTGGCGAACAATATCTCTCGAGCATCATTAAACCTTCTCGAAAATGTTGATTTAGTTCATTTTGCACAAAAAACTCCTCAGGTTGTCATTTAGATGTAGTTTGGTGATCAAGGAGTCATTTTTTTTTTGTTTTACAATTTTTTCCAAGAGGTAGCAAGTTTCTCAGAGTCTCCAACTGCCTGGTCCTGTCCTTTGTCTTCACTTTTTTGTTATTTTGGGAGGCCTGGCCATGTGGGTGGCGGCCATTTTGTAAAGCCAGGCATTGTGCTTTTGCCATAGGCCTGCATTGTCTGTCTTGTGTTCCTTTTCTTGTTGTTCTGGGTGGCCTGGCCTTGTGTTGGCGGCCATTTTGTGTGAACAGCCACTGTGCTTTTGCCATAGGCCTCCAAGCTTGCGGCCTAGTGTGCCAGTAGGCCCGGAGGTAGTCATCCTCATGGGTGCATAAAAACTGTTTCTGTGTTGTCTGTTGAATTGTAACATAATTTAGGCCATGGATGGCATTGGATTGATTTTCAAAATGTGGCTTTTGGGGCGTATTTTATTTTTTGGGTGTTTGTTAAATAAATAGGCCTTTTCAGCCAGTAAGTAACCCTGGGCGTTCAGCTCGCGGACTTTGGGCAAGTCCGCACTGCGCGACAACGCGGACTTACACTTTTTATCTTCTTCGCGCGCTCAATGTACGTTTCGCGCGCGCGATAACGACATTTTGTGACGATCGCGATGCCGAACACGCAGAATTTACAATCTGGCGAACAATATCTCTCGAGCATCATTAAACCTTCTCGAAAATGTTGATTTAGTTCATTTTGCACAAAAAACTCCTCAGGTTGTCATTTAGATGTAGTTTGGTGAGCAAGGAGTCATTTTTTTTTTGTTTTACAATTTTTTCCAAGAGGTAGCAAGTTGCCCAGAGTCTCCAACTGCCTGGTCCTGTCCTTTGTCTTCACTTTTTTGTTATTTTTGGTGGCCTGGCCATGTGGGCGGCGGCCATTTTGTTAAACCAGCCACTGTGCTTTTGCCATAGGCCTCCAAGCTTGCGGCCCAGTATGCCAGTAGGCCCAGAGGTAGTCACCATGGGTGCATAAAACTGTTTCTGTGTAGTCTGTGGAATTTTGGCATCATTTAAGCCATGGATGGCATTGAATAGATTCAATTGAATTGCGAAATGTGTTTTTTTTGGAGGGTCTGACTATTTCACTTATTTGGTGTGGTAAATAAATGCCTTTTTTGCGTGTGTACTGTGTAATTATAATTGTGTTGTTGTAGTGGTTGTCTAACTTTCCAAAGTGTTTTTAGCCATGTGGATTTTAGTTTTTGCATTAAAGCTGTGTGTGTTTTATAAGGCATCCTTTGTCTGCCCATATATAGGCCTGCTTGAGTTCATTGTTTGCCGTGCCTTGTGCCTGTGAGTCACCATGTTTCTGGGGGCCATTTTGTTGTGGTAGTTATTAGTGTGCTGTTTTTGCCACATAGGCCTGCGTGTCTTTCCATTTTTCCTCTTGTTTTACTGCTTCCAAATCCATTCCCATTGCCAGCTGCAGCTCCCTGATGCTGCTATATAATACATCCCACGTGATGCACAAATTTAGGCCAAACATGCTCCAGTACATTTTAGTTTTTGTTCTTTAATATTCTTATTCTTCCAGAGTGTACAGTAGCCAGGAAAGCCCTGGCCTTGTTGTCAACGTCTCATAAATGGCTACACTGTGTGTTGTTGTTGGCAGAGTTTCTGAAATTTAATAATTGAGGCCACCACACACTAAGTTCTATATTCTAATTGTTTGATTTGTGCTATGTTTGACTGATGTTCTGGCTTTTTTGCTTTTAGGTGCACAAAGACTGAGGAGGAGGTGTGTCTCTCATCATTGCCTGTTGCACTTCCAGACAGACATCCTGCTGCTGGACACACAACGTGACGTGTGACCTGACCAGACATCTCTGCAACTGAGTGCTGCTGACATCTGAAGAAGATGGGCCCAAAGAAAGCAGGTACCAGGTCCTCCAGTACCAAGAAAGTTGCTATTGAGAAGAAGAAGGAACAGAAGAAGCAAGTGACACTGAAGTCTGGTGTGCCGGCCAATACCTTTTTTGGGAAAAAAAAATTGCGCCTGCAGCAGCGGTGTCCGGGGGCAAGCTGGGGGCAGCACCTCCGCATCAGTGGACCCAACCCACCAACCCAGGCCCAAGCACATGAGTGGGGAAGAGGTAGCCAGCCTAATGGTGGAAAGCAGTGATGCTGAGCCGGAGATAAACTTATCGCTATCTCAAAGTAGTACCCAATCAACGCAGGAGGAAACACAGCAGATAAGTGGTCAACAACAACAGCCGCAACCACCGCCCGCAATAGTAGTTGTTGTTCCTCCTGAAGTAGGGGCAGTTCAGGAAATTGAGCCTCATGCAGAGGTAGAAGAAGAAGCCACTCATTCAGAAGATCCATTGTCTTCCAAATCCCCAGCAAGGAAAAGGAGGGGTAGTCCATCGAGTTCTTCGCCAAGCCCCCTTCTGATGATCTAGATGCCACTTGGAAGCCACAAACTGAGTCTGAGAGGGAGCCACGTTCCAAGACCAAGCTAGGGAAAAGGAAGGTTCCAGAAAGCCTTACACTTATGGAGGTCGATGTAGAACAGCAAGATGATGATGATGATGACGACGAGCCAGTCATCACGAACATCACTCCCGGCCCCGAGGAGATGGAGACCAACATTCTTACTCTATCCAAAATCGCTGCGAGGGATGTAGCACGCATACCTCCACAGGTAACACCAACACGACCTACAGCTTCCATATTTGCATTAGCAAAGGCCCGGCAGCGACCTACATCCAGCACAACCACCACCTCTGTAGGAGTAGGTAGTGGTACAGCAGCACAGAGTCAAATTCAACACACACCCTACAGATCATCCGGCATTGGAAGTGGCACCTCCAGCAGGAGGCCAAAGTTAAGCTCCCCAGTTTGGGACTTCTTTACGGTTAGCGAAAAGGAGGAGAACATTGCTATATGCTCCATTTGTAATACCTCTGTTAGTCGTGGTAAGCTTGGTACAAACTATGGTACCGGAGGCCAAATGACCCATCTGAAAAAACACCACTTGATCAGCTGGGAGGACCACCTTCGCGACAGAAAAAAAACTGCAACCATTGGTGTTGGTGGGGATAAAGGAGTAGAAGAAGAAGATCCGATCACGGTGGAAGAGGAAGGACAGGGAGACATTCTCTCTGGTAGTGGTACACAAGGTGTCCCTGACCCCAGCAGTGCAGTCTTAACATTGCACACATCTTCAGCAACATCTCAGTGGCACAAGAGTAAGAGTCAGCCGGAGACACCAAGAAGTACCAGGTCCGCACTACCAAAAAGTGCGTTGAGCCTAAGAGAAAGGAAAACCATGCAGCCTACCATTATCAGCATGTTTGGGGGTGAGGGGCAGTACGAACGCAACCACCCAATAGCACGTTTGTACAATGCGAAGCTGGCTAAAATGTTAGCCCTGGACCTTCTCCCTTTTTCTTTTGTTGAAGGGTTGGGTTTTGTGGAATTTGTGTCAACCATCTGCCCAAAATGGCATGTTCCCAGCCGCTACTATTTTGCCAGAGTTGCAGTTCCAGCACTACATCACGACGTGCTGGAATTGCTAGGAAAGGCCTTGAAGCAGAGTGCTGTTCACAGTATCCACCTGACTACAGACATGTGGACCAGTTGCCAAGCCACAGATTACATGTGCATCACTGCACACTGGATCAGTTTTGTGGGTGTTAGAGAACAGCTATCTGCTGGTGTTGATACTGCAGAGATTTTTCATGCCGCTCGCAAACATGCAACTGTAGCCATGTTTGCCATGGAGAAATCTCATACTGCTGCAAACATTTTGGAAGAGTTTAACACCAAGGTCTTTGAGTGGCTGCGCCCAAGAGGGCTTACGATTGGTTTTGTTGCCACGGACAACAGCAGTAATGTAGTTTTGGCCATGCGCAATGGTGGCTATTTCAGGGTCCCGTGTTTGGCACACTGCATTAACATTGTTGTTCAAGACTTTTTGAAAAATGAATCAAAAGTCAGCAACTTACTGGTCACCTGCAGAAGAATATGCACACATTTCAGCCATTCTTTTAAAGCCCGGAAGCAGCTGAGGGTCATTCAACGTGAGCATAAACTGCCAGTCAAAGCGCTCATCCAGGAGGTGCCAACACGTTGGAACTCAACTTATTACATGCTTGATCGTCTGTTTGAACTGTACATACCACTCAATGCTTATGTCATGCAAATAATAGGGGAACCTACTGTGAGAGGCATGACCGTTGAGATGGCTCAATGGGACCTCATTAAATGCCTGACTGAGATGCTACTTCCTTTTGAGATCTTCACACGTGAAGTCAGCAGGGAGGACTGTACTATGGGCCAAGCTATCCCATTGTTGCACATGCTAGAGCAACAGCTGAAGGATGTGTCTGAAACGTACGCAGGTGTGGATGACAAACAAGACGCATATCATTTGGCGGAGACCTTAGCCGCTCGCTTATCGGAAAATACAAGGATTAAAAATAAAATTTTGTCACAACCACATTACATTAGTGCCACAATTTTGGATCCACGGTACAAAGTATTTCTGAACAGCAAGGCAGTAATTCCTTTTTCGGAAGTGGATGTTGCCAACTACAAAACTTTGATAGCTAAGGAAGCAACTATTTTCGAAAGCGAACGGCTGTTAATTACAGGCCCCCCACCCCAGGCCATAACCAGTACTACAGGGCATCCAGAGTCAAGTTATACTTCGGAGCCTGAGGCAGTGCATTTGCCTCCCAGCAGTCACCTACACCAACAATAACATCAAGAACAGGATCATCCACAGCACAATGTGCAACTGATTGGTTTCTACAGCAGGGGTATGGTAAGTCCAGTGCTGATGCAAAGGCAAAACCGGCCGAGCACATCCGAGCACCCCGTAACATTGAGCGGATGGTCCAGGCCTATCTGGATGACCCAACAGAGGTCTTCATGGATGGAAACCCATTGGTGTATTGGTATGGGAAAAGAAGCCAATGGACAGTGCTCAGCAGGCTGGCGATAAAGTATCTCGCTTCCCCTGTCGCAAGTGTCTCTTCTGAGCGTGTTTTCAGTGCTGCTGGTGCCATTGTAACTTCGAAAAGGACCAGTCTCTCGGCCCAAAGCGTGGAGAGGTTAACCATGATCAAAATGAATCAGCACTTTATACCACCGGATTACAAAATACGTGAATCACAGCAGGAAGAGCAGAGCGACTTGGATGACGTAAATAGTGCGTTAAAGGACCTACTTCTGTCCGAACCACCAGAGTTTGAGGACGAGCTCCTCTTCCCTGACAACTAGGCTTTCAAATTGTTGCTTTCTTCCTTCCGTTATGTGTCTGTGTATCTGTCTTTCTGGTTCAAATCAAATCACAACAAAACCATCACCACCGTCTTCTTTTTATTTCCCTATTGGAGTTGCACGTCTGTGCATTTAACTGTCCACTCTTCAGAGTCCTGCTTCATCTTCCTGTCTCGCACAAGTACATTTCCATCAAGCCAGACATTAGTACAAGAAATGTTGCCTTTACCAGTCCCGCCTCCATTAGAAGTGAAACGTGACTACTATAGCTATCCTCCGTTTTGTTTTCGAGCCGAAACTCATCAGTGTCCGAAGGCTACAGCCTCAGCAGGCATCCAAAGGTCCTCACTGTCAGGACAGAAGGTACTTGGCAGAGAAAGACAAGAGACTCTTCGAAGAAACTTGCTGACATTTGTGCAAACTCAAATGACCAGCAATGAGCACTACACAGGCCGCGGCCCATCATCACAGTGCTGACCATGGGAAGCAACTTAAACTGTGACAAAGAAGTGCCACAGATGAATAAGACGAAAACCGAAACAGCGCCTAACACTCAAAATGAATGTGGACTGGAGTAATGATGAGGCCACTGCCCCGCAAAAAAAAAAAAAAAATGTCAGAACTAGGCATCTGATCTGACAGCCAAAGAGAAGAGCAAGACAGGTAATGATGGAATGCATTGGATGTTTGCAGACTCTGAGCGATTGCTGTTGTTTGTTGTTGATGTTGTGCATGAAGTCGAACTCTACTCTACTAGTTAATCTACAAAGTGACTCAAGTAAGTCAGTGACAGTCAATGTTTCCCTTCTTGTTGTTTAATAACCAAATTGTACTCCTACTACTGCAGGTGCAGGCCAATATCTGTTGCAATTTTTTAATATGGAATATGGACTTAATCGGAGTCAATACAGACTGAGTTGTAGTTGGACAACACGTACCACACCATGATGATGACCATACTATCTTTTCGCGTGCAGTCATTCAGTTGGATCGGAGATGATTCAAGGACTAACTGCATTTCATGAAGTGGCATAAGGTAAACATAAACACAACAATTCAACAAGAAAGTAGTAAACACAGCAGACCTACATGTCCATGTAGTGGTCTAGTCGAGTGTAGTGATGACTGACAGCGGCGCATTGATTTTGTCACTTAATTAGGAAAATGCTAAGTTGCTGTGTATGCCTTTTGTCTGGCTATGTCAAAAATTAAGGTAAATGGAGGTTGGGTCACGGGCTGGTGCTGTGGTGGGCCTGTTCTGTCCTGTTGTTGTTGTAGCTTAATGCTGTAAACATAATCTACACGATATATCCAAGCCGCCTCACTCTGAAAGTGTTCTCTCTTCTCTTCTTGGACTCCACCGTAAATGATGTTTTTTTTTTATTCATTGATTTCTCAATACCCCTTTTGTTTTTCCATCTAGACGTTACAGGCCGGCCTTTACCCTGTGCTTGCTATACTGGGAGACACAACTCACATGTACCTTACCAATCGGCATCAGGAAGGCCACCAAGATTGATGTGCGGAGCGTCCATGGAAGATAGGACCAAGAGGAAGGACGAGATTCAACTCCACAATTTTAGCATGATAATACAGTAACTTTAGTATCATTCATCATTCATCTTTTAATTAATTTGAATCCTTTTTTCTCTGCAATCATTAGGACTGTGTGTTGTGTGTTTGTTTGCTAATTGATCCCTACAAATGTTTTTTAATTGTCTTTGCTATTTTTACAAGTAAGCCCAGTACAACATGGAATTTGGGTCTCTGAGGGCATATTACAGGCAAGGCAAATTGCATAGAATATACTGGTGCCCTGTACTGTCTAATTGTCTAGTAGGAGTTATTAAGTACTACTCATTAACCATCAAGTTATCTAATCTTCATCATCATTAACGCATGCATTTCCCTTTTCTCCCTTTATTGATTTTTTGGATAAGATCATGGTCGTCTGCCAAGATTGCGCTTTGCTTTTGTTGTCCATGCGTACTGTTTTTCATTTTCAAACCTTTCCCCAAACCCCCTTCCCATCCATTCATCAAACCCTAACCCTCTTCCCCGGGCTGTGATTTATATTGAGGTGTGATGTGACTACATAAAATGTACACCAATTGATCACACGCTTGCTGGGGCAGATGTGGTGAAAGCAACACTAATTCAATTGCAAGGCAGGGCGAGGAGCTTCTTCTGCTTGGCCACCCATGCTCAGTCTATGTGCATTGTGCAAGCCGTCACCGGCTAATAGTAGTACATCATAATTAATTGCCGTCATTGATTGGATTAATCATCAAACTCCTACCACACAGCAGTAAAGGTTACGAATTACGATTGTGTTAAGTTAAGTGACTCACTCGACAGCACAACTGCAGTTTATAACTTCTTGTACTAGGCTGTCCCCGCCACCATTATATTTAATTTGACTTTAGCAGTTGTAACTGCAATATTGTTTGTTTGGCAGTCGTCTTCTGTACTGTATTTTACTTCGTTCGACTACTCCTCCCACAGTTTTTCTCAGGCAAGTGACTGTCTCTTTTTTTATTTTTTTAGCAAATGCTACTGCCAGTGTCTACTCTACTACTACCACCACAACCATGGCATCTTCTACATTCTCTATGGAAACCATGCAGCCATCGCTGTGCCGAACGTAGTCATCATCAATCACAGGTAAGATAAGTTTGGTGGGAGGTAGAATACTAGTAGGACAAATAACTCAGTGAGGGGTACCGCATCTATCTGTTTGTTATACATCATCGGCAGATTATTTAAATCAAACACTGGCTGCGGCCCTGCAGCAGCAAGGAAACCAATGTGACGTTAATTCGTAAAACAGTAACCCCCACAAAACATTAACATTGTATGTTTAAGTATAATTATAATTTATTACCCTAACAAAAATAAACTATCCCACACCTGACCCACCCCTCTCCCTAACCCCAACCAATGTCCAAAACGAAAAAAGTCCAAAGAATGTCCCGAAACCCCAACGCCCAATTCCCACCCACCAAAACAAGGAATAAAAAGGGGCAAAGCAACAGGGTCCTCGATGTTATAATCGGCGGGCTTTGAGGTGTTTGTCCACCAGGATTTTCACCCGCTCCTCCATTTGCTCCTCTTGCCGTGCCATCCGGAGGAGAATCTTCCTGCGGAATGCCCTGCAGTGGCATCCACAATGGGGGACAGCAGTGCTGGCTGCTAATGAATTGCGGCGGGTGGCTATCAGACCGCGGCGCCGTACCGCTGGAGTTGGGGCCTGGCTGGGGCCCGGGGCATCGGACGAGGCTGCAGCTGCTGCCGCCTCCTCCTCCTCCTCCGCCTGAGCCACCAGCCGCCGGTACTCCCGGCATATGGCCTCCAGTTTCCGGCGCCGGGCCCTGACTGCCAACTCCTTCCGCGATGGTTTGTCTTGGAAAAAGAAAGAAAAAAAATATTGTTGTAACCAGTACTCTTACCTAAACAGTAACACAAAATTAATTCAACACATAATGGCACAGTAGCACTAGCAAGAAGCACAGTACATAACATTTGTGGTAATAATCTATCTATCCTCCCACTTCCTCGGCCTCTAACATTTGTGGGAGTTTCAGGCATTATACTAGCACTATGGACTCCAACCAGTACACAGTACACCAGTGTTCTTCTTATCTCTAGTTTAGCGAAATGACATAACCTGGTTGTAGCCGGCATTGCCAGCTCGGTCATCTATGCTTGAACCCAAGACAAACATACGAGTCATGACGCAGAGTCACATTAGTTTGATTTACTACTGTTTGCAGGGGGGGAAGCTCGTATTTTTCTATTATGGGTGGCACTGGCCATACTCTCTCTGTTACAAGGAGGGCAATTGCTCAATTTCACAGTGCCTTGGCTACTACAAAAAGGCAGATTATATATCTGATCCAATGATCGTTGCTTTTATATGGGACAACGACATAAGGTCAGTAGCGGTCGTTGGTGGGACTCGGGGAGTTTGGCCGGGCGGTGACGTGGGTAGGGGCAGGATGGGGGTAGTAAACTATGGATTACGGCCAATTACAGGTAAGTAAACATATAAATAAATGAAACTAATTTTGTTGCGCACACTGCATCGCATTTGGCGGTGCAGTGCGCACAATGAAATTCACTTTATTTATTTGTATGTTACAGTAAAGTTACCTGTATTTGCCCGCGTAATACATTGTTTACTACTACCCCCACCCTGCCCCTCCCCACATCGGCTTTGGTACGCTGGCGCGGTTTCTTTAACATTCCCTAAAACTGTGCATCCCGTGACAGTCTCCACCTATGCTGTCTATGATGAATACATACAGGCATCCATCCATTCTAAGTAAATGTCAATCATTCTTCTTAATCTCTCCACAAACGTTACTTTGTTTCACCAACAACAACGCATGCATCCACTCACTCCGTTGCTTGCTTTGGCTTTGAGTTTCACCCAAACACCGCTGATGATTCTTGCTATCCACAGTATCCACCCATACTGTGTCTTCCACCCAGGCAGGCATCCATTCTTCTTTCACCTCCCACCCATCCTTCAACAACACATGCATCTGATTCCTATCAGCCACCTATCCATGCTTCCAACGTATCCTTCTCTGCCAGTCATCATATTAAATCTCGCCCGCCCTTCCTCCTTCCACCCTTCTTTCCCTTTTTGTTCAACACATCCATCAAGGTCATCTGATCTGACTTTTAGTCTCCTCCATAAAACTTTCACAGCTGAGTTGGAGTCAGATATAAGAGGCCATTGGTTAATGAAGTCACGCTGGTAATGCTATTGCTACTGCATTGCTCATGCTAAGTAAAGGGTGTCTTCTTTATTAACCGTTGTATAATGTTCACTACAACTTCATACCTAATAAGTCTCAACAACAGTACAGTGAGTGAAGTCCACTCCACACACCCTTCCAGCTAGTGCAATGTCAATAAGTCATGAATATAACTTACCACCGCCCGCCACTGCTGCTGGCTCACCCCCTGTATCTCCTGCAGGTGCTGCATCTCCTGCCCCCTCCGGAATGGCCGCAACGCCATCGCCGCTGGCCCCACCGGCACTGGTGGTCGGTAGTACGCCTAGAAAAAACATGACACATTTTTAGATGCCTGTACACCTCCCCCTATTTATTCTTTTTCACTAGCAAGATTGAAAAAAGTTAATACATATTATTATTATAAATCACATTCAATAGTCCAAATCGGGTACTAGAGTACAGTCAGTAGACAGACACTAGTAGTGTTATTATGGTCCCTAGGGTCATTATTATACTATACTCTACTCTTTGCAAAGTTAGCCTGAGCCATGCAACCATTTTTCGCTTCATGTCTTTTGCGCATGTTACCTCGCAGCTTGTTGTGCAGTAACAGTAAGACGCCTTTTGAGCCCACATGAGCACATACAGCTACTGTCTGAGCGTTGCGTACAAGAGGTCGGAAAACAAGCCACTTTGTTATGGAGTTCCGTTAGTCCGTATTACTTAGCCATAGGTAACATGTTACAGTTTTTTGGCAGGACTGACAAATGCTTGCATTAACACGCACCATTTTTCTCAGGCAGAGGATTCCCTTCTACGAACCAGAGATTTGCAGAGCTTATGAATGATGCATGTAACCAGTAATTCTACGTTCTACGGTGAGGAGTCGCCCAGAATTCACACAGATCTTTTGTCTTATATCATCATGCACTTGTTGCAACAATTTTTATTGTTTTAATCTTATGCATTTTGCTGTTGGAGCTGGCTGGAGTACACTGAATTTTATAGAACAACAACATACAGAGGTTGTCATTTGAAAATAAACCTTTTGAACTTACACATAGACTCTGTGGTATTTGGTGTGGTGGTGGTGGTGGACTTACACGAGTGAGTGAGCGAAAGTGTGTTATGTTCTGGGTTGTGGAATCATAATCATTGGGTATCTTCGGGTGGGGGTTCGGGGACCTAATGAGACACTAGCTAGTCGTTCAGGGGATTGTGGGTTCACTTCTGACTGAGGTGTGAGGAACGTCCAAGTTCCAAACTCGCATCACCAACATCCTATTTCATTGTGCATAGTTCTGCATGGGGCTGTGCAGAATCCAAGTAGTATGTACTATATCCTATCAAAAATAGTCAAATATCTGGTTGTGCATTTTGTTTGTGGTAATTGTCAAAGCCTCAAGATTAAGAAGCCTAGAAGAGGACAACAGAAAGGACTGGACTCAGTGGCTAGAGCTATTAGTATTGGTCAATCTGAGTTTTATTCAAAACCGTACAATAAAGAGTGGCAATGCAAACTGGGCAAGCTTAGCGACAGACTAATAGTAGTAGTACAGAGTACAGACATTCATAGCAGAGGCAGTTACAACTTAGAGGCAGGGATAACCAGAATTTAGAAACAGATAGTCAAGTCAAGATCAAAGAATCTTTTGTAAAAAATATAATTAGGGAGTGGAGCCAGAATTAATAGTTCTGAAAAAATAAGGTCCAGTAAAAGTTAGGGCAATATAATTGTTAATATAACCACTGGAGGACTTACTGGGACCAGCAGCAGGGCCCTCGGTAGAGGAGCGGTCCTCTGGTGGTTGTCCCGCCGACTCGGACCCCGTCTTCTTGCCCCTGGGTGCTGCAGATCAGTGATCATGTAAGATATAATAAAGAAAAAGAAAGACACAAACATTAATGATTGCTGTGAAACAAATAAATTATCTAAAAAAACGCTCAAAAAACGTTTTAGGAAACAAAAATTGCAATAAAATTGACCTATCTAATCCGATCGACTACTGGCTTGCGGGATTCACGGACAGTCTACTTATTTGGGAACACTAATTCAGTGTTCCATTCTGATTGATTCAAATAAAATCCAGAACACTAACTAAGCCTAAGTACCACCTGACCTAGCCCACCTATTCCAGGCGGGCCAATTGTTCATTAAGCCTGCATTTCCATTTTTTTTTCCATCAAAAATGCATAGATGAGAAGGAGGACACATGCATAAAGTCAGTGCATAATGCATACACCAAATTGTTGGTTGGTTGCGTCTGATGTTCTGCAGCTGACTGACACTGCTAAGCTAAGCTTACCAGTACCACTCACTAAACAAACTACAAAAGGTTCTACTAAGGACTGGGGTAAGCAGCACTCAGTGACAGAGGATGCGTCACGCAGACCGCTCAAAAATTATCAACTAATAGTAACTAAACCTAGTATCAAATCCATCCACCACTATTTGACAGGAGGACAAAGGAAGGACTACAGTCTCTCTAGCAATAGCATTACCTAACTGAAGTTCTCTAAAGTAAACTCTTACATAATAATGACAAGCGAGCGCAAAGTTGCAAAAAGTAAGAGTACCGCCCAGCACCTGTGTCCTACAATCACAGAAGATTTTGAAACGTAATTTACCTGCAATGTAAGCAGCATTATTCTTGTTATTTGTAAAAAATGTATACACAAATCACAATACTTATACTACTATATATATTGGCTACTCACCAAGCCCCACGACCTCGACACCTAGCAGGTCCAACAGGTCCTGCTCCCGGTCAAGAATGTCTGACCACCGGTGGGCCAGCTGGTTATGGGTGCGCCGGACCGCGGAGCAGCGAAACACTGCCCGACGCACCTTCGCCCACCGGCGGTGACGTTCCTGGGTCGGGTAACCGGAGCCTGGCCTGCCGCCTGCTGCCAAGGTCAAGGGGAGGTGGCTTGAATAAAAAAAACAAGGGCGGCCACCTCCTCCTCCGTAAACAGCTGGCGGGCTTGCACCCCTGCGGGGCACAGTCTGCCGCAAGGCAGGCGGCGATTGGGCGCACGCGCCTTGCCCTTTGACCCGCTGCTGCTACCCTTCGCCATGGTTCTGGGGTGGGAGGAGGTGAAAAAGAAAAGTTAGAAGGAAAAATAAAGTTAGGGGAAGAAGTAGGAGCTTAAAGAAGAAAGTTATATAAAACAGTTGAAAAGTAAAAAAACACAGTAAAAAGTAGAAAAAAATGCAAAATATAGACTTAGGCAGAGAGAGAAATAGGTAAGAAATAAAGAAAAATTGAAAAACAGTGTAAAAAACTAAGGATTGCAAAGATTGAGGGAGGATAGAAAAGCAGGCCCAGAACCATAGCATACAGTGGTAAAACAAGATGGCCGCGCCCATCGCGACCGCATGGGTAAGTTCGCGCGATATTTCTCCCCGAGCACGCAAAAAATGTCGCAAACACGTACAACGCGTTCCCGAACATGGAATGCGCATCGCGAGCACGCTATACGCGACCCGGAACAGGAAATAAGGGATCGCGAACGGGCGGGACAAGTGAAAACCAAAATGGCCGCGCCCATAGGCGACCGCATGGGTAAGTTCGCGCCCCCGAGCACGCAAACAGCGTCCCGAACACGAACAACGCGTTCCCGAGCAAGAAAAACGCATCGCGAACGGGCGCGCCAAGCAGCTACGCACGCTCGCAAAGCTACGCGAAGCTCGCGTAGTGCTCCGACGTCTTCGCGTAGCTTCGCGTAGCGCGACTACGCGAACTACGCCCAGGGTTACTTTTGAGGCATTTCTTTACTGTGGTTATCTGATCCTTTCATGTATTACAAGTTACATACTGTCATGGTTTCAGTTCTACACAGTATTTATCTTTCTTGTCCCACACTCGTGGCAGATTGACTGTTGACATTGGCCCATTACAGAAGCCACCCATTCCGATTGAAACCATTCTGATTATGTACCATTCTGGCAGAGGAAAGTGCATTACTTTGTGTCTTGTCACATCTTGTCATTGTGTTTGGAGACATGTGTGCAGCTATATTTTCAGAGAAGTGAATGTTACATGACATATAAACGTCTATTACTTAGTACCTCGTTACACATAACACTAGGATTTCCTGTCTTTTTACATGTGATCAAGACCGCGCTGATGGTCAAAACGCATCGTGAGCTTATACAGTAAACTTTTTGCATGATTGACAGTGTCCTGAGTGTGCGTTTATCGTCTCTGGTTGCTGTAATTTATGCCAATGTGCTCCGCAGGTGCAGCGCACCAGCCTTCACAGGTCACAGGTTCCAGAGAGAGCAGATTGTAGTTGGATATATATGTATATATTTATGACTGAAATCCCTTACCTGACGCATCTAGTGTGTTTAATCCTGCTTTTAGGCTCATTGTTACTGCTTTTTCTATCCTGGATCTAGTGGTTTTCCATCGCTATCTCCTGCAAGACAAAAGTAAGAGGAAAACATTCACCAATAACAATCCGAACCTCAAACCTGGGTTAAGGCGCATGCTTCAATTTATGTCACAAGAAGTACTTACCGTCCATTTGGTGCTCCGTGCTGGATTTTGCTTGGTGACTCTTGGCTCTGAAGTGTATCACTTGTACATTGGAAGCTAAAAGACAGAACAAAAAAGAAGAGACTTTCCTGCGGTAAAGAGACTGGTGACTATGAACTAATAACAAGAGACATTCGTATGTGGAAAGTTATTTTCTAACCTTTTTGATTCTTCTGTTGGATTACTCTAAGTATCAATGTTTAGTTGAATCAAACTTGGTCAGTCTTTATCCTCCCTTTTAGGAATGAAGTAATTCCTTTTGATTAAGGACACTATCCAGGTATAATAATGTTGGGAAGGGATGGGTTAACAGAAAAGAATCATAGATTACAGTTTGTATAAAATGATCATATTTACTTTTGTTTTTCTTGGGTCATCGCCCTTGAGTGCTCTGGACCTACTACCTTGTGGAGTTTTGAGGGTTGTCTTAGGGGAGAGAGGGAAATCTTGGGTAAGAGTTGTATGGCTGAGTGGGAACTATGTAACAATCAAAAATTGAGATATTAGGGGAAGGTGACAGTGTCTTTTGTGTTTTCTAGGTTTCGAATGCTAGAAGGTTGTAGACACATTCAACCTGTTGTACACATTATGTGCAGACCCCGGTTCTTCATCTGTGTCTTTGTTTTTCTCCAATTCCCCTTTCCCCTGAGGGATGCTGTGACTTGGGAAGTATGAAATTTCTCCCAGTTATGGCCGGGCCTGGGAGACACGGGAAGTTGGCTTCTGGATACTCATCTCGCTCCTACAAGATCTAATGCTACCACTTTAAATGCTAATTGCATACATTTGTGACATAATCACACAAAATTTTGGCACTAATCAGCTATGTCCGACAATACCCAAGGCAAAAATTGATGCTGCCCCAGGCCCGAATGGACTGCCAAAAAGTTTTTTTAAATGATCCTAATTTCTGCGCACAAGTTTTGCTTCCCTGTGCAATGATTGTCTTCTAATAAAACAAGTGCCAGAATCTTGGTGAGAAAGCATCCTACACCCCATATACAAAAATCGTTCTCCAGAAAACCCTGCAAATTATAGGCTTATTGTCCTTTTGGATTTAGAGGCAACAATTTTTACATTCCTACTTCTACAAGATCTTGAAGAATGGATTGATAGCACTGTTCTTATTCCCATAATTTAAACAGGCCTTTGTAACGGAAGCAAAGCCACCACAAATCATCTGGCTTTATCCATTCTAGTCATAAAACCACTCAGCATGTCTGTTTTGATGATCTAAAGGAAGCTTGCGATAAGGTGTCAAGAAAAGCACTATGGGCAAAGCTGAAACTCCGGGGTATTCCCCTTGACCTCCTGCGGGCAATAGAGCTGCTGCACATGCACACATGGGTGAGGGTCAAGATGGAAGATGGGACAGAAACAACAAGGAAAATATCTATGAAAGATGGTCTAAAGGAAGCCTGTGTATTAGCTCCATTATTATTTCATCTTGGGAGCTCTCAGTCTCCGAGGCTAACATCCCACCCAATAATCAACCTCCAATAAACTGATGATAGAGAACTAATCAGCCAAACTGCGAATGACCTGCAGAGATTGATATCAGATATCAATCCTATATCACACCCAATGGTTCAGAAATACGTTTTTTTAAAATTATGTAGTGCCCTTGGCCTGTAAACCTATAGAACCAAATAAATGCCGTTTGAAAGAAAATAATTTTACAGCAACAATGTACAGCAACCTTGATGTTATCTTCGACCACAGACTTAATTTGAATCCTTAACTAGAGTCATTTTAAAAAAAGGCACGATCATTGACATTTGAATTTGAATCTATAGATAAAACTTCAATGTCCTTAATTTGACTCAAGTTTTAGGGTCATAAATAGTAAATTGATACCCATATTAAGCTATGGGTTTGAATTGTTCAGAGGTGGAGATGCTGGAAGGGTTGACACAGTACATGCACACTCATACAAATGTTTATTTAGGCTTCAGAATTTTTTTTACTTTCCATGCCCAGATTCATCTGGATTTAGATCTGGCAAAACAAGAACTAAGCAGACGTGGACATTTTATCAAACTTTGTTGCCACTTGAAAGTGCCCCCAAAATCAACCTTCGGTAATCTTGCCTGGATAACGATTGGGACCCCTAAAGCATACAATCCATGGCAGCAATATTTGCTGACCAGCAGGTACATTTCTTGAGTACACTGTTGCAGCAAGTACTGGGTTCTTTTTGATAAATTTGTTTCTTATTACTATTATCTCTTCCATATTACTTAGTTCTCCGACACTCACTTGATCCTCTGATGGATCTTGTATGGTGCCACTGAGGGGTTGGATATAGGCGATCTAACATCCGGATAGCCAATGAGGATCAGGAATTGGATAACGATTCACAAATTTGTAATTAGATTCATGTATACGACTCTCAACACCAGACTATATAAAAAAAAGGATTATTACTGCTAGCCCCAACCTTCTGAAGAAATTTAGCAGGACTAAAATCATGCAAACCAACAATTCTGTTAAGGCAATACAAAACAATAACATTAGTACCTGATGATCAGAAATTTGTCTCTGCTGATCTCTCCCTGTCATTAATAAATCAACTGGAATGCACAACCAACTTAAGGAGACAAGTCATGATAAACAGAGTCTTTTTGTTTTTTTTCAAGCACCCTTATTGAGAAAGAATTTGCACTACAGGGTTACATTATATGCAGGCGGAAAGGTCCGCAAACAAGGAGGAGAGTCGCATTCATTGTATACATCAAATGAGACACCATAAACAGAAAGCTTGTTACAGTACATAGGGTGAAAAGGTTCTGAGGTGAGGCTGGGAAGGTGGGCGAAAGCGCCCGGAGGAGGTCCAGCGCAAATGGAAGAAGGTTCAGGAGACCATGGGAGTATGTGGGCAGGGAGGGGGGGCGGTATCACCCTGGCCAGCTCCGGCGGCCGCCGCGGGCGGGGTGCCGGCGGGGAGTGCGGGAGAGGTCGCAGAATGCCGGGAGGTTTGGCGCAGGAGATAGGAGACAAGGGGACCCCAAATATCGATCGGACGGGAAGTGGCCGGCATTAGGTCCCAAAATTCGGACAGAAGTGTCTGACAGCGGGAAGCGTCCTCAAGCCAAGCACTGACCTTGGAAACGGACCTGCAACCCCAGCACATGGAAACCCTGCGCTGCGCGAGGACAATGAGCGTAGCGTAGCGTCGGGGCAAAATTTCACGAAGCCTAAGAGGCAAAGCAGAGGATCCGGCTGGACCAGAGTTGAGGTGATCTCAGTGATGGCGGCGCACACCTCTCGCCAATAAGCTGAGACTTTGGGACACAGCCAGGCGAGGTGGGATAAATCTGCTGCGGGAGCGGAGCATCGCAAACATCTATCGCTGGAGATGAGGCCCATTTTATGCAGCTGAGCAGGAGAGCGGTATAGTCTATGCAAATATTTCAAATGAATGAGGCTCAGGCGGTAGTTAGGGGATAAGCGCTTGGTCTGTTTGCATCAGTAGAGCCAGACCTCCGGAGAGAGGTCGGCGCCCAGGTCCTCACTCCACGCCGCACGCGCACGATCAGTGGAGATAGGGGAGCCCGCCAACGCAAGAGCGTAGATCTTGGTAACCAGCTTGTGGGGGGAGGGGGATGTGTAGAGGAAGTTAAGGGTGGCCATAGAAGGGGGGGCTGAGGAAACGTGGGATGAAACTCCCTACAGTGGGCCCTGAGTTGATAATAAAGCAGGGTGTCCATGGGGCCTGACTCAGCAGCGAGAGTAAAGAAACTATCGCTGGGGTAGAGGTTCGACACCGTGGAGAGCCCCAAGCGGGTCGCATGTTTAACCATGCCGGCCGTCTGTAGAGGGGGGAACATCGGGTTATGTGCGATGGGCACGGAGTTTGCGGAGAGCATGCTAGAGCCGACATATCTGCGGAGTTCATCCCAGGCCCACCGCAAAGTCTCCACTGTGTTGATCTCGCCACGTGTAGGCTTTGTTGGGGCAAAAAGAGCGGTCAAGAGTGGCTAGGGGCAGCGAGGTCAGCCTCCACCGCGACGTGCGGTTGGAAAGGAGTCGGGTGGAGCCAAAAATGTAGGAAGCTGGCCTGGGTGCTAAGGGCATATAGTTTAAAATCTGGGGCTCCCAGACCACCCTGCGACACAGGGAGAGTGAGTATATTGTATGAGATTCGGGGCTGCCGACCGGCCCAGACAAGAGATATTATGAGTGAGCGTAGTCTGCGGAAGAAGTGCGCTGTGAGGGGGACGGGGACATTGACGAATAAATACAAAAACTTCGGGAGCACAACCATCTTGGTGATGGCTATGTGGCCCGCCAGAGACAGGGGCAACCGACGCCAGAGTTGGATCTTAGACTCGAGCCAGTCAACAGCGCGGCCAAAGTTAGCCTTCCAGAGTTCATCCACATCCCTGCTGAGCCAGATGCCGAGATATTTAGTTGGTCCCGATGCCCATACCAAAGGGTAGTCCGGAGTGAAGGGGACCATGGCATCTGTGAGGGGGAAAAGAATGGACTTGCCCCAGTTGACCTGGATGCCGGAGAGACCCCCGAATCGTATCACCCCGCGGACCATGGGGCCGAGGTTCTCCTGGGGGTTGCGGACGTAGAGTGTGACGTTGTCTGCGTACATAGAGACGACAAGGGCTCGGGCCGCGAAACCCAGACCCCTCTGGGTGTAATGTTGTCTGAGCCTGGCGGCAAGGGACTCCATAGCGACGGCGAATAACATGGGCGAGATCGGGCACCCCTGCCTAGTGCCCCTAGCAACGGGAATGGGCTCTGAAATTTGGCCGTTAATCTGGAGGCGGGCTGTGGGAAGGGTATACAAGAGTTGAATCTTGCGCAAAAAAACAGGGCTGAAGCCCAGGCGAGGGAGTAGATAAAAAAGAAAGGGCCACTCAAGAGTGTCGAAGGCTTTGGTGGCGTCCAGAAGGGCGGCCACCGCAGGAAGTGCAGGATTAATTTGATGAAGGGCGGAAAAGATGGTTCGAAGATTGTGGGATGTAGCACGGCCGGGGATGAAGCCGGACTGGTCCGGACGAGCGATGAGCGGCATGAGAGGGAGAAGGCGGGAGGCCAATAATTTGGCAAAGATCTTGTTGTCAGTATTAATTAGAGACAGGGGACGATAAGAGTCGCGAAGCTCAGGAGGTTTGTCCGGTTTCAGGAGGAGCGTGAGCAGTGCCTCTCGGAGGGAGGGGGGGAATTGGCCACTGTCAAATGATTAATTATACATGGCAGCGAGGTGCGGGACCAAAAGGGGCACAAAAGCCTTATAAAAGGACGCCGGCAGGCCGTCGGAGCCAGGGGCCTTGTCCCCTGGCAGACCGTTGATAGCAGCCAGGATTTCTTCCTTGGAGAGAGGCTCGTCTAGGTATTCCCGGTGGGGATTTCCAAGGCAGAGGAGTTGAAGAGTGTCAAAATATTGATCGAGAACGTCGCGTTGTGGCACGGTCCCGGCTGTGTAAAGTTGGGAATAGAAGGTTGTGAATCGAGCCTTTATCTCCTCAGGAGAAGTGGTTCTGTGCAGGCCACCGTCCTGGAGCGCAGTAATGTAGGAGGCGGCATGAGGCTGGCTCAATAAGTTGGCCAGAGTCTTGCCCAGATGATCCCTCTCGCCGAAGCGGCGCACCCTCGCCTCCCTGCCCAAGAACGAGAGCTCTCTATTGGCCTCGTCAGAGAATGCGGTGCGTTTACCTCGGAGCTGTGCGAGGGTATCAGGATTCGGGTCAAGGGAATGCGAGGAGTCCAGAGTTTTTATCTCTGCTTCCAGTCTGTCGAGAGTGCCGCGAATAGAGCGGAGCACCCCGGACTGCTTGGAGATACATTCGCCTCGGACGACCGCCTTGAACCCCTCCCAAAGTGTGGAGGGGGAGTCGACGGAGCCTTCGTTTAGGTCGAAGTAGTTCGTGATTGCGGTTTGGATCTCATCACAAAAGACCGAGTCTCAGAGCGCATGAGGGGGGAGCCACCAAAAGAACATCCGCCGCGGGGAATTCGGGAGTTGCAAACTGAGGCGAACGGGTGTGTGGTCGGATAGGGTGCGCGCCATGTGCTCCACAGAGGTGAGCCATCCAAAGGCGTCCGGAGTAGTAATCCAGAGGTCCAGGTGGGACCAACATCCACGGGAGCCGGTCACGCAAGTGCCGTCGCGCACCTCAGGACGGGTGTGCCGCCATGCATCAAGTAGTGAGTTATCAGTGAGTATGGCGTGCATGAGTGAGGTTGCGCGCGGATGAGGAGCGTGTGGCTCAGAGCGATCAAGAGTAGCAGATAGTGTGATGTTAAAATCTCCCCCCCAAAGGAGCGCTGCTGGGCCCAGTGAAGAAATGTGCTGCCAGACCTGTGCGAAAAAATCAGGGTCATCCGAATTGGGACTGTAGAGCGCCGCGAGAATCAATGGTTGGGCCAGAAGGGTGCCGCGCAGAATAATGAAGCGCCCCCCGGGATCAATAATCGCCTGAGAGGTGTGCCAGGGAAGCCCCCTATGCAGCAGGATAGACACCCCGCGGGAGTAATTAGAATAGAAGGAGGAATGGATTTCACCCCAGTGCCTGGAGAGGAGCCTGGGAGCAGTAGCGGGCAGGAAACAAATGTCAACCTTGTGCCGGATGAGGTGGGCATGAACCAAACGAGCCTTTCGGTGGTCATTCAGACCACGGACATTCCAGGTCCAAAGAGTGGTATCCGTCATGTCAATAAGCCAAGGGAGTGAATGGCGAGGTGGAGCAGATATGCAATGTGGACCTTGTGCAGTGGAGAGGAGAAGTGCAGTGCAAAACACAGTGTAGCGGATGTTGCGTTACAAGGAGGATTAAAGGACAAAAGCAACAACAAAGCCTCAGGAGGCGGCAACAGTCCCAAAGACCCCAACCCCCCACCACCCACACCAACCCCCCAATTAGGCTGAGAAACCAACCCCGCCCACCCAAGGGGACCACAACTGGGAAGGGGAAGCACAGAAACAAGGAAGGGAATCATCCCAAGGAGGCATGGATGCGCCCGGCATACACCCCTGCCAAGGAGACAGGGTGGCCAAGCCAGGAGAGTTGCGGACAGCAATGTAAGTCGAAAGGTGGAGAGTTGGGGCGCCTAAGAGAGGCAGAGGCCTAGTGTGCAAGAGCAGATGATGAGGCGGGCAGCCAGATATAAGGGCCGACATGAGGTCGTGAGAGAGAGGAGATTAGGAGGAGGTCGAGGCAACAGGAGAGATAGAGGAGCCCCTCAGCGAGCCCACGGGCCCAGCGAGCAGCAATCGGGAGCACATCAGTAAGGAGGGGAGATGCACACAGCGACTGAGATAGCGTGAGGCTCAGCTAAGGAGGGCAATGTTACAGATGAAAGCATATCATGGCGAAGAACAATGGCGGAGGCAAGAGTCAGTCATTGTCGCCCAGGTCGTCGTCAGCACCGGCCTGGGGGTTAGATGTGGAAGAACGCTGCGCACCATCCAGTTTCTTCGCATAAGCCAATGCGGCCTGCGGCTCCGTGAAGATCTGCATTTTGGAGCCATGTCTGACTCGCAGCTTAGCGGGGTATGCCAGGGAGTAGGAGATGTCGTGCTTTTGAAGTATACATTTGACCGGAAGGAATTCGCGGCGGGCAGCCTGCACTGCCACCGTGTAATCGGGGAAGAATGCCAGAGAGTTCCCTTGATGGCGGATTTCCCCCTTCTCCCTGGCTGCACGAAGAACAGCGTCTCGGTCCCTAAAGTTCAGCAGCTTGGCGATGATAGGGCGAGCCAGCAGCCCGGGAGCAGGGCGTGGGCCAAGAGAGCGGTGAGCTCGCTCGACAATGAAAACGGGGGAGAGGACCTCACCAAAGAGGTCACAGATGAGTTGCTCCACATAGTCCTCCATTTTATTGATGCTGGAGGATTCAGGCACGCCCGTGATGTGAAGGTTGCTCCTGCGGGAGCGCGCCTCCAAATCCTCATTCTTGTTCTTGATCAGCTCAAGTATCTTGTCCATCTGTAGGAGCTTGTGGTGGTCCCGCGTCGCGGCGTCCTCGGCGTCCGAAACTCTCGTCTCGACCTGGGCCAGACGTGTGTCGTGTGAGTCGACCCGAGCCTTGACAGTGTCCAGTCGGGCCGACAACTGATCGAGTTGGGCGGCAATGCCAGTGACCGCGGTCTTGACGTCCAGCATAATGGCCTTCAAGTCATCCTCTCTGGACGGGCCGGCATCCGTCTGGGCCGCAGGATCGCTCACATCCGAGGTCGCCCCCTCCTGCCACGTCTGCCGGCGTTGATCGAAGGCGAGCTTGGGTTGTTTGGGGTCGGCCTTCCCCATGGTCTGGGACCGTTGAGTGAGCAGAGGCCACCGAGAATAAAGGGGGCCAGGAGCAGCGGCTCAGAGCTAGGTGGACGGAGGCGGAGGAAGGCCCTGGCAGCGGGAGGGGGGTGAAGCAGTGTGGCCAAAGGCTGACCCCTTAAGGAGAGTACTGAGGATGGAGGGCAGTCCAGCAGGTTTGGGCCATCAGGCCAGGCCTTACACACAGGAGACGGAGCAGGCCCGGTCCACCAGGCAGGCGGGAGTAGCCTGAGCGATGTAGGAGGTAAATGAGGCCAGATCAGGGGAGAAGCGTAGGCCAGGAGCACTGACAAACAGGGGCAGCAGCCTCCGGTGTGGTATCGATTGGCGCCCCAGGGTAAGGTGAGTCAGGGTAGCGCGGAGCTGGAAGGCAGCTCCACGGATGTCCGCAGGATTTTGGTGGATTATCAGGCTTGGCCGGCAGAGCCCACTTAGAGTGCGGCCATCTTGCAGCCGGCTAAGCCACGCCCCCTCATAAACAGAGTCTTTGGTTGAGTTAAAGGTAATTTTTTCAAAAATATTCAAAAGGGCAATACATCATTAATAAACATTTAATATTTAAAGGGTGCAGGACAGTCTAATTAGTTTGGGCTTGCCATAAGGTGAAAAAAGGAGCTGTGGAAAAGTTCAGCAAAGACATGAGCCACGACAGCTCATGGGTAGTGTCCCATCGTGAAAGAGTCCAAGATTGGCGAACACAGCATATGTATTAGCCGGGAAAAGAGCAAGTAGATTCCGCAAAAGTTCCCAACAGAAGGATGAAGGGAATCAAAGAGCAGTCTCCGGGGTCTGTCAGAGAACCACCGTCCATCCATCAAACCAATGTATAATATAATCCTCTAGTTCCGGGGTGACACCTCCTTGGTCACCTCATTGTATCAGACCACTCAGTCCATTGGTCAGTTCGTATAAGATGATTGTCATCCGGCATAAAGGAAGACACATATTATAGAAAGAGGTGGTACTGATCACGTAAGTTGTCAGATCATCCAGTATACGTAAACTTTCAAACAATGATCCTTTAGCACATGAGTGAGTTCAAGAGGACAGTTTACCATAGCAGATGTTCCCAGAGTATCAACTTTTGTTGCAACAGGCCTTGTAAGCAAGTGAGAACTCTTCTAGTAAGACAGTTTCGCTTTACATTGAAAGTTTAGGAAAACGTCTCACGAGTGTAAGACAAAGTAGAGTAGGAAAAATGCAGGCCTATAATAAAGTTAATTTAAAATATATAGAATATAAAGTAATGGAAATATACATTTCATAGGGGGAATCAATAGACTAAAAATCCTTTCACTTATAAGCACTCAGAATATGCTATTTGTTGGATTGCAAAGATCACATGTAACTATGCCACATTACTGCATTTTCAAAATACTAACATATAAAGTTATTTTAAATCATAAAATGTTAATATTATTTCAACAGTTTTCAATTAAACATACATATATGAAGATTGTTGTCTGAGGATTTCAGGTCATTTGCACTAAATATGGCTATGCAGCATCAGTTTTCTTTTCTCATTCGATGCACAATTTCACATATGCAAATATGATGAAATTCAGAATTCACACGTACAATTTTCTAGATTACGTTAGATTTCTTTAATTCTTTACACGCATTACTATTTCAATGCGGATGATTAGGAATTTCATAACACGTCAGTACATCACTTTAATTTTTTAACCCACTTTGAAATAACATGTTAAAGCTGGTTAATAAAATATGAACCTATATCATCTAAATGAATATGGTTTCATCTATTCTACAATTATCGGCATATTTTTACAATGCAGTAACTAAGTTCTCTTACATTTATTTTTCATGTTTCTTTAACATGTGATTAGCGTACGTTTATTCAGAGGTTACTCAAAACGTCTCATAATCGGTTTATGTGTCAAGCAAGGGTTCTGACAGCTTTTCAGCTGCATCAACGCCAACTACTAATGTTGCATTTAAAACTCTGGTCAGCAATGCTGTAAAAAAACACTCTTTCTAACAAGATATGGGCACCTTTGCAAAGAAATCCCACGCTTGGTCATTAATCACATTGTATAAACATCTAAGGCCTCAGAAATCTTTGATAAATGTTTCCATGCATTTGAAAATGAAACAATTTAATACAGAATGGGCTGTTTCCCGACAAAGGACCTAACACCCATGTGGAAAGAAATTTGCCCAAAATAAAATTGCAGACTATGTGGCTATGGGAAGACCTCAATTCTACATACTGTGTGTGTGTGGGTGGGTGTGTCTGTGTGTGCACAGAGCTGAATGATCCACAAAGGACATTTTTATGAACATACTTTAATCAGCAGCATATTAGATAAGCACACGCAATTGAGCTATAGGTTTGTAAAATGTATGGGCTTAGTTACACAAATGTTCACTATGTACATCACTTATTAATAATGCACATAACACTTTTCCAAATTGCACATCAGCTTAAATTATATTATCCAGATATAAAATTTTAAATATATGCTAATGTTGTTTTGTAATGTCCGTTTTAAATTGTATTGTAAAGGTTTTTATTAACCATACAATAAAAAATTAAATGATAAATGGCCTGCACATATGTATATCTACACATGCATACTTACTTTTGTGAACTGGGCCGATAAAATTATTTACAGATGAAAGAACATTATGATTTTTAAAAATAATTTATATTCAACCATTTTAAACATTTAAATATTATACCACCCTCACTATAAAATTAAATATACAGAATACAAAGTAATGTATAATACTATTACACTATAGCTACATAAAACAGAAATCAACAGA
This sequence comes from Calotriton arnoldi, assembly GCA_963921515.1. NCBI lineage: Eukaryota > Metazoa > Chordata > Amphibia > Caudata > Salamandridae > Calotriton > Calotriton arnoldi. The sequence goes on along the minus strand of CAWUFW010013357.1, from coordinate 161,670 downwards.
AATATGTAATTCATAAAAATATAACTGTATACCACCCAAAACTTAGATTTTCATAAAATAATAAAAGAAATGACAGCTTAGCAGCTGAAAATCCCTAACAAAATCCCATAAACCCATAAAAAACAAACAAATATTCCAAAATGAAATTAATAATCCATTGAAAAAATCTATAAATCCCCAGAAAATCAGAAAAATACATTTAAAAAGAGAACCGCTCCAGGAAGACTGAAACATACAAAGAAAATGAGTGTTAAACTTTGGATATATAAATGATTTGAAAAAGAAACATACTCTCAAACAAAAGAATCTACCTCACAAAAGGCGTTATTACCTGTAACCTAATAACATGCATTCTCACCTACAAAACAAACAGTGCCCAAAGTCATACAAGAACATCCTATATAACATAACTAGAATTATGATACAATAAGTGAACAACTCACTACACTACACATTAGGCCCTAATGCAGTTGTTAAACCTAGTAGAATGATTTACTACACTCAACTAGCCAAGCCACTATTACTAAATATGCTAACCTTCACTAACCTTAATTTAGACCCACCCAACCTAGCACTATTAGTTAAAATTAAAAAAGAAATACCCTCACCTGGAACGCACAGCTGCATGCCTAGAATGCCATCCTTGTTGACAGTTCCTGCATACTGAAGAAAAAAATAGACTATAGAATATGGTGGTAAAAAAATGGCAGTAAAATGGAAATTAAAAATGACTTTACTTACACTAATGCTAAAATTAATGGAAGCATTTTTATAATTCTTTTACAAAATCCAAATATTGTATATAACAATTTTACAAGTTGTTTACAACATTAACACATTGATGTATTCATAAATACAGCTAAATAAATGGCAAACAATGTATTCATGTATTATTAACATATTCTATTTTCTAAAATATTTTTAATTTGATCATTGTTGTCTCCAAAAAAGGAATGGCATTTTTTACTAACTGTACACATTTTGTCTAAACTAAAATAACAAATGGATTACAATTATGGTGTACTTTGCTGTAATTAATAACATGTTTATCATGATTATTAATGTTTCTGTTCCTATGTAAATATACTCTTTCTTTAATAAAAATGCATACTTTAATACATTGCATATTTATTATGTGTACTTTGCATTTGGCTTTGTTGAAAAGTGCATTTCAAGTTTTTTAATGTGTAATGAATTATAAATGTTGTTTGTGTATGAATTGTGTTGACTATTCTAACCCAAACCCCACACCCATTGGAGAAAATGTTTAATTGTGGAAAGTTCATATTTATTATTCTAACTCCATCCCAACAGCCATTGGAGAAAGTGGTTACCCACTGTCATTGAGATAGTGTTTAATTTTGAGGAGTTCAGATTTACTAATATAACTCCAACCCAACATGCTTTGGGGAAGGTGTTTAATTTTGGGGATTCCAGATTTACTATTTAAAGTCCACCCCAATACGCTTTGGGGAAACTGTTTTGTTTTGGGGAGTTCTAACCCCAAATCTACAGTCCCCACAGTGCGCCTAAATGCAGGCATATAACTAATGGCAGGATTGTGGAGTCAATTAGATGTACTGCGAGGGCTTCACTTTTCACTTAACAGCTATTTGGAAGTCTCACCACAACTTCCCAGGGTGCCTAATCAACTTACAATTTGGTTTACATACATTTAATGAAATCCTCCTCCTAAAAAGGGGAGTATGTTCAAATCAAAGTAAATATTCTTATTAAATGGACATCATGTGATTGTTTCAATTGATTCTGTACCCTCCTTCTTACCCCTTCTTGTCCCTCTCCCAGGCTGATATGATTCCTTTCCTTGAAAATGGAATGTATTGTAATGTAATGCAAAATTAGGGACCCCTGTAACTATTAAACGTTCCTAGGACAGGGAAAATGCAAATAGCATGATTACATCACTAGGCAACATGTAGGTCAAGCACCTATGATAACAGACCTTCAAATAAATTTTGATAAAACAGATCAACTCAATGTACCAAAAAGATAGGAAAATATGCTATTTTATTTTTATTACAAAATCGTTAAAAAGGTGGCTAAAAGCTACAACAGACAATACAATTAGTAAACAGCAAGTCAGTGTGTTAATTCCTCTGTACAGAGATTAAATTCTTAATGATAATAATTTCACTCTCTGTCTTATTTGATGAATAACATCACTACACACTGCATATATAAATGTTCATGTTAATACAGGACATATCAAAAGAACACTGAAATAATACATACACCTAAACAAAATGAAAGCCACTAGAAATAGAAAGACATAACAATAAACAAATACATGAATGTGGCGCTGATTCTTCAAAATATCGACGCACGTTTCGGCGAGTGTGCCGCCTTCGTCAGGAAACCACATTGAAAAACATCATCTACAAAACAGGTTAAAGGTACATTAAGTCATATACATCTCCCATATTTCAAGTAAGTTTCTGTGGTGCACTCAGTGCAGATTTAAAAAGCGCTGCTTACCAAACCGCATGCTCATGTGATGACCAAATAACGAATGAAAAGGCAATATATGGTGAATTTAAATAAAATTCGAAGTGAATGTGAAAAGATATAGAATTAGTGCTCTGTGAATACGTCGAAAGTCAATAAAGACGTATAAAGATTCTCAAAAAACCAAAAGAGAGAGTATGATATAAATCAAGACATATAAATGAAAAATGACACATTTAAGCTCACCATGACCAAGCAACTGGATAGACCTATCATGGCTGGAAACTGCCTTAAAGGGGAAAGTGGATCCAAAGTGGTACTAGGAATAAGCAACAACAACTGGACATAAATGCCCAACAGATAGAGGTTAGGACACTCTATTGATCTGGGCAGTTAAAGTGTCCAAAAAGGTAGTAGAAATTAATACCTGATAGCTGTGTAGAGGGAAAAACCATATAATTGTATATCTTCAGGTCTTGAACGACTAGCTGAAAAATAAATAAATGACGGCCTGTGAATAAGCAGGCAAAAGGGGGCGGTTGCCTTAGTGTTATCAAAATTCTCTATGTTTAGTATACCAAATAGGTGTAAGTCTCACGGTATACGGACATACCTTAACATCGGGATGATAAATAGATAATGAATAGAATGTCCAAACAAGAAACATGTACACTTCTGGCCTCTGTGGAATTTTAAGGCTGCATGATAATAACTGATCAAATGTCCACAATCCTCACGTCTGGAGATGTGAGGTCAGGCGTAAGAATCACTGGGCCAGGCCAAATGCCTATAGTAGTGAAATAGAGAGACCAAAATGGCTGTTATTAGGAGTAATATACCCAGTGTACAGATTAGTTTGCTGATAAAATGGCAAAATAAATCAGAAGAAAATCTACAATAGCCCGCTCGGTGTGTTGCCAGCAAGCTTACTGGGGTAGCATGACACCACCAGAGCCGGGCGTCATCCATCGAGGATAGCACACGAGTTTGGACAGGGCTACGTACGAATTACGGGCCCGAATAACTAAAATAATCGAACCGGGCAAAAGAGTGACTATAAGCCTCGTAGATTAGAAAGCAAATCTGAATACTTTGTACTTGTCAAAAGTTAATACCACATGTAGTCGGTATACTAAATTCTGAAACTAAAGCTCATCTAAAGGAGCGTTGTCAACATGACATGGCGGGGCTTCAATTTTATGATCGGACGTCATTGATCTCATGCGGCAAAAGAAGGAGCTGCTTAATGACAGGCTAGGTTAGAATGCCAATGTAGAGCAGAGCGCGCCTTGTGAAGATATAGCCAGACCTAATGGGCAGAGATCTAATGCCTTACTTACTTGGGATGAACCCGTTGTGACCGAAGGATGTGTCTGGAAGACTTGAGACGCTGCCAATCAGATCGGCTTTTACGTAGCAGGCGGTTTACGTCAGATTGACGTTGGGCAGCAAGTTAAAGGAACAGTGTTTAGATATGAACTCAATAAACACTGTGAAAAGACTGAATGGATGGTAACGAAAGAAAGCTATGTCGCCTCGTCGAGATATAGGCAACTTATGCAAGATAATTGGCAATATGATGTCTAATATGCAAATTATCTCTAGAACGTTGATAATAGCCAAACACAAAATTGTGTTGGGTGAGAACCAAAACTCTGTATGAGAAGCCATCACTGTGATGAACCAGTTGCAAATCAAGGGGGGCGGGAGGACTGAATGGGAAAGATGGATACTGCTACTCTAGGTATTATATTTAATAGCGTTCTCCCACGGGATCTCATTGTTCAATCTTTTTTGGGGGTATTTAGAACAAAGATCCAGAAAACCTTACGCCTTCTTCGTATCTCAGTACTTTTAGGATCTTGCATAGTTTCAATTTTTCCAAGATATGCCATCTGATATCATTGGCAGTGTGATTTTTCTCAAGATAATGTTTCACTAGGGGTGCAGTTAGTTTCGAGGTGCGAATTGCTGAACAATGTTCAGTGAGGCGCATTGCCAAGGTACGTGAAGTTTCACCAACATACCATAGATTACATGGGCATAAAAGCAAATAAATCACATTTTTAGTTTTGCAGTTGGTAAATTTATTAGCTTTGATGGTGTATCCATTATGTGAAAAATCCTAATGTATCCTTACATATGATTATTGTAGAAATCTGTGGTCACCATCCTATGTCTAACCACTGTGGCTTATTCTTTAAAACTGTTAATAGAGACATACCAAAAAAAAAATCTTATTAAAATCACTAATGGGGGGCTCTAGTCATGCACCTCTGGGGTGCCCACACTGGTAGATTGGGTTATCAAATGTTTGGTCCTGATAAATCGCCATTTACCTGTTCAAGAGCACACGCAGCAAGAAACATGTCGACCTCTAGATGAACCGATACCAAAGGGGATGATGGACGGAGCGCTTGAGCAAATCAAACACTCACCCCCAGTCAACTGATCTCCACCACCCCAGTACAGACATGGCCATATGCAAATCAGTCTGACCCTGTGCCTCATGGGAACAGTCCAGCCCGAACTGCCAAGCCATGTCTTCCCTGGACCGGAAACAAGCATCCTGGGACCGGTTTCTGGCTATTCAGCCGTCATCAGCCAGGCTAGCTTGAATCCAGTGGCAAAGTGAGCAAGGGACCCATCGTCTGGGCATACCCTGCCAACTTAGGGCGAACAAAGCGATACCAAAGGGGATGAGGGTTATGAACCCGAAACCGGTCCCAGGATGCTTGTTTCCGGTCCAGGGAAGACATGGCTTGGCAGTTCGGGCTGGACTGTTCCCATGAGGCACAGGGTCAGACTGATTTGCATATGGCCATGTCTGAACTGGGGTGGTGGAGTGAGCTAAAGAATGATGATGGATTAAACCCAGATCAGTTGACTGGGGGTGAGTGTTTGATTTGCTCTAGCGCTCCGTCCATCATCCCCCTTTGGTATCGCTTTGACCTCTAGATGAACTCCAGGATCATTAATACCTCAGGAGATCCCCTTGTTTTTAACCCTGAACAAGTTCATCCACTAAGAATAAAGGTAATTCGGGTGTCCTTAGTTAATTTCAATTTCTTACCACTTCTCGATCCAGTCTAATAAAATATGTTGGCCCACACAAAACAAAGGGCAACCGCCGGTGGCTAGGCAATCAATGGTCAATCTGGCAGAGAGAAGATCCCCAGCAAAGTGCCCCCTTACGAGGCATGTTGGACATTGCAGAGTGTGCCCAACTAAAAGCACGGCCCGATGATAAAGCATGCCACTTCAGTGGGTGAGAGTCTGTGCATTCTATAAAGTGTGCCTCTGTTGGCCTGACATTGGTTCCATAACCTGAATTTGGAATACAGGACATCGATTATGGAACTGCACACTCTTTTGAATAAGTACCAGGCCGAGCCAGATCTGTTACAGACTCTATGGGTCCGATTCAGAAAGGCAATCTGAGACAAAAGTGTAACTTTACAGCTTTTGGTATTCACAGAGGTCATTTACGAGTCGTATCTTTATGTCTGCAGTCGGGCTGAATCTCCGACTCAAGCCATACTATTCGGCTCAAGCAGTACTCTCCAGCTCGGGCCCGAATCTCCGGTTTGGGCCAAATGAAGTGTAATCACAAAAAGGAACATTAGGAACAGGAGATAAATGGTAGAGGAGGTCATGAAAATCAGTTTAGGTTGGGAAAAGGGTGTGGCTAGACACTATATCACATCCCAGAAAAGTTTCCTCCTTTGCATCATGGTACATGCACTCCACAATTTGCGCTACCCTCAGTGTTGACTGTAGTGTTACACCGAAGTTTGGTGTAACATTACAGTCAACACCTAGTGTGGTGTAACACTACAGTCAACACTGAGTTTATAAGGGGAAAGATCACACCCACTCCCGCCATGAGCAACAATCAAAAACGGGGGCACAGGCACACCACAAATTGCAAACATAGCACAGGCCCAATTCAGTCCCACTCACAAAAAAAGATGGAGCCAAGAAACATTCCAGAAGCCCCAACCAAATCAGGGAGCAACAGTGGAAGCCCATTTCCAGCATGCATCACATTCAAGGAGGGTAATCTCAACCCCTATAGAAGCGGGTAATGGCACTCCAAAAATCGGAACTGGTACCACACAACTCCCAAGAAGACCAGCAGGGAAGCACGAGCACGGAAGAGGACATGAGACAAGATACATATATCACACAGGAAACCCAAAAGAAATCTTAAAGCAAATCCAAATAAAGAAGGGACCCTCACTTTTCCTCCAGCAAAGAGGTCTCCATTGCCATACACCAAGCAGGTAAACTTTAACCCTAATATCAATTGAGAACTCACTGGGGATGGCCCACCCCCCAACCTGCTTAACCTGGGAGGAATATACAACTGTTGGCAGAGGCCCACACCAGCGTCAAGATGAGCAACCACGGGAGGTGTGGCCTGCCAAGATGGCCGATAGCACATAAGCTTTGTGTGCTCCGGCTACCCGCACATTAATCCTTCGACATCCTGCATCCTGGAGTGCAAAATTTGCACACATCGGCCACTATGGAAGCAGCGAGGCTGTGTATACCAAAATATACGGTGCATTTCCTGTTTGAGATACCCTCCAGGACCCCTTTGCCACGGGTCTGAACTGCAGCCTGGACTGCGGTCCAGGAGCAACTGAGTGGGGAGGTTTCTCGAGGCAGTACCTGATGCTTTGACCGTGGCCCCTGAGAGTAAGCGGCTGGAGTCCGACAGCACTAGGAATGGCCCTGATAAGCGCTGCATCCGGGGGCTGGGGTGTCAGGAGGACTGGAGAAAAATCAAAGCTGAAGGTCCCTGAGATGGGAAGCAGAGCCACCCTTGAGGAGCCGAGAGGCCGCAGCACTCTTTTGGGTCGCGGGGTACCCTGCGCTGTCTGGGACAGAGTGGGGCGGTGAGTGGTGACTCCCTGAGTGCAGTGACGAGGGGGCTTGGACCGGACAGCCGTCAGGTGGTACGTTGTTCCCTGCGTGATGAAGGGGGCACCCCTGAACTAAAGAACATAGAGGCATTGTGCCTTCCCTGGTGCCTAAAGGCTCTGGTGCTGCTGCCCCCTGCCCTCATGGCCCTGCTGGCTCTGAAACCCTGTGGAGACTGGTGGACAGGGCCGGGGGTACAGAGGCCCTCCCGATTGGAAGACCCAATGTAGAGTATTGGGAGCCATGACCTGGGTCCCCGAAGGAGACTGCAGTCCCCGCAGAGTAGAGACATGCGGAGGCCTGGACTGGGAGCCCTAGTGGATAAGGTGGCTGTGTAACATGCCATTCAATAATAGCTGCTGAGTGTGGGTGGAATGCCATGCCTGTCTGCTGAGTTGTTGGGACACTTGGGGATGACAGTTCACTGGGAGCCAACTGTACAGTGACACCACCACAATGTGTAAGGACAGAGTTCTATGCTCATCCCTACAAACAACAAGCATTGGCATAGCCAATAGGTCTCGCCTTTGGGACCTTATAAGTGTTTAGCCAGAGATATTGGCAATGTTTTTAAGGTATGTTGTAGAGCAATGTAGCTGCTGTGTTTAGTACTGTAAAGTTTGTGTGCAAGTTGTGCTAAGTGTAGTGACGTAAGGGCACTGGCATGGTGTGGAATGTAGTGTATATATCATAACAGACTTTGAGATTACAATGCTGAGTACCTCACATATTTCTTTATTTAATGATATACCTTTAGAAATGAAATCTACTGAGAAAATAAAAATTATTGTGATTTGTCAGGCTGGACACGAGATAGCAAGGAATAAACATTAAAAGGCAGTAGGGCACCCTATAAGGTACTGTACATCTCAGGGCCCCATCTTTCCCCCAAATGTTGTATTATTATTTGAGCATTTGTGTTGCGCACTGCAAATATTTCTGTTATCCGTAGTGATTTTGTAGCATGGTAACTCATATGAATGTGTTCGCTCTGCAAGCAGGCTATAACATTATACAACAAAAAATTGAAATTCATAAATTACGTTTTTTTATTTAAATCTCATAACTAATTTGGTAAGAACATTAATACTCCAGAACACATAACATGACTCCATTCAATGCATTTTTATTGAAGAGCGGAGTTATTTTTATTGTACTATGATTATTTAAGCTCCTTAACAGATATGTTTCAATAACTTTGTGATGTTTTCCTTTAGAATATTTTGCAGTGGCCATAGTCATGACTTAAAATGTCCCACAGGGCCACGCATAAGCCCGCTCCCTAGCCAGATTGTGAAGACCTAAGAACCCAGAGAAGGCACTCGTCCACAGGTGCATAGTGTGCCATGGTATATACACCGGCAATGCTCCAGAAGTGGAAGCGTAGTGTCCATGGTATACACACCGGTAATGCTCCGGAAGTGGAAGGGTAGTGTCCATGGTATACACACCAGTAATGCTCCGGAAGTGGAAGCGTAGTGTGCCATGGTATACACACTGGTAATACTCAGGAAGTAAAAGCCTATTGTACTATGGTATACACCGGTAATGCTCTGGAATTGGAAGTATAGTGTCCATGGTATACACACAGGAGGTAATGCTCCGGAAGTGGAAGCGCAGTGTGCCATGGTATACACACCGGTAATACTCAGGAAGTAAAAGTCTATTGTACCATGGTATACACCGGTAATGCTCCGGAATTGGAAGCATAGTGTCCATGGTATACACACCGGTAATGCTCCGGAAGTGGAAGCGTAGTGTGCCATGGTATACACACCGGTAATGCTCCGGAATTAAAAGCATAGTGTCCATGGTATACACACCAGTAATGCTCCAAAAGTAGAAGCGTAGTGTGCCATGGTATACACACTGGTAATGCTCCAGAAGTGAAAGCATAGTGTGCCATGGTATACACACCGGTAATACTCCGGAAGTAAAAGCCTAGTGCACCATGGTATCCACCGGTAATGCTCCGGAATTGGAAGCATAGTGTCCATGGTATACACACCGGTAATGGTCCGGAAATGGAAGCATAGTGTGCCATGGTATACACACCGGTAATGCTCCGGAAGTGGAAGCATAATGTGCCATGGTATACACACGGGTAATGCTCCGGAAGTAAATGCCTAGTGTGCCATGGTATACACACCGGTAATGCTCTGGAAGTGGAAGCGTAGTGTGCCATGGTATACACACCGGTAATACTCAGGAAGTAAAAGCCTATTGTACCATGGTATACACTGGTAATGCTCCGGAATTGGAAGCATAGTGTCCATGGTATACACACCGGTAATGCTCCGGAACTGGAAGCGTAGTGTGCCATGGTAAACACACCGGTAATGCTCTGGAAGTGAGGCATTTTTAGTAATCGGAAGTGGAAGCGTAGTGTGCTATGGTAAACACACCGGTAATGCTTCAGAAGCATAGTGTGCCATGGTAAACACACCGGTAATGCTCCGGAAGTGGAACCGTAATGTGCCATGATAAACACAACGGTAATGCTCCAGAAATGAAAATGTAGTGTGCCATGGTAAACACACCAGTAATGTTCCGGAAGTGGAAGCGTAATGGCCATGGTATACACACCGGTAATGCTCCAAAAGTAGAAGCGTAGGGTGCCATGATATACACACCGGTAATGCTCTGGAAGTGGAAGCCTAGTGTGCCATGGTATACACACGGGTAATGCTGCGGAAGTGGAAGCGTAGTGTGCTATGGTATATACACGGGTAATGCTCCAGACGTAAAAGCCTAGTGTGCCATGGTATACACAGTGGTAATGTTCCGGAAGTGGAAGCGTAGTGTCCATGGTATACACACCGGTAATGCTCCGGAAGTGGAAGCGTAGTGTGCCATGGTATACACACCGGTAATGCTCCGGAAGTGGAAGCGTCGTGTCCATGGTATACACATGGGTAATGCTCCGGCAGTAAAAGCCTAGTGTGCCATGGTATACGCACCGGTAATGCTCCGGAAGTGGAAGCCTAGTGTACCATGGTATACACCGGTAATGCTCCCGAATTGGAAGCATAGTGCCCATGGTATACACACCAGTAATGCTCCAGAAGTGGAAGCGTAGTGTGCCATGGTATACACACCGGTAATGCTCCGGAAGTGGAAGCATAATGTGCCATGGTATACACAAGGGTAATGCTCCGGAAGTAAATGCCTAGTGTGCCATGGTATACACACCGGTAATACTCAGGAAGTAAAAGTCTATTGTAACATGGTATACACCGGTAATGCTCCGGAATTGGAAGCAAAGTGTCCATGGTATACACACCGGTAATGCTCCGGAAGTGGAAGCGTAGTGTGCCATGGTATACACACCGGTAATGCTCCGGAATTGGAAGCATAGTGTCCATGGTATACACACCGGTAATGCTCCAAAAGTAGAAGCGTAGTGTGCCATGGTATACACACCGGTAATACTCAGGAAGTAAAAGTCTATTGTACCATGGTATACACCGGTAATGCTCCGGAATTGGAAGCATAGTGTCCATGGTATACACACCGGTATTGCACCGGAACTGGAAGCGTAGTGTGCCATGGTAAACACACCGGTAATGCTCCAGAAGTGGAAGCGTAGTGTGCCATGGTAAACACACCGGTAATACTCTGGAAGTAAAAGCCTAGTGTATCATGGTATACACCGGTAATGCTCCGGAATAGGAAGCAGTGTGCCATGGTAAACACACCGGTAATACTCCGGAAGTAAAAGCCTAGTGTACCATGGTATACACCGGTAATGCTCCAGAATAGGAAGCAGTGTGCCATGGTATACACACCGGTAGTACTCCGGAATTAAAAGTCTAGTGTGCCATGGTATAAACCGGTAATGCTCCGTAAGTGGAAGCGTAGTGTGCCATGGTAAACACACCGGTAATGCTCCAAAAGTAGAAGCGTAGTGTGCCATGGTATACACACCGGTAATGCTCCAGAAGTGGAAGCGTAGTGTGCCATGGTAAACACACCGGTAATACTCTGGAAGTAAAAGCCTAGTGTACCATGGTATACACCGGTAATGCTCCAGAATAGGAAGCAGTGTGCCATGGTATACACACCGGTAGTACTCCAGAATTAAAAGCCTAGTGTACCATGGTATACACTGGTAATGCTCCGGAATTGGAAGCATAGTGTCCATGGTATACACACCGGTAATGCTCCGGAAGTGGAAGCGTAGTATGCCATGGTATACACACCGGTAATGCTCCAGAACTGGAAGCGTAATGTGGAAGTGGAAGCGTAGTGTCCATGGTATACACACCGGTAATGCTCCGGAAGTGGAAGCGTAGTGTGCCATGGTATACACACTGGTAATACTCAGGAAGTAAAAGCCTATTGTACCATGGTATACACCGGTAATGCTCCGGAATTGGAAGCATAGTGTCCATGGTATACACACCGGTAATGCTCCGGAACTGGAAGCGTAGTGTGCCATGGTAAACACACCGGTAATGCTCCGGAAGTGAGGCATTTTTAGTAATCGGAAGTGGAAGCGTAGTGTGCTATGGTAAACACACCGGTAATGCTCCAAAAGTAGAAGCGTAGTGTGCCATGGTATACACACCGGTAATGCTCCAGAAGTGGAAGCGTAGTGTGCCATGGTAAATACACTGGTAATACTCTGGAAGTAAAAGCCTAGTGTACCATGGCATACACCGGTAAGGCTCCGGAATATGAAGCATAGTGTGCCATGGTAAACACACCGGTAATTCTCCGGAAGTAAAAGCCTAGTGTGCCATGGTATAAACCGGTAATGCTCCGGAAGTGGAAGCGTAGTGTGCCATGGCATACACACCGGTAGTACTCCGGAATTAAAAGTCTAGTGTACCATGGTATACACTGGTATGGTATGGTATGGTATGGAATTGGAAGCATAGTGTCCATGGTATACACACCGGTAATGCTCCGGAAGTGGAAGTGTAGTATGCCATGGTATACACACCGGTAATGCTCCGGAACTGGAAGCATAGTGTGCCATGGTAAACACACCGTTAATGCCCCGGAAGTGGCGCATTTCCAGTAATCGGAAGTGGAAGCGTAGTGTGCTATGGTATGCACACCGGTAATGCTTCAGAAGCATAGTGTGCCATGGTAAACACACCGGTAATGCTCCGGAAGTGGAAACGTAATGTGCCATGATAAACACAATGGTAATGCTCCAAAAAAGGAAATGTGGTGTGCCATGGTAAACACACCGGTAATGTTACGGAAGTGGAAGCGTAATGGCCATGGTATACACACCGGTAATGCTCCAAAAGTAGAAGCGTAGGGTGCCATGATATACACACCGGTAATGCTCCAGAAGTGGAAGCCTAGTGTGCCATGGTATACACACGGGTAATGCTCCGGAAGTGGAAGTGTAGTGTGCCATGGTATACACTCGGGTAATGCTCCAGAAGTAAAAGCCTAGTGTGCCATGGTATACACACGGGTAATGCTCCAGAAGTAAAAGCCTAGTGTGCCATGGTATAAACACTGGTAATGCTCCGGAAGTGGAAGCGTAGTGTCCATGGTATACACACTGGTAATGCTCCGGAAGTGGAAGCGTAGTGTGCCATGGTATACACACCGGTAATGCTCCGGAAGTGGAAGCGTTGTGTCCATGGTATACACATGGGTAATGCTACGGCAGTAAAAGCCTAGTGTGCCATGGTATATGCACCGGTAATGCTCCGGAAGTGGAAGCCTAGTGTGCCATGGTATACACACGGGTAATGCTCCGGAAGTGGAAGCGTGGTGTGCCATGGTAAACCCACTGGTAATGTTCCAGAAGTAAAAGCCTAGTGTGCCATGGTATACACACTGGTAATGCTCCGGAAGTGGAAGCGTAGTGTCTATGGTATACACACTGGTAATGCTCCGGAAGTGGAAGCATAGTGTGCCATGGTAAACACACCGGTAATGCTCCAAAAGTAGAAGCGTAGTGTGCCATGGTATACACACTGGTAATGTTCCGGAAGTGGAAGCGTAGTGTCCATGGTATACACACTGGTAATGCTCCGGAAGTGGAAGCGTAGTGTGCCATGGTATACACACCGGTAATGCTCCGGAAGTGGAAGCGTTGTGTCCATGGTATACACATGGGTAATGCTCCGGCAGCAAAAGCCTAGTGTGCCATGGTATACGCACCGGTAATGCTCTGGAAGTGGAAGCGTAGTGTGCCATGGTACACACCGGTAATGCTCCGGAATTGGACGCATAGTGTCCATGGTATACACACCGGTAATGCTCCGGAAGTGCGGCGGTCTGCTAAGCTGACATGACTATGCCTGCCTTGCAGGTGTGCGCTGCCTTTTTAGACGACGACTTTTAATTAAATAACGTGCTTGCAATCAAATTAACCAATCGGAGATAGCGTGACAAATTAAAAAGTGCGAGAAACAAATAAAGGAGTGAACATGAAAAAGAACCACAGACAAGTGTGGAAGACAAGCACGCGCGAAAGTGAAAGCGACCGCGCTATGTTTAATTTGTAACATGATCCACAACAAGGGAGGAATGCAGCTGGCAGCCTGCGCGCCGCTGCTCGCTCCCGACAGCTGGAGGCCGTGGGAGTGAACATTTAGAGAAAAGGTGGGACATGCACCCGCCTTTGGCCAATTGCGTGCTTTCATTTTTTAAAGCCACACGCAAAGGCCAATAGAATGTGTGGAAGTTGAAAAACCACACAGAAAAGTTTCGGGGAAGTCTGGAGTGATTCCAAGAGGCCTCCCCATAGAGCAGCACATGTGCGCTGCGCTAGGCTCGACCTAAAAATGGATCAGAACATGGGTGGGGGGGGTTAGAGGAGGACCTGGCCCAAATGAGCGGGAGGGCGGGGCTGCTACTCAACAAATCACTAATGCCACAGGAACACAGATACTTGCGACCGTTGAAAAATTGAAGCTTCTACTGGAAAACAAAATTGATGCGTCTCAGTAGAGGTCAGCCTTCTTCACACAGTCTTAAGAAAGGTGAGCAATAGATCTCTGGCCACAGAGAAAGCAGTGAGCGCACTCCAGACCGACATGTCAGAGCTAAAATAGAAGGTACGCTCCCCGTCGGAACTGACATATTTTCTAGAGGCTCGAGTAGAAGAGACAGAAGGGCGCGCACGCCGCAACAACCTCTGGTTTGTCGGCTTTCCGGAACATGCAGAAGGAACTGAATCGGAATGATTCTTGGAACAGCTATCAGAGACATGCTACATCCGGAGGGCATATCTAATGTCTTCATAATAGAATGTGCGCAGAGAGAGCTTGTGCCTATGCCTCCCGTGGGGGCCACACCAAAAGCCCTCATAGCTAAAATTCTAAACTATAAAGACAGGGACCTTATTTTAAAGCAGGTTTGAAAGTTGGGAGACCCAAAGTAAGAGGACCAAGTGATATGTATCTTCCCCAACTACACGCAGAAAGTGCAGAAACTGGAAAACATTTACAGAGGTGAAGTAAGAGCTAAGGGCCTCCAATACATGTTGCTGTATCAGGCAAAACCATGTGTGGTTCACAAGGGTCGGAACATACTTCTTCCTTGACTCAAAAGAAGCATGGGAGTGGGTAAGCTCAGGGATAGGACATAGAGGAGACCCACGAACCTGGGTCCTGGAGGAAGAAACAACTGTGGCAGAGTACAGGGCCTGCA
Organism: Calotriton arnoldi; assembly: GCA_963921515.1. Classification (NCBI taxonomy): domain Eukaryota; kingdom Metazoa; phylum Chordata; class Amphibia; order Caudata; family Salamandridae; genus Calotriton; species Calotriton arnoldi. The sequence continues at coordinate 146,646 of CAWUFW010013357.1, read as the reverse complement.
TGAAGAGCACGAACCCCATCAAAGAGAATGTCTCCAACGCTGTGCATCATGGTGCAGGAGGATGGTACATTGAGTGTCATCCCGGGGGGCGGGGGGGTGGGGGAGCAGGAGACATGGTTTGCAGGCATAATGTTTCTTTATGCATGTACCAGAATGCAACTGTAGTGCAACTTATTATATGACGATGCATGGGGAAAAGAGTTTTTTTCTTTGTAAGGTTTACCTCCTACATAGGCAGAGTAGGGCTACTCTACTGGAGGTGGCACCCTCATCAGGGTTATAGCCTCCTGGCAATGCTAGGTGGGTGGCCCTGTGAGGTTTGATTCCTCCCGTAATATTATTTAGCATATAGTACAGAGGCAATAGTCTGCCACGGTAAACTGTCACTGTTAGTAAATGAGTTACAAATATGTGTTAAGTACAATGATATTGTTCAAGGTTGAACAAACATGGGAAAACAAGCATGCTTTTCACACGGTGTTTACCTGGGGAGGTTAGGGGAGGGTGGAAGGAGAGTTGGTGTTAAAATATGTTGAGTTATATATGACATGTTTAGACAACAGAGGTATAAACTGCATACACAGGACCTGCAGTTAATATGACTGGACCCACTAGATGGTCCGTTTGGTACTGAACCCAGATCATGCAAACTAGTCTCAAAATTTTAACATGGAGTGTTAGAGGTATCAATGACCACACAAAAGGATACAGAGTGCACTCCTACCTTATATAGCAATCCACATATATAACGTTTCTACAAGAAACTCACTTAGTAGACAAGGAGGCAGAGAAGGTCCAAAAGAAATGGAGAGGTCAAATGTACTCATCCATCTACTCCTCCTACACTAGGGGAGTGTCAATCCAGCTGGCCCCTGGGGTCCCTTTTTCTCAGTGTTGCACCAGAACTAATGTAACAGGGTACTATATTCTGATATATGGCCTACTAAACGGAGCAGACATATGCTCTCTTAATATATATGCCCCATATATGCTCCAAATACAGATGACTCCTTCTTTTACCCAACCGTTATGGAATTATTTACCCCCTACCTGGATATACCGCTCATATAGGCTGGCGATTACAACTGCATGCTGGACGGGGAAGATACCGGTCCTGTCATAAAGCATAACATGGACCCTGAGCACTATTATGACTTCATTAAACTGCATAGATATATGGCGGGTGCTTCACCCTACTTCACGTAAATACTCCTGCCACTTGGCAACGCATGGAACCTATAGGAGACTCAATCGTATAATGGTGACGAGGGGGATAGTGGGGAGAATAGAAACAGCTCAATATCAATACAAGTTCCTGTCCAAACACACGCTGATGATCAAATACTGCAGCGCTCCACCTAACCCCTCTGTTCCCTTATGGAAGCTTTGACCAGAGGCCCTAAGCAATATAATATTCAATATGGAGTTTGGGGAGGCAATGGAGTCCTACTGTGAAGACAATTGGGGCTCAATGGCTAATAGGGCCAATGAATAGGAGGCCTTTAAGAGTGTGGTGAAGGGGGAATGCATAAGCAAAATAGTGGGGTTACGGCACCAAGTCAGACAGAGTTAACGCATCAAGAAGAAAGGGTGTCCCAACTACAGGGGAGGGCAAATAGGGGTGACTGGGTCTGGCCTGAGCTCTTGGCTGCCGAAAAAGCTTTGAGTGAAAAATGGATCGAGCTGGACAAATTTACTCTTAGAGAATACAGACAATGGTTATACAGGGAGGGTGTTAAAGCAGGAAGGCTCCTTACATGGTTACTTCGTAGAGAACTTCCACATACCCAACTACATTGGCTAAAGGGATTGAATGGGATGCATATATCTACACAGAGTGGCATTACGGAGGCTTTCCGCTGCTACCTGGAAAATATTTATGTGTCCTCAAGGGATGGCAGTGCCTCTCTGAGAGGATTTGTTGACCAATATACAAATGCCACGTCTGATAGAGGGCCAGGTGGGGATATTGGTGACAGGCATTGATGCGAAAGGAACTAGGGGCAGTCCTGAAGGAGATGCCACATAGCAAAACACCAGGACTGGGTGGATTCCCCTCGGAGTTCCATCAGTCCTACACACCCGCCCTCACCAAAAAAAGTGGAGGTCAATGGTGAGGCAAAAACACTTGGGAGGTTTCCAGACTCCATGCACATAATGCTCATAGTGATGATACCTATGCCTGATAGAGATCCGGAAGAGCTGGGATCCCATCACCCTCTCTCTATGATAAATACCGATATGAAGCTACTTGCCAAGATACGGGTGAATAGACAAACAGATTAATGGATTACAGGTGCATGAGGATCAGTGCAGCTTTGTCTCAAGGCGCAATACATCCATGAATCTCAGACGGCTAGCTCATATCCTGCACGCCATACAAAGATTAGACATAGATGCTGCCATGATATAGAAAAAGCCTTCAATACTATGATGTGGCCTCACATTTTTGCAGTGTTGAGCAGGGTGAGCTTTGGACTGGTCTTTCAGGGTGGGGGTGAAACTACTGTATACTGAACCCACAGCTAGAGTGCGCTTGGGAGGGGAGGTGTCTGGCAGATGGACAACTGAACGGAGCACTTGTCAGGAATGCATAGTTCCCTCTTTTGTTCAGCTTAGCGCTGGAACCCCTCGCAATTTGATTAAGACAGGTCCTGAGCGATTGGGGGATCAAAGTGTGCGAATTCACGCATACAGTGTCTCTGTATGCCGATGACACTCTGGTTTACCTTACAGACCTTCATATTTCCCTAATAATATTGCTGACAGACCTGGAAGGGTTTGGAATTTCTTCTGCCCTCAAGGTTAATTTGGACAAGACAGTGGTTTCCCCCTGAGTAGATTGGTGGGGGTTCCGCCACAGAATCTTCCAGCAGTTGGACTTCGCTGGGAGATGGACAAGTTCCACGACCTGGGAGAGCAGATAGCACAAACCTCAGATAAACAATACAACTATAATATTGGCAGGGTCCTAGGGGGACATCCAAGCTCTATCTCGTTTTGTAATACTATCCCTCTCGCTATAATGGGGGCGTATAGCACCTGCGAAAATTGTACTCTTACCCTAATGCCTCTATCATCTACAATGGTACTCTTACACCGATACCTCTATCATCTACAGAATGCACTATGCGTGATACCCAAAACTATGTTCCATGAGATAACTTCTGATTGCCTTGGTCTGGGTTGGTAAGAGAAGCAGGGTGGGATTGCCAATCCTCAAACTGGACAGAGCGGAGGGTGAGCTGGGCCTCCCAGACCCGGTACTATATTATATGGCAGCTCAGCTCCAACACACGGCTAACTGGTGCGTGGAAGAGGACAATTGGGGAAAATGGCTATTACGGGGATGCTAGGCTGAAGAACCCCTTTTGATTACATTGATGGATGAGAGGGGTGCGCACGAGCACTGCCCGTTTACTATAAAGCACACCACAGTTATTTGAGCCCCAGTGATTTGCCGGGTTCTAAGACACTACCCTTTCTCTAGATCATTGGAGATCTGATGGCTACAGCCCTTCTGCAAAATCATCAGGGTTATGGTGGTTTCACAAAGGCAGGAGGGTGGATGTCTGGCATTAGACATATATCCCAAATGTGCAGCTACTATTTGAGGTGGGACCTGGACAGTTTCTACAACACGCGAAGTTCTCAAGAATGGACAGAGAACTCTGGCCAGGGTTCCCCGGGAACCTCCCAGACTGCATGGTCATTAACATACTCTTAGAGAGAGGGCATGTCACCCATGGGATCTCCTCTCTTTATAGGGCATTTAAGCAGTAGAGGCTGCTACCAGACAGGGGTGGTGGGTGGAGGGGCGGGGGTTAATTAATAATAAAAAACACTTACCTTAGAATGACCAGCCAACTGCCGCCTTCCCTGCGTCCTCTTCCTTCTTCCTCTGCAGTCCGGCCGGCAGCAGGAAGCACCCGGCACACAGGCTCCCCTGAGCCAATCACAACGCTGCAATGCAGTGTTGTGATTGGTCTGTGCGTTGTGGATCGGCGCTCAGACTCGAACAGGGAGCCTGTTCATGTTCCTGACCAGGCTGTGTAATGCAGCCTGGTAGGAACATGCAAAGTGCGCATGAACTGTTTTGCCGGCCAAGAGGGCCAGCAAAACAGTTCATGCGCATTTTGGAGTGCAAACCACTCCTCCCCCTGCGCTGCCCAGCCCCACCCCACTCTGCACAGGCCACTGACTGCATGCAATAGATAAAATAAAATTACAATAATGATACGTTATTGTCATTTTATTTTTCCTTTTTGCGCTGTGGGACAACGCTCCTCCGCCTTAGCGGAGGAGCCGCCACTGCCTTTAAGGCTGACAGGAAAAGAATCGGTCGCCTGGCAGACATACGATGCTGGTCTGGAGTCCCCACTAATAGATAATGACTGGCGGTTAACCCACGCACATGTGAAAATGATCTCCAATAATGCCAGCTTCCTTCTTGCGCACTTTTACTATCTCCACAAGACTCCATTGAGTCTATATAGAATTTATCCTGAGAGATCGTCTGCATGCTCGAAATGCAGACAGGAACGGGCAGATTTCCTTCATATGGCATGGAGCTGTGTGCAATTACAAACATTCTGGAGTGTGGTAGCAACTAGGCGGACATCACACACATTGTTTCCATTAGAATATTACTGTGCACACCTTATTTTCCTTGTAGTTTAGAACATGCTCATTCTGAAGCAGTGCTGGGCGTGCAACCCGGGAGCGTGATCCGCCCTGTTTCACGCTGAAGTTAACTTGAAAAATCGGACCGTGTTCGCGTTCCTTACCCAGGCGCACAGCGTTTAACTTGTTCATCAATATGAATTTACGAATTCTCAAGAAATTAATCCATGTACTCCAAACACTGTGATAACTTCCTTTATTTTCTTATAAGATGGTTAATCATACGTGAGATAGTATATCTTGAAATGCTTCTCATGCCTCAGATATGCTAATCCAAGCCTTTCTCTGGGCACGACACAAAACATACAACATCTCCAAAAGTGAATAAATGGTACCCAATGCATTTCGAGCTCTGCGTGAGCTCTTCTTCAGGGGTTTCACTACAAATGAAAAAACATAAATCAATAGAATGCAACTCCAAACAATTACAACATGCGATATGCCATTTTAGATGTTTAAAATCCATGCCTGATGTTATCACCAAAATTTGAGCAACGTTTTCCCTCTAACACCATAACACTAAGTTTACCAAATCAATGTCCTGGGGGTCCCATAATCTAAATACAACTCATAACTGCTGCGGCTCTACCGTACAATTATTCAAACCCACGTCGATGTTAACCAACATAAATCGCAGCTGCAATATACAACCCTCTGTTCACATACCTTCATGAATGCTCGCGTGTAAACTCCTGCGTTTTTTTGAATGCAGTAAATGCCTTCCTGATCTTTCTGAACTTTTTAAACCTTGTGGCGTGACCCCTCCTCCCCTCGTACACCAATCGTGAATCAACAGCCATTTGACTCCCTCCCTGATGACTACCCGCCCCACAATGCAATATTTCCAGTCGTGTTCAGTCACGAACACCATCCCCGAAACCTTACATACTGTCTGATTAAACCGGTCTCGACAACTCACACCCCTGGACATTTAAATAATTGCCCCGCCCTCCCTTTGATGATATTTAACAAGCTACAACAAAAATGTGGTGATTCATAAATACGAACTCCTGACTTGTACACATGATGATACAATTTTATATGACATGAATGAAATTATACAAGGCGCATGATACGCAAAACTATGAATGTAACATGGAGCCAACAATTCACGACACAGTTCCTTCAAATGCTGAAATGTGCATCTCACGTATGAAATCGTTAGTGTCCATTTTTCTCACACATACCTATCCAATTATCGGTGAGCCATTGTTTACTTATTCTCATACCCAGACCTAAGGAGAAGTTAACATACTTAATCTCATTTCCGGACCTCAGAAGAAGGTAACATAAGTTTGCTATGGTAGGGTTGGTGTTGGCCAAACGCCAAGTCGCTATTCACTGGATGAAACCATGTGGGCCAAACCGAGTATCCTGGGAAAAAGATCTGAGGGAGTGGGCCGTAGCACAGGAGATCCGAATGAAAACTGCTAAAACAAATGCAAAACTGGTACATGATATTCAATTATGGTCTGCACTGTTTCAGTAATTGACAAGGGTGGATAGAGAGGGGAGTCAACAGACACCAGCCAATGTGGTGAATGGACTGGGACAACATTATGCTACTGATGTGTATGATGATCATTGCTGTGGTCCTATATATGTTACTTTACATGTCGCTTGTATATTACCATACGTTCTACTTTACAAATAAAGTGTTGAAAAAAGGCGAGCAACCACAGCTTCAGGCCAACACTAAGTAAGGAGTAAGTGAAGGGCAGGCCAATCACTGGACGAGCACCACAAATAACGTGTGCTTGGTAAAGCGCATGTACACCCTTTGGGGATCTTAGTCCTGAATACTAGGTATTCATTGTTACCCAACAATGGTACTTGTGAGAAGGTGGCCTGGTATATGCTGTCCACTAATTAAAGTGGGCACCTTGTACCAGTCCACACGACCCTTATGATGTATGAGGTCAAAGATAACCTTTAGAAAGCTATCCTAGTGGTAGCTGTGGAGAGCAGCCTTCAGGCTTAATCTTGAAGGAATGTAAAGTAGCTTTTTTTACCAGAATATCACCTCCTGAATGACTAAATGAAAGGAGAACCACACAGTAGTTATATAAAAATATGTATTTATTAGTATAACACTCTCTACTAATCTCTACACGAGATTAGAACACAAAGCACTCAATACTGAATCAACAAAACATTCGTAAGTAGCACAATACACAGCGGGCTCCAGGGGGAGACCGAACCATATACTAAAAAAATGGTATAACAATCACGACTTGACTAGACCCAGTGCCTAGAGCATGTAGAATCGCTGGAACCCCGAGGAACCCCCCAAGGTAGTGACACAGGGAGCCCACGGAGGACGGGTGCAGTGAGGAAACACGACCGCGTGCTCCGTGCAACTCTATGGGAAAGTCGCAGTTGAAAAGTTATAGTTTAAGGACACTTCTACGAGGACTTCGAGCAAACCCTTTGGAACATTGGAGGTTCTAAGGCCAACCCACCAGTGAGTACCGAGGTACCCGTGTTACCTATCCCAGAAAGAGCTGGGTGCATAGGGGTCAAGTGGTGTCGGAAACCTTCGTCGTTTTCAATGGAGAGTTACGAAGAAGTGCTGCTGCCAGGAAGGCGAAGAGTCCGGTGGAATCCAAGCCTGGATTCTAGGTGAGAGGAACCTGAAAGCAGAGGGGACAGAGTCTGGGTCACTTCAGGTGACCAGGGGCTCGGTAGACGAATGCCCACCGATGTCGGGTGCTTCAGGTGCGAAGAAAGGATGCTTGACTCTGCAGCCACGGGGACCAGGAGATGTCGAGGACAACCAGGTTCCGGAGGTGAGCTGTCCCACAAAGGATGTCGAGTGCTGAGGGGTTGATGTCCAGCTGGAGCACCAACAAGCCTTGGCAAAGGCAACCCATGCAGGAAGGACAAACAGGTTACTGTGTGGACCAGCAAGGTCCAGGGGACTCTCTAAGCAATGGGGAGTCAGGGCACATCTGGAGCAACCAGGAAAGCCCAAGAACAAACAAGGTGACCCTCGCCAGGACCCACAGGCCAATGGACCAGGGATCGTGAGGAGACCTCAAGCAAATTCACAAAGCACCAGCCCACAGAGCACTCGGTGAGTGGAGGACAGATATCTTCAGTGCAAATGCTGCTCGGGGTCAGAACTACATGGAGTCCAATGCACAAGCTCGGGGATTGCCAACAAGCATAAGCATTTGCAAATGTACGAGGTACACAGGGGTTTGGGTTGCACGGTCCCCACGAGGGATACGGGTCTCAGAATCGCTGAGAGGTCAGATCAACCTCAGGGACTTTCGGGAACCCACCTCCTGTGTTGCTGAAATCTTCGGAGTCCGCAGGAGCTCTGGAGAAGCAAGCTGTTCAGATGCGCTTAGGTGCCTGCTACTGCAGGGGAGTAACTCCTTTACTCCAAGGGAGATTCTTCAGTCGTGCAATCATTGCGCAGGCAGTCGAAGTACTTGGTTTCTTCTTAGCAGAATCTTTTCCAGATAAAATCTAAAGTCCTGTAGCCAGGTAGCCCACTTTATACCCATGGGAAGGGGTTGGCAAGATTCTAGGGACCCTCCTAGGGGGGGGCAGGACAGAGGGGTGGCTACACCCATGTCCTTTGTCCAGTTTCACACCAGAGCAGGAGACAATGGCTCCCAGAACTGGTTTGAGCTGGACTATGCACAGGGACAACAAATGTGCCCCCAGTGCAGACTTTCTGGCACTCTCAGAGTGCACCCACCCAGCCCCAATACACTAAACGCTGTCTGGGAGGTGGTCACACCTCCCTGTGACAGGATGCCTATTGTCATGCCTTCCTCTGCTCGAGCTTGGCTCAGCAGCAGGAGAGCAGAATCGTGTCTGTGGCTGGCTTCGTCCATTTTGTGCTGCCCGGGTCGAGAAAGCTGGTACCCGGTAGACCGGTGACCCACATTAGTGGTTTCAGAAGGGTGGAATCATACCTCCCACACCAGTTACTGGTGTGGGGGTATGATTCCAAGGTGTTTGACACCAAACACGACATGTTTCTAAGCAGCCGTTTTAAAGTTAGCATTTACCGCGAGGTTATAATGCACTTAGACCTATATGTCTGGCTGCATCACAGACAACCCCAGAGAATGGTCTCCGAAGGCTGCAGAGGGGCCCTACTCATGCAGGGGCACCCTCTCACGTAAAACCCAGCACCCTGCCTTCAGGATTGATAAGGCCTGCCATAGGGGTGACTGATAGGTTTTTAAGTGTAGTGATTTAGATAGATATAGTGAATCTATATCTAAGTAAGCGGTGCAAGCACCAGCTTACACAGGCTGCTGTAGCAGACCTGTTGTGTCATTTTGAATGGCCTCTCATGGGTGGCATAATACATGCTTCAGCCCATGGGAGGCCTCTGGGATACCTATGCCCTGGGTACATGGTGTACCATATACTAGGGACTGATAAGGGTACCCCAGTATCCAATCTGGAGTATACCTAAAGTACATACATAGCAATTTAAGGGAGAAAGCAGATAGACTGGGGTCCTGGATAGCAGGATCCCAGTCAGACTAGTCCAAAAACAGTGTGACATGTAATGTAATGTAAATGCAATGTAATGTAATGTAAATGGGCACTTGTATAGCGCTGCTATCACTCCAAGGAGCATCTTGGCGCTGGGGCGGAAATACCAGAGGTGGAAGAAACTGGTTTACTACTCATGCCAGAGGGGAGATAGGTGTTTAAATCAGAGTTTTGCATAATGTATCTGATGCACTGTAGATCCAAGTTTTAAGTGCCTTCCTAAAGACAGACTCGGAGACCATCTGACGTAGCTGAGATGGAAGTTGATTCCAAGCCTTTGAGCCTAGGACTACAAGGGATTTTCCTCCCTTTGTCACCAATCTAAAAGATGGAATAGTCAGTAGATTTGCACTAGATGATCTTAAACTACGGGAGGGAGCGTAGCGTTTGAAACTGGTTTGAAGATATTGTGGGCCACGTGAATGAAAAGCCCTAAATGTAATAATAAGAACCTTAAACAGAATTCGTTTGTGGACTGGTAACCAATGTAAGATGTCTAAAGCAGCGGAGGCAGATGATTTCCTAGGCCACTTCAATACCAGCCGGGCAGCCGCGTGCTGGACCATCTGAAGCTTATGCAAGACTGATTTATTAGTTCCTGCATAAAGACTATTACAGTAATCCAGTCTTGATGTAATGAGTGCCACAGCCACGGTTTGCCTGGCTGAGAAAAAGTGGGGGTAACCATAAGAAGCAGATACTACTTTCCTACACAACCCCCCCCCAAACGTAAGGACATTAAACTAACCTTGACCAGTTGAATCTTCATGTTCTAAGTGGAAATATCTGGAGAGTCCATCTGCATTAGCATGGTTACTCCCAGGTCTATGTTCCACTGTATAGTCCATCCCCTGTAGGGAAATGGACCACCTCAAGAGTTTGGGGTTTTCACCCTTCATCTGTTTTAGCCATAAGAGGGGCTTATGGTCTGTCTGAACAATGAAGTGAGTGCCAAACAGATATGGCCTCAACTTCTTCAGAGCCCAAACCACAGCAAAGGCTTCCCTCTCAATAGCTGACCAACGTTTCTCTCTGGGGGTCAGCCTTCTGCTTATGAAAGCTACTGGCTGATCCTGACCCTGTTCATTCAATTGTGATAACACAGCCCCTACCCCCAATTCAGATGCATCTGTTTGAACAATGAATTTGGAATAATCAGGACTTTGCAGAATGGGAGCAGTGCACATGGCCTGCTTCAGGTCATCAAATGCCTTTTGACAGCTGACTGTCCACTGAACTTTCTTAGGCATTCTTTTGGAAGTTAAGTCATTCAAAGGGGTCACTATGGAGCCATATCCTTTGACAAACCTCCTGAAGTACCCAGTCAGGCCCAAGAAAGCTCTGATATGAGTCTGGGTGGTTGGAGCAACCCAATCCATGATGGTTTGGATTTTGCTCTGCAATGGTTGATCCTGGCCTCCACCCACAAGGTGGCCCAGGTATACAACCTTACTCTGCCCTGTCTGGCACTTGGTTGCCTTGATAGTGAGGCCTGTCTGTTGCAGGGCCTCCAGAACATTTCTCAGGTGGACCAGGTGATCCTCACAGGTGGAGATAAAGACAGCAGTATCATCTAGATATGCTGCACTATAGGCTTCCAGACCTGTGAGAACTTTATTCACCAGCCTTTGAAATGTGGCAGGTGCATTCTTCAAGCCAAAAGGCATCACCACAAATTGGTAGTGCCCACTAGGGGTTGAAAATGCTGTTTTTGGTTTAGCATCCTCAGCTAATCTGATTTGCCAGTAACCAGCTGTCAGGTCAAATGTACTTAAGAACTTGGCTGATCACAAAGTATCAATTAGTTCATCTGCCCTTGGAATTGGATGAGCACCAGTCCTAGTGACTGCATTGAGTCCCCTGTAGTCAACACAGAACCTCATCTCTCTCTTACCACCCTGGGTGTGAGGTTTTGGTACCAAGACTACTGGACTAGCCCAAGGGCTATCTGAGGGCTCAATCACTCCCAGTTCCATCATCTTCTGGACTTCAGTCCTGATACAGTCCCTGACATGATCAGGTTGCCTGTAAATCCTATTTTAACAGGCAGACTGTCACCTGTGTCCACCTCATGTGTACACCAGGTAGAATGACTTGGAGTCGGTGAAAACATGTGTCTGTACTGATTGAGGACCTTCCTACAATCAGTCTGTTGCTGTTCAGTGAGGCTGCCTGCCAAGGCTACACCATCAACTGAACCATCATCAGGGTTCTGTGAGAGGAGGTCAGGGAGTGGGTCACTCTCTTCCTCCTGTCCCTCATCAGTAGCCATGAGCAAGCCCATGTCTGTCCTGTCCACATATGGCTTGAGCCTGTTCACATGGAGCACCCTGTGGGGGCTCCTGGGAGTTCCAAGGTCCACCAGGTAGATAACCTCTCCCTTTTGCTCAAGAATGGTATGGGGCCCACTCCACTTGTCTTGGAGAGCTGCTGGGGCCACAGGCTCCAACACCCAAACCTTCTGTCCTGGCTGATACACAGTCAAAACAGCCTTTTGGTCATGCCAGGCTTTCTGTAATTCCAGGCTAGCCTCAAGGTTTTTGGATGCCTTCTTCATGTACTCAGCCATCCTGGAGCGGAGACCAAGTACATTGTCCACTATGTCCTGTTTAGGTGGTTTGAGAGGTAACTCCCATCCCTCCTTAACCAAACATAAGGGACCCCTAACTGGATGTCCAAACAGAAGTTTAAAAGGGCTGTAGCCAACCCCCTTCTGAGGAACCTCTCTGTAGGCAAAGAGAAGGCAGGGCAAAAGGATATCCCATCTACGCCTAAGCTTGTCAGGGAGACCTTTTATCATGCCCTTGAAGGTTTTGTTGAATCTCTCAACTAACCCATTGCATTGTTGGTGATAGGGTGTGGTGAATTTGTAATTCACTCCACACTCCTTCCACATAGCAGTAAGATAACCAGACATAAAGTTTGCACTCTGTCTGATACTACCTCCTTAGGGAAACCCACTCTGGAAAAGATTCCCAGGAGGGCTCTAGCCACAGCAGGAGCTGTGGTAGTCCTAAGGGGTATTGCCTCTGGATACCTAGTTGCATGGTCCACCACCACCAGTATGAATCTGTGCCCAGATGCAGTTGGAGGATCCATGGGACCAACAATGTCAATCCCAACCATCTCAAAGGGAACCCCCACCACAGGTAGTGGTATCAGGTGGGCCTTTGTAGTACCACCTGCCTTACCACTGGCTTGGCAAGTGATACAGGAGCGACAAAGCTCCTTTGTGTCCTCTGACATGTGAGGCCAGTGAAAGTGAGGGACAAGCCTGTTCCAGGTCTTGCTTTGGCCTAAGTGTCCTGCTAATGGGATGTCATGTGCCAGTGTTAATAGGAAGCCTTTAAACTTCAGAGGTATGACCAACCTCCTGGTAGCACCAGGCTTGGGGTCGCTACCCTCTAAATATAGAAGTCCATCATCCCAGTAGATCCTGTGGGATCCACTGGCACTCCCAGCAGCCTCAGCAGCAGCTTGCTGTCTGAGGGGTTCAAGAGAGGGGCAGTTCAGCTGCTCCTGGCTCAGTTCTGCCCTGGAAGGGCTCTCTGTCCCCAAGAACTCAACCTGGTCAGGTTCAAGTTCCTCTGAGACAGTTCCTTCACAGGGACTGAGATCATCTCCCTCAGGAGACTGATCCTCACTCTGAGGCAGGGGGGAAGGCACTGCCTTACCCCTACTGCTCTTTCTCTTGGAAGGCACCTGGTCCATCATTTCAGGATCCAGGGCCTGTTCAGTGGAAGACATTTTTGCCTGTGACCTAGTCATGGCAAACACATCTGCAGGGATGCCCAACACTTCTGCATGTGTCCTGAGTTCCACTTCAGCCCAGGCTGAAGTTTCTAAATCATTGCCCAACAAGCATTCCACAGGGAGGTCTGAGCTAACCACAACCTTCTTAGGGCCAGTTACCCCTCCCCAGGTGAAATTCACAACTGCCAAGAAATTATCTGTCCTGACATTGCTTGCATTGATCACTTGGTGTAGGAGAGTAGGATCTGCTTCACATGGGTACCCCCACTTTTTGCTGATGCTTCACTGTTTTTCGACTTTAGTCTGGCTGGGGCCCTGCTAATCAGAACCCCAGCCTAGCTGCTTCCTCTCTAAAATGGTTTCCATGTGCCTTAGGCACATCTCTGATTGGAATCTGGAGTGCCCTTATAAGTCCCTAGTATATGGTATACTATGTACCCAGGGCATAGGTACCTCAGAGGCCTACCAGGGGCTGCAGCATGTATTGTGCCACCCCTGGAAGGCCAGCCAAAAGGACACCACAGGTCTGCTACTGCAGCCTGGGTAAGGTGGTGCATGCACCCCTTACTGTGATATAGGTTACCTATATCACTACATACATACACACATATAAACCTATAAGTCACTCCTATGGCAGGCCTTATCAATCCTGAAGGCAGAGTGCGTGGTTCCTATGTGAGAGGGTGCCCCTGCATGAGCAGGGCCCCTCTGCAGCGTTCGGAGACCCTTCTCTGATGCTGTTTGTAGTGCAGCCTGACCATATACTCTTAAGCGCATTATAACCCCGCGTTAAATGCTAACTTTGGGATGGCTGCACGGAAACATGTCGTGTTTGGTGTCAAACATCTTGGAATACTACCCCCCGCCAGTTCTGGCGGCGGGGGTAGCATTCCACCCTTCTAGAGGGAGAGACATGTACACACCGGCCTGCCCGGTAACTTCTTTCCAAGCCCTGGCATCACAAAATGGATGCCGCTGCCACAGACACGAGTCTGGCCTCCTGCTGCTAACCGAAACTCCGGCAGAGGAGGCCTGGACAATAGGTTTCCTGTCCCAGGGAGGTGTAACCACCTCCCCAGACAGGATAGTGTGTATTGGGGCTGGGCGGGAGCACTCTCTGGTGCTTTGAAGTCCTGCACTGGGGGCACATTTGGTGTCCCTGTGCATACCCCAGTTCAAACCGGCTCAGGGGCTTCCAGCCCCTGCTCTGGCGCGAAACTGGACAAAGGGAAAGGGGTGTAACCACCCCTCTGCCCTGACCCTCCCATAGGTGGGTCCCCAGAGTATGTCCAACCCCCTATCTTAGTATAAGTATGGGACCCCAGTCCTTAGGACTTTAGATTTACCTGGACGAAACTCTGACACAGAATCCTGGACCTTCGATGCTCTACTTTAAGATTAGAGGACTGAAGAATCTCCCTTGGGGTCAAGGAGTGACTCCCCTGCTTGGCAGGCACCAAAGAAGCAATTGTCCGGTCTGCATCGCCGAAGCTCCCGCCGGACGCCAAAGTCTTTGCATCACCAGAGGTGGATTTTCAGACTTCCCCGAGGCTGCCCTGAGTCCCCAGCAAAGCTGAGGCCCGTAGCTGTCGTGGGTAATGTGAAACCATGACCCCTGGACACCAAGCACATTTGCAAGTGCATCCTCTTCCTGGGCTCCCACGAAGTTGTGCTTTGGGCTCCGAGTAGCCCCCGCCTCCAGCACCGACTGCACCGAAGATCACTGGCCTCCACTCCACGAGTGTCCCGTGAGCCAGCTCCAAGTGCGTCCACTTGAGGCTCCTTTGCAGTCGCTAGTCCATTGGCTAGTAGGCCCTCCCGAAGGCCAATCTTATCCTGCTTGGGCTTCCCTGGTTGCTCCAGGCGTGCCCTGACTTACCCTCGCTGGGTGAGTCCCTCAGACCTTGCTGGTCTGCACCACCGTCCTTCTTCTATTTCCACGAGACTTGCCGTTGCCAAGGCTTGTTGGGTCCAATCCAGTCGCCAACACCTCAGCAATCGACAGACGTCATGGGACAGCTCAATTCCAGCTCCTGGTCATCGTCGATGCCTCCTGGACCTCGTGGCTGAAGAGTCAAGACGACCATCAACCTACCTGAAGCACCCAACATCGGTGGGCATTCGCTCATCGCCTTCCTGGTCACTGGATAGTGACCCAGACTCTGTCCCCTCTGCTTTCAGGTTCTTCAGATCTTCGATCCACCTGTGGATCCACCCGAACACTTTCGACTTGGTCGCCAGCAGCACTTTGCAGCAGATCGCCATTCAAAACGACGACGAAACCCGACCCCGAAAGACACCTATGCACCCGGCTTCCCTGGGTGAGGTAACTCGAGTACTCCGGTGCTCCCGTGGGTATAGACTCTAGAACGACCCAGTTCTAAAAGGGTTTGCTCCAAGTCCTCCTCTAAGTGTCCCTTTTCTTTAAAATTCCAACCGCGACTTTCCCCATAGAAGTCAACGGCGATTCGCGGCTGTGTTATCACACTGCACGCGTCCCCCGTGGGTCCCCTGTGTCACTACCTTGGGTGGTTCCTTGTGGTCCAAGCACTTCTACAGGCTCTAGGCCTTGTGTCTAGCTCAGTCGTGGTTCTTATACCACTTTATTGGTATATGGTTTGGTACGCCCCTAGGGCTCAAACGTGTATTTGTGCTATTACTGTTGATAACTAACTTATAACTTATGTACTTCGAACTCTAGCCTCATAAAGAGACTAGAGGGGTGTGTTTAGCAATAAATACATATATTTTGAATATATACCTGGTGTGGTCCTCTTTCATTTGGTCACTCAAGAGATTATAGACTGGTAAAACAAGCTGCTTTACATTCCTTCAAGACTTAGCCTGAAGGCTGCTCTCCATAGCTACCACTAGGATAGCTTTCAATAAAGGTTGTCTTTAACCTATCTCCAATAAGGGGTTGTTTGGACTGGTGCAAGGTGCCCACTATAATTAGTGGACAGCATATACCAGGCCAACTTCTCACATTGGTGTGCAGCGTGTGGGATTCCAGCTTGCTATTGTTTTACCAGATAATCTCAATTGAATTGATCAACTGAAAACCACTAAGGGTACCTAAGGTACATATAAATCAAGCTTAGTATACAGTAAGTTCTACTGAACTTAGAGTTGTGTGTTAAGGGATAGCACACCCTTTCTACAACTCAAGAGAGTTTAGTAGGCCACACTAGAGTAGGTAGTGCATACACCACACCTCACTAGTAATGTCTTCAAAGCCAGGACCCAGTGAGTCCTTGCCAGAAGCCAGTGGGCTTCTTCCCTCCAAGTATGATAAACTCCCATTCTTGGAATTGAGAGCATTATGCAATACTAGGAAGTTGAAGGCAGGCAAAAGTGCCAGCACCCAGCACCTGAAGGAGGTGTTACTGGCTGATGATCTCAGCAGACCCCTAGGGTCTGAAGGGGTAGGCAGAGAGGGTGGGGCAGAAAATGAGGAAGGGGTCAGGGGTGAAGAAACCCAGGACCCCCCCTCTGAAACTGGCCAGGAAGGTGAAAATGACCTTGACCTGGAAAACCCAATTCCCCCTGTGGAGGAGGAGGAGGAGGATCAGATTGACCTCCCCTTTGCCCCCCCAGGAAGAATTGTGAGTGTGCCCAGAAGGTCTAGATCTCCTTCTCAGGAGTCTAACCACTCTGACACCTCAATAGGGACCTCTGTCTCTTCTCATAGGAGATAATCCTCTCATGACAGGAGGAAGAGACTGATTCAGTATGAGCAAGCCCAGCTTGAACTCAGATAACAGCAATTGGCTATAGACAGGGAGTCCCTAGATCTCTATAGAGAGAGAAAAAAGTTGGGACTAGAGTCCCATGGTGGCAGCCATTTCCCCAGAGATAGGGAAAGGTCTTATGACCATAGAAACCTGAGCAAGATTGTCCCTCCCTACCAGAGTGGGGATGACATCCACAAATGGATAACTGCACTGGAGAGGGCCTGTAAAGTACAGAGGGTCCCTCAGGAGCAGTGGGCAGCAATCTTGTGGCTCTCCTTTGCAGACAAAGGTAGAGACAAGCTCCTCACTGTAAGAGAAGAGGATGCTGACAATTACAAAGTCTTGAAGAGTGCTCTGATTGATGGGTTTGGCCTAACAACTGAACAATACAGGTTAAAGTTCAGAGACACCCAAAAAGCACAGACTCAAGACTGGGTAGACTATGTGGATTGTTCTGCTAAGGCTCTGGAAGGTTGGTTGATGGGCAGTAAGGTGTGTGACTTCACAGGATTGTACAATCTTATCATGAGGGAGCAGATTCTTAATAACTGTCAAAATCAGCTGTTGCATCAGTACCTGGTGGACTCTGATCTGACCTCTCCCCAAGAATTGGGAAAGAAGGCAGACAAATGGGTCAGAACCAGGGTGAGGCAGAAGGTACAGAACCAAGGTGGTGACCCAAAGAAGCAAGATTCTAAGAACTCTGATAAGGGTGGGGAGAAGGGTAAAGACCAGAAGTCTTCACAAGGCCCCCAAAAATCTTCTTCAGGTGGGGATTCACAGTCTAACAAAGGGAAAGGCCAAAAGAAACCATGGTGCAAGGTCTGTAAGCAAAAGACCCACTGGACCAGTGATTGCACCAAGTCCAAAGACTCTACTCCAGCCCCCACCAATGCCCCTAAGGCACCTGTTCCCCCTAGTACAGTTACAGTTGGTGGTGGGAGTACACAAGCCAAGGGTTTAGTAGGGTTGACCCTGGGTAAGGAGATGAGCTCTGACCTAGTCAGAGAACTCACTCAGGCTGTCCTAGTCTGTGATGGAGGCATGGATGTGACCTCCTCTGTGAGTCCCAGTAATCTGGGCAAGTACAGGCAACAGCCCTTAATCAATGGAAAAGAGGCTTTGGCATTTAGGGACACAGGGGCAAGTGTCACCATGGTGACACAAGACCTTGTGAATCCTGGGCAGATTATACTTGGTGAAATGTACCAAGTGACCAATGCTAGCAATGTCAGAACAGACCATACTCTGGCAGTTGTTAACTTCTCCTGGGGAGGGGTAACTGGCCTTAAGAAGGTTGTGGTGAGTGCAAACCTACCAGTGGAATGCTTGCTTGGCAATGACCTTGAAACTTCAGCTTGGGCAGAAGTGGAGCTCAGGACCCATGCAGAAATGCTGGGGATCCCTGCAGATGTGCTTGCTGTGACCAGGTCACAGAGCAAAATGTCTAACACTGAACAGGCCTTGTATTCTGGAATAATGGACCAAGTGCCCTCCAAGACGAGGAGTAGTAGGGTAAAGGCAGTGCCTTCCCCCTTGGCTCAGAAGGAAGATCAGTCTCTTGAGGGGGATGATCTCAGTCCTGAGGAAGGAACTGTCCCAGAGGAGCTTGAACCTGACCAGGTTGAGTTCTTGGGGACAGGGGGCCCTTCCAGGGCAGATCTGAGCCAGGAGCAGCAGAACTGCCCCTCTCTTGAACCCCTCAGACAGCAAGCTGCTGCTGAGGCTGCTGGGAAAGCTAGTGGTCCCCATACAGTGTATTGGGATGATGGACTCTTGTACTCAGAGTGTAGAGACCCCAAGCCTGGTGCCACCAGGAGGTTGGTTATACCTCTGAAGTTCAGGGGCTTCCTATTGACCCTAGCCCATGACATTCCCTTAGCAGGTCACCTGGGCCAGAACAAGACTTGGGACAGACTTGTCCCTCACTTTCACTGGCCCCATATGTCTGAAGACACCAAGGAGTTTTGTCGCTCCTGTGTAACCTGCCAGGCCAGTGGCAAGGCAGGTGGCACTACAAAGGCCCCCTGATACCACTACCTGTGGTGGGGTTCCCTTTGAAAGGGTGGGGATTGACATTGTTGGTCCCATGGATCCCCAAACAGCATCTGGGCACAGGTTTATCCTGGTGGAGTGGATCATGCCACCAGGTACCCAGAGGCTATTCCCCTTAGGACCACTACAGCACCTGTGGTGGCAAGGGCCCTCCTGGGAATTTTCTCAAGAGTGGGCTTCCCTAAGGAGGTTGTATCAGACAGGGGTGCTAACTTTATGTCTGGATACTTGAAAGCAATGTGGAAGGAGTGTGGAGTGACTTACAAGTTCACCACACCCTAACACCCACAATGCAATGGTTTAGTTGAGAGATTCAACAAAACCTTGAAGGGCATGATTAAAGGGCTCCCAGAAAAGCTTAGGCGAAGATGGGACATACTCTTGCCCTGCCTTTTATTTGCATACAGGGAGGTGCCTCAAAAGGGGTTGCCTACAGCCCTTTTGAACTTTTGTTTGGTCACCCTGTCAGGGGTCCATTGTGCTTGGTGAAGGAAGGATGGGAGTTACCTCTCAAGCCCCCAAAGCAAGACATAGTGGACTATGTACTTGGTCTCCGCTCCAGGATGGCTGAGTACATGAAAAAGGCAACTAAAAACCTTGAGGCTAGCCAAGAACTTCAAAAAGCCTGGCATGACCAAAAGGCTGTACTGACTGTTTACCAGCCAGGACAGAAGGTGTGGGTGTTGGAGCCAGTGGCCCCAGCAGCTCTCCAAGACAAATGGAGTGGACCCCATACCATTGTTGAACAGAAGGGTGAGGTTACCTACTTAGTAGACCTAGGAACACCCAGGAGTCCCCACAGGGTTCTCCATGTCAACAGGTTAAAACCATATGTGGACAGGGCAGACATGGGCTTGCTCATGGCTACTGATGAGGGACAGGAGGAAGAGAGTGACCCACTCCCTGACCTGCTCTCACAGAACCCTGATGATGGGTCAGTGGATGGTGTAGCCTTGGCAGGCAGCCTCACTACCCAGCAGCAGACTGATTGCAGACAGGTGCTCAATCAGTTCAGACACATGTTCTCACTGACACCCAGTCAGACCACCTGGTGCACTCATGAAGTGGACACTGGGGACAGTCTGCCTATTAAAAATAAATTTATAGGCAACCTGACCATGTCAGGGACTGTATCAGGACAGGAGTCCAGAAAATGTTGGATTTGGGAGTTATTGAACCCTCAGATAGCCCTTGGGCTAGTCCAGTGGTCCTTGTGCCAAAACCTCACACCAATGGTGGGAAAAGAGAGATGAGGTTTTGTGTGGACTACAGGGGTCTCAATGCAGTCACTAGGACTGATGCCCATCCAATACCTAGGGCAGATGAGCTAATAGACACTTTGGCATCAGCCAAGTATCTAAGCACATTTGACCTGACAGCTGGCTACTGGCAGATCAGACTAGCTGATGATGCAAAGCCAAAAACAGCATTCTCAACCCCTAGTGGGCATTATCAATTTGTGGTGATGCCCTTTGGTCTGAAGAATGCACCTGTCACTTTTCAGAGGTTGGTGAATACAGTCCTTACAGGTCTGGAAGCCTATAGTGCAGCATATTTAGATGATATTGCTGTCTTTAGCTCCACCTGGGAGGATCACCTGGTCCACCTCAGAAATGTTTTACAGGCCCTGCAGAAAGCAGGCCTGACTATCAAGGCCACCAAGTGCCAGATAGGGCAGAGTCAGGTTGTGTACCTGGGCCACCTTGTGGGTGGAGGCCAGGTTCAACCCTTGCAGAGCAAGATCCAGACCATCATGGACTGGACTGCTCCAACTACCCAGACTCAGGTGAGAGCCTTTTTAGGCCTGACTGGGTACTATAGGAGATTTGTCAAGGGGTATGGATCAATAGTGACACCCCTGAATGACTTAACTTCCAAGAAAATGCCCAAAAAGGTTCAGTGGACAGTTAGCTGTCAAAAGGCATTTGATGACCTAAAGCAGGCCATGTGCACTGCTCCCATTCTACAGAGTCCTGATTACTCCAAGAAGTTCATTGTCCAAACAGATGCATCTGAATTGGGGGTAGGGGCTGTACTGTCACAATTGAATGATGAAGGTCAGGATCAGCCAGTAGCTTTTATTAGCAGAAGGCTGACCCCTAGAGAGAAACGTTGGTCAGCCATTGAGAGGGAGGCCTTTGCTGTGGTCTGGGCTCTGAAGAAGTTGAGGCCATACTTGTTTGGTACTCACTTCCTTGTTCAAACAGACCATAAGCCCCTCTTATGGCTAAAACAAATGAAGGGTGAAAACCCCAAACTGCTTAGGTGGTCCATTTCCCTACAGGGGATGGACTTCACAGTGGAACATAGACCTGGGAGTAACCATGCCAATGCAGATGGACTCTCTAGGTACTTCCACTTAGAACATGAAGACTTAACTGGGCAAGGTTAGTTTAATGTCCCTACGTTTGGGGGGGTTGTGTAGGAGAGTAGGATCTGCTTCACATGGGTACCCCCACTTTTTGCTGATGCTTCACTGTTTTTCGACTTTAGTCTGGCTGGGGCCCTGCTAATCAGAACCCCAGCCTAGCTGCTTCCTCTCTAAAATGGTTTCCATGTGCCTTAGGCACATCTCTGATTGGAATCTGGAGTGCCCTTGTAAGTCCCTAGTATATGGTATTCTATGTACCCAGGGCATAGGTACCTCAGAGGCCTACCAGGGGCTGCAGCATGTATTGTGCCACCCCTGGAAGGCCAGCCAAAAGGACACCACAGGTCTACTACTGCAGCCTGGGTAAGGTGGTGCATGCACCCCTTACTGTGATATAGGTTACCCATATCACTACATACATACACACATATAAACCTATAAGTCACTCCTATGGCCGGCCTTATCAATCCTGAAGGCAGAGTGTGTGGTTCCTATGTGAGAGGGTGCCCCTGCATGAGCAGGGCCCCTCTTCAGCGTTCGGAGACCCTTCTCTGATGCTGTTTGTAGTGCAGCCTGACCATATACTCTTAAGCGCATTATAACCCCGCGTTAAATGCTAACTTTGGGATGGCTGCACGGAAACATGTCGTGTTTGGTGTCAAACATCTTGGAATACTACCCCCCGCCAGTTCTGGCGGCGGGGGTAGCATTCCACCCTTCTAGAGGGAGAGACATGTACACACCGGCCTGCCCGGTAACTTCTTTCCAAGCCCTGGCATCACAAAATGGATGCCGCTGCCACAGACACTAGTCTGGCCTCCTGCTGCTGACCGAAACTCCGGCAGGGGAGGCCTGGACAATAGGTTTCCTGTCCCAGGGAGGTGTAACCACCTCCCCAGACAGGATAGTGTGTATTGGGGCTGGGCAGGAGCACTCTCTGGTGCTTTGAAGTCCTGCACTGGGGGCACATTTGGTGTCCCTGTGCATACCCCAGTTCAAACCGGCTCAGGGGCTTCCAGCCCCTGCTCTGGCGCGAAACTGGACAAAGGGAAAGGGGTGTAACCACCCCTCTGCCCTAACCCTCCCATAGGTGGGTCCCCAGAGTATGTCCAACCCCCTATCTTAGTATAAATATGGGACCCCAGTCCTTAGGACTTTAGATTTACCTGGACGAAACTCTGACACAGAATCCTGGACCTTCGACGCTCTACTTTAAGTTTAGAGGACTGAAGAATCTCCCTTGGGGTCAAGGAGTGACTCCCCTGCTTGGCAGGCACCAAAGAAGCAATTGTCCGGTCTGCATCGCCGAAGCTCCCGCCGGACGCCGAAGTCTTTGCATCACCAGAGGTGGATTTTCAGACTTCCTTGAGGCTGCCCTGAGTCCCCAGCAAAGCTGAGGCCCGTAGCTGTCGTGGGTAACGTGAAACCGTGACCCCTGGACACCGAGCACATTTGCAAGTGCATCCTCTTCCTGGGCTCCCACGAAGTTGTGCTTTGGGCTCCGAGTAGCCCCCACCTCCAGCACTGACTGCACCGAAGATCACTGGCCTCCACTCCACAAGTGTCCCGTGAGCCAGCTCCAAGTGCGTCCACTTGAGGTTCCTTTGCGGTCACTAGTCCATTGGCTAGTAGGCCCTCCCGAAGGCCAATCTTATCCTGCTTGGGCTTCCCTGGTTGCTCCAGGCATGCCCTGACTTACCTTCACTGGGTGAGTCCCTCAGACCTTGCTGGTCTGCACCACCGTCCTTCTTCTATTTCCACGAGACTTGCCGTTGCCAAGGCTTGTTGGGTCCAATCCGGTCGCCAACACATCAGCAATCGACAGACGTCGTGGGACAGCTCGATTCCAGCTCCTGCTCATCGTCGACGCCTCCTGGACCTCGTGGCTGAAGAGTCAAGACGACTGTCAACCTACCTGAAGCACCCGACATCGGTGGGCATTCGCTCATTGCCTTCCTGTTTACTGGCTAGTGACCCAGACTCTGTCCCCTCTGCTTTCAGGTTCTTCAGATCTTCGATCCACCTGTGGATCCACCCGAATACTTTCGACTTGGTCGCCAGCAGCACTTTGCAGCAGATCGCCATTCAAAACGACGACGAAACCCGACCCCGAAAGACACCTATGCACCCGGCTTCCCTGGGTGAGGTAACTCGAGTACTCCGGTGCTCCCGTGGGTATAGACTCTAGAACGACCCAGTTCTAAAAGGGTTTGCTCCAAGTCCTCCTCTAAGTGTCCCTTTTCTTTAAAATTCCAACCGCGACTTTCCCCATAGAAGTCAACGGCGATTCGCGGCTGTGTTATCACACTGCACGCGTCCCCCGTGGGTCCCCTGTGTCACTACCTTGGGTGGTTCATTGTGGTCCAAGCACTTCTACAGGCTCTAGGCCTTGTGTCTAGCTCAGTCGTGGTTCTTATACCACTTTATTGGTATATGGTTTGGTACGCCCCTAGGGCTCAAACGTGTATTTGTGCTATTACTGTTGATAACTAACTTATAACTTATGTACTTCGAACTCTAGCCTCATAAAGAGACTAGAGGGGTGTGTTTAGCAATAAATACATATATTTTGAATATATACCTGGTGTGGTCCTCTTTCATTTGGTCACTCAAGAGATTATAGACTGGTAAAACAAGCTGCTTTACATTCCTTCAAGACTTAGCCTGAAGGCTGCTCTCCATAGCTACCACTAGGATAGCTTTCAATAAAGGTTGTCTTTAACCTATCTCCAATAAGGGGTTGTTTGGACTGGTGCAAGGTGCCCACTATAATTAGTGGACAGCATATAACAGGCCAACTTCTCACACTTGGTACATCTCACCAAGTATGATCTAATCAGGGCCCACAAGATCTTTTGTCACCATTGTGACACTTGCTCCTGTGTCTCTGTATGCCATGGCCTCCTTACCATTGATTAAAGGCTGTTGTCTGTACTTGCCCAGGTTACTGGGACTGACAAATAAGGAGGCAATATCCATGCCTCCGTCACAGCCCAAAACAGCCTGAGTTGGAATTCTGACTAGGCCAGAATCCATCTCAGATCCCAAGGTTAACCCTACTATTCCCTTGTTCTGTGTACCACCACTTGAGACTGTGCTAGGGGGGACAGTTGCCTTAGTGGCAGTGGTGGTAGGAGTAGAATCCTTGGCCCTTGGACAATTGGCATCCTTTTTCCAATGGGTCTTCTCTTTACAGATATGACACCAAGGTTTCTTTTTGCCTTTTCCCTTGTTCGATTGTGACTCCCCCCCAGATGCAGGTTTTTGGGGCCCTTGTGAAGACTTCTGGTCTTTACCCTTCTCCCCACCCTTATCGGAGGTTTTAGCATCTTGCTTCTTTTGATCACCACCTTGATTCTGAGTTTTCTGCTTCACCCTGGTTCTGACCCATTTGTCTGCCTTCTTTCCCAATTCTTGGGGAGAGGTGAGATCAGAATCAACCAAGGACTGATGCAACAACTGGTTTTGGCAATTATTAAGGATCTGCTCCCTCATAATTAAATTGTATATCCAGTTTAGGTACGGTATGCTCCCTGTTAACGCCCTAACATCAAGATGGCACTCTGCCAAGATTACATCAAAAAGCTGTCCCTGCTGTGGAGCCCCGGTGGAGTGTGTAGCCCATGTCCTGTTTGCCTGTCCATCTTATAGCAATGCAAGATTGAAATGGTTAAAACCAATTTGCAGGGACATGGGCACCCGCGACCACCGGGTTGCTCTACGTATTTTGAAATCCGATCCATGCACCTTATTTTCTTGTGGAGTTGCCAAGTTTCTGAGCTGTGCTTGGTTAATTAGGCACAAAGCCTTGCGTGGGATGACCAAAGCTTAGGCAAAGAGTGTTACTGGAGTAAGAAAATATCCAGCTATCACAATTCTCCACTTGTTGCATTATATAGGAATTGCACATTTTTTTATTGCCCTTTTATATTTCGTTTTAGACTATTGTCCCTTTCTATGAAACAATTGTGATGAATTGTGGATACATATTTCTTAAGTCACTGCTTTTTATAATCAATTTTTATGTCTTGTTTTTATCTGATTGCTGAAAAATGTTGTGCTTGTATATAAATTTTATTAACTGTATAACTGTTGGACGGTGCTTTTATGATATACTATTATCGAAATAAAGCTATTGATTGATTGAAATTGTACAATCCTTTAAAATCATTCACTTTACTGCCAAGTAACCAGCCTTCCATAGCCTTAGTAGCACAATCTACAAAGTCTACCCAGTCCTGAGTCTGTGTCTTCTGGGTGTCTCTGAACTTAATCCTGTATTGTTCAGTGGTTAAGCCAAACCCATCAATGAGAGCACTCTTCAGGACTGAATAATTGTCAGCATCCTCTTCTCTAACAGTGAGGAGCTTATCTCTACCTTTGTCAGCAAAGGAGAGCCACACTATAGCTGCCCACTGCTCTTGAGGGACCCTCTGTACCTTACAGGTCCACTCTGGTGCAGTTATCCATTTGTGGATGTCATCCCCACTCTGGTAAGGAGGGACTATCTTGTTCAGGTTCCTATGATCATGAGTATACTCCTTGACCCTAGGGACACTGTTGCTGCCACCATGGGACTCTAGTCTCAATCTCTTTGTAGCTCTCTGGAGCTCTAGGGATTCCCTGTCTAGGGCCAACTGCTCCTTTTTTAGCCTAAGCTTGATTTTCTCAAGTTCCAGAAGTTGGCACTGTCTCTCATAAGAGGATTCCCTCTTATTTGATATGGAAGTCCCTACAGAAGTTCCTGAGTGCTGAGATTCTACAGAGGGAGATCTAGATCTCCTAGGTAAACTCTGTACTCTTCCTGGTGGAGTAAAGAGAGGGCCACTGGGGCCTTCTCCTCCACCTGAAGGAAGTTGTATGTTACCCAGGTTAGAATCATCTTGATTCTCCTGGTCAGGGTTTGAGTCCAGGTCAAAGAAGGTTTCACTTCCTGGCCTTTCCTCATTCCCTGCCCCACCCACTCTATTTACCTCATCAGACCCTGGGGTCTTCCTAAGGTCATCCAAGAGCAAAATCTCTATGAGACGGGTGTTTGCACCTCTCCCTGTCCTCAACTTCCTAGACACACACATGGCTTTCAATTCCTGGAATGAGAGGCCATTGTACCTAGTTGGCAGAGAGCCACTGGCTTCTCTTCTAGAAGACATACTAGTGTTATGTGGTGTAGGCACCTACCTAACCTAGTGGAGACTAAACTCTCTTGAGTTGGAGAAAGGGTGTGCTAGACCCTTGACTTACCCAACTCCAAGTTCAGTAGAACTTACTTATTCAAATCTTGATGTATTATATGTGCCTAATACTTAGTGGTTTTCAGTTAATCACTCAATGAGATTTATCTGGTAAAACAATAGCAAGCTTGAATCCCAACCTCTGCACACCAATGTGAGAAGGTGGCCTGGTATATGCTGTCCACTAATTAAAGTGGGCACCTTGTACCAGTCCACACGACCCTTATGATGTATGAGGTCAAAGATAACCTTTAGAAAGCTATCCTAGTGGTAGCTGTGGAGAGCAGCCTTCAGGCTTAATCTTGCAGGAATGTAAAGCAGCTTGTTTTACCAGAATATCACCTCCTGAATGACTAAATGAAAGGAGAACCACACAGTAGTTATATAAAAATATGTATTTATTAATATAACACTCTCTACTAATCTCTACACGAGATTAGAACACAAAGCACACAATACTGAATCAATAGAACATTCGTAAGTAGCACAATACACAGCGGGCTCTAGGGGGAGACCGAACCATATACTAAAAAAATGGTATAATAATCACGACTTGACTAGACTGAGGAACCACCCAAGGTAGTGACACGGAGCCCACGGAGGACGGGTGCAGTGATGAAACACGACTGCGTGCTCCGTGCAACTCTACGGGAAAGTCGCGGTTGAAAAGTTATAGTTTAAGGACACTTCTACGAGGACTTCGAGCAAACCCTTTGGAACATAGGAGGTTCTAAGGCCAACCCACCAGTGAGTACCGAGGTACCCGTGTTACCTATCCCAGAGGAGCCGGGTGCATAGGGGTCAAGTGGTGTCGGAAACCTTCGTCGTTTTCAATGGAGAGTTGCGAAGAAGTGCTGCTGCCAGGAAGGTGAAGAGTGTCCGGTGGAATCCAAGCCTGGATTCTAGGTGAGAGGAACCTAAAAGCAGAGGGGACAGAGTCTGGGTCACCTCAGGTGACCAGGGGCTCGGTAGACGAATGCCTACCGATTTCAGGTGCTTCAGGTGCGAAGAAAGGATGCTTGACTCTGCAGCCACGGAGACCAGGAGATGTTGAGGACAACCAGGTTCTGGAGGTGAGCTGTCCCACAAAGGATGTCAAGTGCTGAGGGGTCGATGTCCGGCTGGAGCACCAACAAGCCTTGGCAAATGCAACCCATGAAGGAAGGACAAACAGGTTACGGTGTGGACCAGCAAGGTCCAGGGGACTCTCCAAGCAATGGGGAGTAAGGGCACGTCTGGAGCAATCAGGGCAGCCCAAGAACAAACAAGTTGACCCTCGCCAGGACCCACAGGCCAATGGACCAGGGATCGTGAGGAGACCTCAAGCGAATTCATAAAGCACCAGCCCACAGAGCACTCGGTGAGTGGAGGCCGGATATCTTCAGTGCAAATGCTGCTTGGGGTCAGGACTACACGGAGTCCAATGCACAAGCTCGGGGATTGCCAGCAAGCATATGCACTTGCAAATGTACGCGGTGCACAGGGGTTCGGGTTACATGGTCACCACGAGGGATACTGGTCTCAGAATTGCTGAGAGGTCAGATCAACCTCACGGACTTTTGGGAACCCACCTCTTGTGTTGCTGAAATCTTCAGAGTCTGCAGGAGCTCTGGAGAAGCAAGCTGGTCAGATGTGCTTAGGTGCCTGCTACTGCAGGGGAGTAACTCCTTTACTCCAAGGGAGATTCTTCAGTCGTGCAATCATTGTGCAGGCAGTCAAAGTACTTGGTTTCTTCTTAGCAGAGTCTTGTCCAGGTAAAATCTAAAGTCCTGCAGCCAGGTTGCCCACTTTATACCCATGGGAAGGGGTTGGCAAGATTCTAGGGACCCTCCTAGGGGAGGGGCAGGACAGAGGGGTGGCTACACCCATGTCCTTTGTTCAGTTTTGCGCCAGAGCAGGAGCCAATGGCTCCCAGAACTGGTTTGAGCTGGACTATGCACAGGGACACCAAATGTGCCCCCAGTGCAGACTTTCTGGCACTCTCAGAGTGCACCCACCCAGCCCCAATACACTAAACCCTGTCTGGGAGCTGGTCACACCTCCCTGTGACAGGATGCCTATTGTCATGCCTTCCTCTGCTCGAGCTTGGCTCAGCAGCAGTAGAGCAGAATCGTGTCTGTGGCTGGCAGCATCCATTTTGTGCTGCCCGGGTCGAGAAAGCTGGTACCCGGTAGACCGGTGACCCACAGTAGTGGTTTCCGAAGGGTGGAATCATACCTCCCACACCAGTTATTGGTGTGGAGGTATGATTCCAATGTGTTTGACACCAAACACGACATATTTCTAAGCAGCCGTTTTAAAGTTAGCATTTACCGCGAGGTTATAATGCACTTAGACCTATATGTCTGGCTGCATCACAGACAACCCCGGAGAATGGTCTCTGAAGGCTGCAGAGGGGCCCTACTCATGCAGGGGCACCCTCTCACGTAAAACCCAGCACCCTGCCTTCAGGATTGATAAGGCCTGCCATAGGGGTGACTGATAGGTTTTTAAGTGTAGTGATTTAGATAGATATAGTGAACCTATATCTAAATAAGTGGTGCAAGCACCAGCTTACACAGGCTGCTGTAGCAGACCTGTTGTGTCATTTTGAATGGCCTCTCATGGGTGGCATAATACATGCTTCAGCCCATGGGAGGCCTCTGGGGTACCTATGCCCTGGGTACATGGTGTACCATATACTAGGGACTGATAAGGGTACCCCAGTATCCAATCTGGAGTGTACCTAAAGTACATACATAGCAATTTAAGGGAGAAAGCAGATAGACGGTGGTCCTGGATAGCAGGATCCCAGTCAGACTAGTCCAAAAACAGTGTGACATCAGCAAAAAGTGGGGGTAACCATAAGAAGCAGATACTACTTTCCTACAGTACTCATTGTATTGACCTTGGAATAATGAAAGAATGAGTGCCCCCCACAAGAATAGATCCTATGGCAATGAGGTCAAACACACATTTCTGGAGTGGATGTGGCCATCAGAGCAGTGAACCATCAGACCAAGCACACATCTCCAAGGAAGCCCAGCAGGGAGGTGTGGGTGCACCTTTTGCCAGCAGAATCCAGATCAAAATTCAGCGAGGTCGCAGGAAACAAGCATAAGCAGGAACTCAATCCACAGCAGCCACAAACTGTCAGTGGCAATACGAAAAGGCCCAAGTGGCTAAATAAGTCAACAGGAACTCCCAGGCAGGAACAAAAAAAAACAAAAGGTGACTGCTTTCTAGAGAAGACTGACAAAACAGGACTAGTTTGGTAGAGGTGGTTCTTCATAGAGATATCTGGATGGAGATGAGTTTAAAAAATGTTTTCTTTTAGTTAGGCAGTGGTTGACTCTCTCCAGGGTGTAGACACACCTCAAGTTGTAAACATATGGTAGAGGAGCAGATAAAAAGGTAAGGGGTATTTAGA
Organism: Calotriton arnoldi; assembly: GCA_963921515.1. NCBI lineage: Eukaryota > Metazoa > Chordata > Amphibia > Caudata > Salamandridae > Calotriton > Calotriton arnoldi. The sequence continues at coordinate 116,883 of CAWUFW010013357.1, read as the reverse complement.
AATATGCAATAATACATGACCATACTAACAAACCAATGAATGGATCTTTTTATCAATGTCACAAGCCTTCACGAAATGGGAATATCAATGGACACACGAAAGAAAAGAACAATTAATGCTTCTGTTCTTGGCTCACTCTACACTAGTGACTGCATCATTCAATGGATACATATATATTTACTCAGTAGCTTATTCACATATGCTTTGCATCTCCACAAATAATGGCAGGAGTGGGAGTTTAAGTAAAAGTAGTGCCTTAATATCTGAAATTCTTGTCTTTTTAGGCCAACCTTAACGAAGCATTAACTAAAGAACAACGAGATTTAAGGTTTAGGAATCCAGTGCATCACACCTGTTGTACTTTGCCATCTCCACTCTGCTGCTGACTCCTTCGCCCTAGCATACATAACAACATGCCACAGACACTTCCCTTGAGATCTTCAGCACAGAATTCCTCCCCATTGGCTCCTCTGCAGGGAACACCTGTCCATCCATTATCTCCAGCGTGCCTCCCCACCGGGCAATGTGGAAAAGAAAGCAGGCCTATCGGCTATGCACATGTTGCCTACCTATCAGCTATTGTAATTGTATTTGTATTTATATAGCAAGCTTACTAACCCATATGAGGCGTCGAAGCGCTTTTCAGCGAGTAGCACGCTGCTCCAGAACCCAAAGAGGATTAGTGGTGGGTTAGTAGAGGGAAATATCTGTTAATTTGAGCGGTGGACATGTGAGTCTGTTAGTCGGATTGAATAGGATAATGGAGGGATAGAAGAGGGAAGAGTCTAGAAGGTGTTATTTGAGAAATCATAGTAGTAATACCCCTGACAAGGCGTCAGAGTGCTTTTCAGCGAGTAGCACGCTGCTCCAGAACCCAAAGAGGATTAGTGGTGGGTTAGTAGAGGGAAATATCTGTTAATTTGAGCGGTGGACATGTGAGTCTGTTAGTCGGATTGAATAGGAGAGAGGGATAGAAGAGGGAAGAGTCTAGAAGGTGTTATTTGAGAAATCATAGTAGTAAGACCCCTAACGAGGCGTCAAAGCGCTTTTCAGCGAGTAGCACGCTGCTCCAGAACCCAAAGAGGATTAGTGGTGGATTAGTAGAGGGAAATATCTGTTAATTTGAGCGGTGGACATGTGAGTCTGTTAGTCGGATTGAATAGGAGAGAGGGATAGAAGAGGGAAGAGTCTAGAAAGTGTTATTTAGGAGATTATTGCAGTAAGATGAGGGTTGGGATGAGTAAAAAGGAGAAATGGAGGAGAAAAGAGTCTCTAGAAAGGAATTAGGGAGATCATAGTAGTAAAAGCGGTTTTGGATACATGAGGGAAGAATTTAGAAAGGGTTGCTTGGGAGATCATAGTAGTAAATTAAGGTTTTGGGTGAGCCAGGGAGGGATAGAAGGGGGAAGAGTCAAGAAAGGTTTATTTTGGAGGTCATAGTAGTAGAATGAGACTTGTGAGAGTCAGAGAGTGGAGGTAGATGATATAGTGAGAGAGATATAGGGTGAGACAGTAGTGCTTTGGAGAGAGTCAAGGGGTTGTTTGTTCTCTTGTTCTTATTCTAAAGTAGGAGTAAAGTAATAAGTGTATAGATACATAAGTACATAGAAAGGGTATACATGTATTATTATTATTTTCTTCTTCTACAGTAGGAGTAAAGTAATAAATGTATAGATACATAAGTACATAGAAAGGGTATACATGTATTATTATTATTTTCTTCTTCTACAGTAGGAGTAAAGTAATAAATGTATAGATACATAAGTACATAGAAAGGGTATACATGTATTATTATTATTATTTTCTTCTTCTACAGTAGGAGTAAAGTAATAAATGTATAGATACATAAGTACATAGAAAGGGTATACATGTATTATTATTATTTTCTTCTTCTACAGTAGGAGTAAAGTAATAAATGTATAGATACATAAGTACATAGAAAGGGTATACATGTATTATTATTATTTTTCTTCTTCTACAGTAGGAGTAAAGTAATAAATGTATAGATACATAAGTACATAGAAAGGGTATACATGTATTATTATTATTTTTCTTCTTCTACAGTAGGAGTAAAGTAATAAATGTATAGATACATAAGTACATAGAAAGGGTATACATGTATTATTATTATTTTTTCTTCTTCTACAGTAGGAGTAAAGTAATAAATGTATAGATACATAAGTACATAGAAAGGGTATACATGTATTATTATTATTTTTTCTTCTTCTACAGTAGGAGTAAAGTAATAAATGTATAGATACATAAGTACATAGAAAGGGTATACATGTATTATTATTATTTTCTTCTTCTACAGTAGGAGTAAAGTAATAAATGTATAGATACATAAGTACATAGAAAGGGTATACATGTATTATTATTATTTTTTCTTCTTCTACAGTAGGAGTAAAGTAATAAATATATAGATACATAACTACATTGTGCTATAGCTGGCCTGCCTGACACATACTGCGTCACAGGAGACCTGCCCATGAGTTACTTTGCCCTTAAATGTCCGTCAATCCATTAAAGTGTAATATGACTCCGGCCCAGAGTGTTTGCCCTGCAGATAATACTGCATTTTGAAATGATGAGAGCCCCTATGTGTGTGGTTACATTTGAAGGCACACTCACTGTGTTTTACTGAAATCAAGCACGCAATGCCTAATTACATTCAGACGTTCTCTGCCTGGGTGTAGTGTCATATACCAGTGCTCCTGCACAGAGGTTGTGCACACAGCTCTCTGCCAGGGTGAAGGGTGGCTATTACACTTACCGTGGTGGAAGGCGCGTGCTAAGGCGCAGGGGTGCTTTTTAAGCACTGGCACACTTTTGGAATGGCATTGCTAACTAACAAGGGGTGCACACCTTCTCAGATGGGAGCCCGGAGCCTCGATCCTTCCAGCTGTCTTGTAGATTAAATGTATATGGGCATGAGACGTGCTGCGAGCTATAATAAGTATATAAGACAGCGACAGGTGTCCGGACTTTTAAAGAAAGGTATGTTGTATCTGCACCCGTTCTGGCTAGGCAAGGACTTCAATTGCCCTGGAAAGTTCAGAGATGTCTCTGTAAATTATGTACCTCGCCGCTTTCCTTAGCATTTCGCAAAGCACACCGTAGCTGTACATTCACACCGTGAAGATTCACTTTCTAAAACGTACATAACTTCATCAAGTGTGACAGCGGGTAGCTTTCCTTAATATGGCATAAAGAATTATGGAGATTGGCGCCTTTTAAAGGAATTTGTGATGTGGCTTTCTTTTTTTTAAGAACATAAACAAATGCACCCATAAGTCATGCTAGCCTACCAGCGCCCAGCTTCTTATTGTTTACAGTGTGCAGTACCTCTTGGGGTCTACAGTAAATAAGGATATTCCATATTTCCATTTTTACAGGCAGTAATTATGTTCACGGTTTGTTTCACAACCCTACATTCAATAGAGGTTTTCTTGTGAAATCCGTCATTCTCAGTGGCCTGTCAATTGGATGACGCTGCTGATAAATTACTTTTTACCCACTAGCAGAAGTTTCACAACTTTTCAGGTATCCACGTAGGGACATTATATGACAATATCACTCGGACGGGGCATTTTAGATACTGGAGTCACCTAATTTCTAGAACTTGTCTTGTGCTCATACGTGTGGACAATGTAACAATGTCAGTAGCTGAGTGTTAGTTTGTACAGTGTACTACAAATAGAGTGGCGGAGACGGCCCTATACTTTTTGTTGTGTTTTAATATACTTTTTTGTTAACAGTGTTCAGCTAACATTTCATTATGTGTTTGTGGTATATGTATACTGATAGAGGTACATATGCTTAGTTGTAATGCACCATCAGCACAGATTCGAGGCCAGCATAGATGGTTACTTTAAAAAGTTTCAAGAGTTTCTCTATCTCTCCTTTTCTACATTTTGTCTGTTAGATAAACCTTGTCACACATGTGGACATGTGTTGCACGATTTCGATTCAAGAGTAGGCAGCCATATTTGTTCCTTTTTCTCGCCATACTTAAAACTGGTGTCCGTTCTTTTAAACCCTTTGTGCTTTAAGCTGTTGTTGTCTCAATTCAGCACATTCCATGGGAAATGATGGATTATTTCATCTTCATCACTCCCCAGGTTGGATATTGACCAATGGATCCACCCCCTCCGCATTCCTTTTTCTTCTCGTCAACAAGGCTTCACATCAGGGACGACTCTGCCATCTCTCTGAGGTATTATTAAGAATCTGTATTGAACTCCGACAGGCAACGCCCCACGAAACCCACCTGGTTCACCACCGACCTCCGAGAATCCAAACGCACGTGCCGACATCTTGAGAAAGCATGGAGGAACAGCATTCTCTCTGAGGTCGTGTCCAAGACCAAAGGGTCAAAGCATGTCTTTTGTTTTCTTGATTCAATTAATCAATTAATCAGGGATTTGTGAAGCATGCTACTCACCCGTGAGGGTCTCAAGGCGCTGGGGGAAGTGGGGATTCGTGCAGCTCCGTCTCATCCGAAGAGCCAGGTCTCGAGGCTCTTCCTGAAGGCTTACAGAGTGGGGGATCGTCTGATGCTGAGGGGGAGTTCGTTCCAGGTTTTGGCCGTGATGTAGGAAAAGGCTCTTCCTCCCGTTCTGGCTCTGCGGATGTGTGGGATTTTGGCCAAGGCAAGGTCGGCGAAGCAGCGATTTCTCTTAGGTGCGTAGAAGGCGATCCTTTCATTGATGTATTGGGGTCCGGTGTTGTGGAGGGATTTGTAGGCGTGGGTGAGCAGCTTGAAGGTCACTCTCTTTTCGGCGGGGAGCCAGTGGAGGTCTCGCAGGTGCTGGGTGATGTTTGTCTTGTCGTGGGATGCCGAGGACGAGTCTGGCTGCAGTGTTCTGGATGGTCTGGAGTTTGCGGAGTAGAGATTTGTTGATCCCGGGCGTAGAAGGCGTCTCCCATAGTCCATTCTACTGGTTATGAGTGCATGGGTGACGGTCTTTCTGGATTTGGGGGGATCCACTTGAAGGTCTTGCGGAGGATGCAGAGGGTATTGAAGCACGTGGAGGAAACGGCGTTGATCTGTCGGTTCATGGTGAGGGTGGAGTCGAGTATGATGCCGAGGTTGCGGGCGTGGTCTGTGGGTGTGGGAGGGTTGCCGAGGGTGGTGGGCCACCAGGTGTTGTCCCATGCGGAGGGGGTGGATCCGAGGACGAGGACTTCCGTTTTCTCCGAGTTAAGCTTCAGGCAGCTGCAGCTCATCCAGGAAGCAACATCTTTCACTCCTTCCCGGAAGCTGTGTCTGGTGTCGTCGGGTTCCTTGGTGAGGGAGAGGATGAGCTGGGTCTCGTCGGCGTAGGATACTATGCTGAATCCGTGTTTTCTGACGATGGTAGTGAGGGGGGCCATGTAGATGTTGAAGAGCATGGGGCTTAGCGATGATCCTTGGGGTACTCCGCAGCTGATCTATGTGGGCTCGGAGAGGAAGGGCGGGAGTCTGATTCTTTGGGTTCGGCCTGTGAAGAAGGAGCAGATCCCGTCTAGGGCAGTTCCCTGTATGCCGGCATCGTGGAGTCTGACAGTAAGTGTGCGGTGGGCGACGGTGTTGAAGTCTGCTGAGAGGCCTAGTAGGATGAGGGCCACCGTGTGGCCCTGGTCGAGGAGAGTGCTGATGTCGGCGACGGCGGCTAGGAAGGCAGTCTCGGTGCTGTGGTTGCTGCGGAATCCGGATTGGGAGGTGTTGAGGATCGAGTTGGATTCTATGAAGTTCGTGAGTTGGATGTTGACGATCTTCTCTGTGACTTTGGCTGCGAAGGGGAGAAGAGAGATGGGTCTGTAGTTCTTGAGGTCCGTCGGGTCTGCGGAGGGCTTCTTGAGGAGGGGCATGACTTCTGCGCGTTTCCAGTCGTCGGGGAAAGTGCAGGTTTCGAAGGTGAAGTTGATGGTACGTCATAGTTCGGGTGCTATGGCAGCGGCGGCTCTGTGGAAGATGTGCGGCGGGCAGGGGTCGGTGGGGGCTCATGAGTGTATGCTCCTCATGGTCTTAGAGGTGTCTTCTGTGGTGACAGGGGTCCAGGCAGTGATGGTAGGCTGGCTGGCGTTGCCGGTGGTGGGAGTAGTGACGATGCCTTGGTTCTGTTCGTTAAAGTTGTTGTAGAGAGTCTTGATCTTGTGATGGAAGTAGGAGTTCAATACAAATTCTTAATAATACCTCAGAGAGATGGCAGAGTCGTCCCTGATGTGAAGCCTTGTTGACGAGTAGTAAAAGGAATGTTCCCTCCCAGTATGCTGCACCAACCAAAAAAGAGGCTGAGCACAGGTGGGACTGGCCTTTAGGGCAATCAGGCAGTACCTGACGGCCTGATCTGACAGGTCAGTGAGTAGGCTGTTTTTTTGGCTTTTTGTGGGCCTGTTTTATGGTCTGCTGGTCGAGTTTCTACTGTTGATTTCGCTGATATTAAAACAAATATTACCTGCAGCAAGCTCAAATCCGTCCAGTCTTCAACACTTTGCAAAACACTTATACAGTGTGTCTTTACAAGTTCAAAACTGCCCCAATTTGCAAACATGAGCCACTTGTTTAGCTAATGGGGGCCACCTTTATTTTGATGCCTGGGCCTATTACCTGTCCACCAGTCTAATCCTGACTAAGCACCTGGCGACCTTTGGACCATGACAGAAAGATTTTAGATTGTTTTAGACAATGTTTGTTTTATTACGTGAGGGACCACCACTGCCCAAATACTGCTATGGGGACTACTCATGTGCCACGTGTCTTCATATAAACATTTTCATAAAGTAAGCACTGGCAAAGTCAAAAGTTCGGAAGATAATGCCAGACTTGCTGGGTTTGCCAGTGCTTGTTATTTTCTATTTCTGCAGTTGCATACAAGATCGCTAGGTTTTGGGGCAGCACGGGCAGTGCCGCGGGAACCACAAGACAAGCCATGGGTAGCATCGCCTACTCCTGCCCACCCCTAATTGATAACAATGTAAAAGCCCAGAATGCCATCTCGGCTTGCCCATGCAACAATCTGCGTCTGCTCGGCGCCCATCAAGGCTATGGGAAATGTGTGTGCAGCTGTGTGTGCAGTTGTGGAATTCTCGTGGCCTGGACATTGGCGCGAGCAGCAGGATATTATGCATGAAGGTCTAGAGTACACTGTGTTCCTGACACCTGATCACAACTGAATATTGATGGCTGGGTGGTTCCTTCTGAATGCAGGCCTGGCTGGAAAGCTGGCAGCTGCCCCATTGAAACCCTAATCCAGGGAAGGGAAACCAATGTTGGGCTTGTGGGCAACAGGAAGTCGGTGGCCAGCAATGAGAGCTTGTGTGGTGGAGAAGCATGAAAGATAAAAAGCTGAAAGTCTAAATAAATACGCCAGGCTACAGCCTGCACCCAAAAATGAAAGCATAGCATCAAACGGTTGCATGTCATGTCTGACAATTTCAGACTGTTAAGCTTTTTTGATCACCGCGAAATGTTGCATTCTGGGAGTTGTAGTTTCGCTTTAAACTTCACTGTAAACATTATCTTAAATAGCAGTAGTAAAGTGCTGCCTGAGGTGACCTACGTGACTTGCGCGTCTACTATGTATGTATAAGACATGGAATTAGACGTGTCCCCAACCTTAAGCATAACATTTGAAATTCGCGTGAAAAGCACTGGGCCTCTTGAGGTAAGCGTGCCTCGCGCACCGTGCTAGGTAACGCAGTCCCCGTGTCAAGGCTCGCGCAGGCCAGTCCTCCAGACGTCGAACCTGCCTCGTGCCTTTTTTAATCTTCATCGACCTCATCAGATTTCGTGCCAGTTCACGTCTTGCCCCCCTCCTCCGCCTACTTTAGCTCCGTGACACGGATCTGGGATCCACACGGCACTGGCAGGAAGACAGGGCAAGCGCAGGCGGGGCAGAGTGTCTACTGTGACCTGGGGTCTCGAAGGCAGCAGCACCGGACATCCTCTCCAGGTACCGTCCACCCTCTGAGCTCCGCGGATTCACTTTAAACATATTGTGCATTTGCAGTGAGGGCTTTGCGTGCTGCGTAAGTAGGCACTTGACTTTCTTTTAGTCTCTTGTTAAATGGTGAAGAGTGTTTGTGAGTGAAATTAATTCATGCTAAACTCATGTGGTCAATCATTTGTCCAGTGCTTGTTGTGACAGTGGGGTCGGGCCAGGGTGCTCCATTCGGAAGGGGTGAACGGTCTGCGGTGGTATGCAGACAGACACAATTATATCTTCCAAAGCTTCAAACTATACCATATGTAACTGTCAATGCATAGAAAGCTTAAGAAACAAGATTCACGCCTGAACCATCTGCTTACATGATTTATTCAATTTGCCACTTTGCAGGATGCGATGTACCACACTGGGTGTCATGCCAAGAACTTAACATCGCAAGCAAACATACAGTGCATTTATAAAGCGCATGTTCACCTCTAGGGGAATCTTGGCGCTGAATAGCAGATGTTTACTGTTACCTAACTCAATGGTACTCATTTTATTGACCCACCGGGATTTGAAACTGTGATTAGGAGGTCAAACACAGAATCTTGGGCTGGAGCGGTTGTTCACCGAGCCACCATGGACAGAGGAACTTTTCCCCTTTAAACAAACCTGCCTACTCTAAGAAATGTATCTGGGCCATGTTTGTTCCATTAGCTGCGCAAGCTGTCTTAGAAACCTGTTTTAAAAAGCAGAAAGTATGCACTTTTTCACAAACTATTTTCTTATTTCCTTTAATTGTAATTGTTTACTGACAGGCTCACTAATAATGCACGCATGATATATAGAATTTCTTGAGAATGCTTCCGTCTTTTTTCCTTCACAGATCTGAAATGGGCAACTTTAATCAGGAGACGTATTGGAAAACAGTTTACCAATCCCAGGAAGGCGAATACACACGCTGGAGATGTTTTTCTCCAGCAAACCTTCCAAAATAAACCCTCGGCAGTCTAGACCGTCGGGTTGGTATTAAGGGGCATATTTGCAAGCCCCTTGCGCCACTTTTGCGCCGCCGTTGCGTCACGCATGTGACGCAGCGGCGACGCAAACCATGCGCCGCGTTGTGCTATATTTACAACGTGACGCATCTAGGGAGATGCGTCACGTAGTAAACCCCTGCGCCACATGAAACCTGCGTCAGGTTTCAGGTGGGCGTACCGGCGTGGGGGGGGGGGCGTTCCGGCGCAGGGACGCCTCGGAAAAGTGACGTAGTGAAATCTACAAGATTTCACGCAGTCACTTTTCCGACGCTGGTGCGTCAAATCCTTACGCCTGCTTCAAGCAGGCGTAAGGATTGACGCACCATGTTAGGGATAGGGAAGGTTGGAACAGTGCTGGAGTTGCGTCGCGCTTGCGACACAACTTCAGCACTGCGCCAACCTTCCGCCGGCAGATGCGTCACGCATCTGCTTATCCTTGCGCCACGATGCGCCGCATTGTAAATGCGGCGCATCGGACGTGGTGCAAGGGTAAACTTGCGTGACGCATTTTCCCTGGCGCATCCCTGCTGATATGCAGGGATGCGCCAGGGAACGTAAATATGCCCCTAAGTGTTTACAGCAAAGACAGTGTCAGACTTTAACTAAAAATATATCCCTGCTATAGTGTTAGTCCAGACCAAGCATTCTCCTTGGTTTGGACCAGAGCAGACCAGTGGATAAAGTCAAAAGCCACAACAAACATCGAATATGAACTAGACGCAGCTGATGGGTAGTAGGAACTGCTGATCTGCAGCTAATAGTGCAGAGTGTTACCCTGGCAAGTCCTGACTTAGGACTGAGGGTCCACCTTGTCAACACATGTCAGCGAACAAATAACCGAACTTAAAGACTCCTCTTATGCCACAAAGGAGATCTTCATACAGGAATTACAGAAGCAGTGATTTGATTGGCTGATCATACCTGGTAGCATTCTAACAGAAACATTAACTTTCCCAAAATCAGACAGGACACTTCCAAAGACTAAAAGACTAAATTTGGAACACTACTTCAGTCGTTTACATCACATCTGGCTCTTGCCTCGTACAGCTGACCAGCAGAATAACATCAGTGTGTAATCGGAGTATTGGGAAACAGCATTCTCACTGTCTACCAACAGGCAGAAGCAAGGTTCTTCCACTCTTGTCAGCCTAGGAGTTCTTCTGAGCCTTCAGTTGGGAGTCACCTGGGTTGAGTCGCTTCCCAGTGCTGCTGGTGAGGTTAACGCAGGACAGCTGCAGAATCTCCTGCTTGGGAGAAGCTAGGACAAGTAGACATTTTTACTCCTTATTGTGACCATGTGTCTGAAGGATTTTCCAAATGATTTCAATTTTCTCTTATAACTGGTTATTAATGTAGTGTAGTATTTTTGCTGTTGATTAATACTGCCTTTGGATTCACTTGTTCTTTCTCCTGTTCATTTCAAGTCCAGTTCCGAAGAAGACGTCCAAAGTATCATATGCCATAAGTGCAGGCCGTTGTAACCGTTCAATAACCGTTTGATTTGAAGATTCCCTAGGTGCACTAATGGGGAGGTGCCACAGAGGCCTCTTGAGGTGGGTGGGTAGAGCCATCAGAGAGCTAAGGGGTGTGATGAAGACGAGGACAGCTTTTTAGATAGAATATAAGAGTCCTGAGTGGTGGGTGTTTAATATTTCCTCAACTCTATGTTGGCTATACCACTTCTGAAGAAACAACACCCTTCCTCCAGAATTATTGCCACTAGCAAACAGTGCAGTACGAGGGTCGTTAATGGGAACCCACCCTTATCATAACATTAGATTCTCCTGTTACTCACAAAGCCTCTCTACCAATCCGCACCCCCAACAACATGGTCTCTCCTTCCCATCTCTTTCTCTTCCCTTATACCACTCTCCCATACAAATATACTTACTTCTGTCCCCCATTATTACCCATCCCCATCCAGCCAAAAATTATATTTGGCCTCAGTGATGTAGTCCTCCTTCCAGCACGTTACAGCTCTTCTCCAAACACAAACATCCGTATGCCTTTCGTCCGCAGTCCATATTTATGCCCACTCCTAAAGAGAAACTACCTTATCTCCAGTGATGCCCTCTGCCACCTGCCTCATCCTCCTCTACCAAAAAAGTTGTTCTCACCCTCATCACACCGCTCAGCTATCTGATGGCCCTGACCACCCACCTCAAGAGGCCGCTGTGGCTCATTAGCGCCACAGGGAACTCTTCGAATCAGACGGTCACTAAATGGTTACAACGGTATCCACTTATGGCATATGATACTTTGGACGTCTCTTCGGAACTGGACTTGAAACGACCAGGCGGATGAACAACTGAATTCTAAAGGCAGTATTAATCAACAGAAAAAATAATACCCTACATTAAAAAAACAGTTGTAAGATACAAGTAAAATCATCTGGAAAACGCTTCAGACACATGGTCACAGTGAGGAGGAAAAATGTCTACTTGTGGCTCCCAACTGAGGGCTCAGAAGAACTCTTAGGCTGACAAGAGTGGAAGAACCTTGCTTCTGCCTGTTGGCAGGAAGGGAGAATGCTGTTTCCCAATACTCCTATAACACACTGATAAAATAGTTCTTAAGTTATTCACTGTTGTGACATCAGTGCTATGGAAATTTATTCTCAGCATCCTCTACTTATGGGTGACAACATTCACCGACACATAACATACTACTAGCATGTTTATTGCACATCATTACAAGTGAGCTTCTGTGAAGACAACGTATGAACCTCAGGACTTCTTAAGGCTGACAGATCTGTAGAAAGAATGTGTACTGCTCCAGGCTAGGTTTGCCTCCAGCTGGAATGGAAAGTCCTCAATCTTCATGTACTCCTGAACGTTATCTCATTATAGCGTGGGCGAGCGAAAGCCTCAACCGTACTGATTAAAATCACTTCATGTACAATTTACTACAAGGTTTCGAAATCTCTAGTTTGAATATGGCTTACATGGTCATTGCCATTTTGACCTTCACAGAAGGGTATTTCTTGTTACCTGCAGGATCAGCCCTCCTGTCGTAACCCCTATCGAACACTTAAACTGCAAAAGGATCATCTTGACTTCTATGAGGTCAGAACATCTCATTCATTCTCTGCCCACATGGTGGAAGTTTCTTCCTCTCTACCTCTGTGCTCCACTTTGATCCACACCTTGAGTTAAACCAGTATGTCATGAGGTTCCAAACAAATTCCTTCATTAATTCACTAAAACACAAATTCCTATGGGGACGTTGTACTTTATGCATTTCTTCCTTACTATGTGGCCCATAGGGTTTTATTTGCGTCCAGAAAACCATGGATATACAAGACTAACCTCTTATGTTTCTAACTCCTGCTGATAACATTAAGCTGTACCTGGCACATATTATCACTTACTGAAGCAAGCCATTATTGAGTTCCTATTAGTGGTGAACAGATATCGCCCATTCCTGCTCCATTCTTGATAATATCCATGGAGTATCACTAGTCAAAAGCTCGCAAATACCTATAGTGTGAATATGCATATTTGTGATCAGTTAAAAATGCTGCTAGGTTATGGGGCGATTCTGAGTCTGCTGAGCCTTTATGCTGCTGTTAAAAGTGAGACACCCTGGGTTTGATGGTTATGCCCAGATGTGGGTCCTATGGTCACTGTGGCATTGGACCTAAACTGCACCACATTATTAAATCATAAATAGGCTGAAACCAGTTTGGGTTGCTTATGTTCCTGTCTGGAGAGGATCTGGCCTGGCAGTATGGGATGGTAAGTTACTACTGGAGCAGAACCAAGCCCGATATGCCTTTATCTAGTCTGTGTCTATAGTGGCAATTATTACAATCTTACTAAAGATGTAATATCCAGACAGAGCTTTTACTTAGTTAAACGTTCACTTTAATAATGTTTAAAAATATATATACACAATAAAAAGTAAACCAAACAGCAATAAATCATACAATTGACACAAAATACCAACAGTGAACACCAAAGTTGCACACGAACCAAGTATCGCGATGACCTCTCCTAGGAAACAATGGCCAATCTTATCCTATGGGAGAATATCTGGAGATGTTTGAGATCACGAGTATGATGCACACCACTGTTCACAAAGTGTGTTTTGTAGTTCTATCTCATAGAAAACAAAGGACTACTGGCATCCTCTGTGTAGGGCTCTGTGACCCTATGTTTTGCTAGCAATCAGTTATTTAGTTCTTCATCATGATCGAGAACAACTATAATTGTGGGGTGGGGGTGCAGGCTGAGTTTTCACAACCACCCCCCACCCCCTGGGAAAACTTGAAAGTAAGCCCAAATGAACATATTACTGTGCATGACCGTGCTCAAGGTCTGGATCTGACTACAAGGCTGCCAAGCTGTGCCTCTGCAAAGCCAGGGCGCCCGTAGGGACACTTCTTCTGGCTGACTGAGGTAGGTGATGAGTTCACACTCAATGCCACAGCAGATAAAGGATAGTGAGTACTGGAATTAAATAGTGGAAGGTGCCAGGTGGATTAAAAGGATCACAAATGTTGGAGAAGGAGCATGTGTTCTTCAGGCAGTCATCACTCCAAGTTGATCACCTTCTAGTGAAGAATATGCTTTTTCGTTCTGTCATCATCCAGCCTCTGGTTAGAAGTTAAGAGAAATTCTAGGTGCTCTGGTCATCTTCCTCTGGATTCTTTGGTAGACTGGAGCTTGCACTCAAGTAAGGCAGCAGTCGTAGCACCAGCAAGGCAAAGCCAGCAGGACATCACAGGACCGCCGTGGGCCTAGTCCAGGAAAATGGGAGGTCTACAGCTCCATGTTCAGGGAGCGCTTCAACAATGTCCGCTCAGGTCTGTGACAATGTAGCTCTTAAAAACGCTGGAGCGGGGTTCAGCTTATATGTCCAGTTCATAGCAGTTGGGCAGAAGCCCAATCGCTAATCGTTTCGGGTTCATCTTCGAAGTTTGAAATTTAAACCCCTCTGGGTGGGATGTATTTCCCAGTTCTAGGAAAATGCAAATGTTATTTGGCAGAGGCAAGCAGACTGCTCTTTTAGAGACCATGTGTACCTAACCAGACAGTGCCTATGAAAGAGTAAGAGGGTGATGGGTTGACTTTCTTGCTTATGCAGAGACCATTTATCGCAATATTATTCTCAGTATATATACATTTTTCTTTATCTTAACGAGTAGCACATAAGCTTCAGAATACAGACACTAGTAATATTTATAAAATGTAGGTACTTCACAACGGAGTACATAGGAAACTACCATGTATGACGATGCTTTTGAACTATCAAATACTTCTTAATACGTAGCTGCATTCATGCCTCTAATGCACTTTTTACACACATTTCTTTATAGGATTCTGAGTATGAAATGTACATTGATCGGTTGATTATGAGTCCATTTCAACCTACATTTCAAATGAAATATTTGCATTTTAATGTACAACATATACTTCTCAGTGTGCAACCGTATTAATCTCAGTCCACAGAAAATGTATTTCAGCACATACTATATACACAATAGTAAGCAATTTATTATTCTCAGTGTAAAATATATGCATTTCACTATTATAAATTAGATTTACGGGTATTGACTTATTTTCTATTGAGGTAACATTAGTTGACATACAGACAGAATATCCAAAGGAAAACATATAGTACTTTTCATATTGTTTATTTCATTGTATATGCATTGCCCATTGATAGTAAACATACCATATGAAGAGCTATGCAATGGTTAAGAATGTAAAAATGAGGAAATACATTTATGGAAAGGAGATTTTGGGGAGGCCATTACAAACTAATTGCATGTTAAATTGCAATGACAATTAGGAAGAAACTATTATAAGGAATACCAAATTTAAGAAAGACCTAGACAACATTCCTTACTGGAAACCCTAACATTTACCATTACCCCAATCCTTTCCCAAAACCTTTACTATGCCCTAACTCTACAGCACAGAATAACCAGAACCCTATCAATAACACTAACACTATCTCTAAGGCTAACCTTAACTAGTTAACATAACCATAAGCACAAATGTGAACCTAAATATAGCACTTACCCCTCCCCTCATCAAATGATAACCCTTGCCATAAGTGTAACACACACTCTAAACTCTGTGTTAATCCTAAACGTTGCCCTATTTTAAATTCACCCCACAGCCATAAACTTAATTTTTCACCTAACCATAATAACATGTTAACCCTTTTATCACCTTTTAACATCAATAACCCTAATCCTATCCCTAACCCCAGGCTTAGACTTTACATGCTGAAACCATTTACAGGACATGGAAGGACACAAGTGAAATACATTTCGAAAATGGGTTTCCTTCATTTACACCTTTTTACACTTTATTTCCTTCATGGTGGCTTTTTTTAATGGTTTCTCAGTTTTGACATATTGCTAAAGTACACATTTTGCACTTTTTAAGAGTAAAGGCTGTAGTATAACTTGCAGTGATTTTATGGGAAAATGATTAAGTGTTTTTCAGATACTAGCCACCAGCGTGTACAGATATTTTTTCTTAAACTATATGGGTATATATTTAGACATAGTATGAGGTCTGGCACTATGGGACATGAGAAATCACTTTCTTCCTCACTCTCATATGTCTAAATCTCACTGTGCCTGAGACTGTTTAGTCTCTGCCAACATATAACCTCTGACAGTGCATGATGTTAGTGCTATCACTAAGTTCCAGGATGTACACCAATATCCTGACCTTGTGTCTTGCACAGGGAGAAAAGGACTATGGAACACAATGCAATACAGTGAAGGAACAAGTACAAAAAGTTAAATTGAATAGATTAGCACATAAGGGCTGTTAGAAATGGGGGTCTCTAGTTGGCAGAGGTAGGTACCTTTGTCCAAATAGGGACCCTTGCTTCTAGTCAGGGTAATGGGAATACACTCCTAAAATAACCCCTGCTCACCCCCTTGGTAGCTTAGCATGAGCAGACAGGCTTATCTCAGAGGCAGTGTGTAAAGCATTTGTGAACACATACAGTAACACAGTGAAAACACTACAAATGGACACCACACCAGTTTAGAAAAATAAGTAATCTTTATCTAAACCAAAACAAGGCCAAACGACAAAAATCCACAATACAGTATTAAAAATAAGGTTTTCAAATGGTAGAAATAGTTCAGTTCAATGCAAGTTGTAAATGCGACACGTTTCTCAAAAGTACCTTAGATGCGTCCCGCCAAACAAACGAAATGGCCGCAGGGAAGGTGATGCGTCGGTTCCTTACACTCAGGGAAGGTGATGCGTCGATTCCTTGCTCCGGGGGAGGTGGTGCGTCTGTTCCTTACTGCAGCGCAGGGGAGTTGATGCGTCAGTTCCTTACCGGAGAGGAGGTGATGCGTCGTTTTCTTACTGCGTGGGGAGTTGATGCGTCTGTTTCTTACTGCGGCCCCCAACGATGCGACAGTCTTGGCGCCGCGATGCGTTGATCCGGTACGATGTGTGGTTTCGTGCAGCCGCAAAGCAGGCTTGTGTCGGGATCGGTGCAGTGATCTCGGATTTCGGAGATCGTTGCACCCGATGCGTCGTGCAGCGATTTCTCGAGCCGCGGAGGCGCTGCGACGGTTTCTTCAGCGATGCGTCGGAAAACAGGTGCAGATGCGACACGCTTCTTCAATGTTGCGTCGATTTTCCAGCTCCCAGCGACAAACAGTCTTTAGAGGTCCTAAACAGCAGCAGGCACCTCTATGCAGGTTGGAATTCCCAGCAAGGAAATTCAGGGGAGCTGGTGGTGAAGTCTTTGTGTCCCTGAGACTTCAGAACAGGAGGCAAGCTCAGTTTCAAGCCTTTGGAGATCTTTTGTTCAAGCAGGTGACAAAGCAAACCGCAAAGTCCTTTTCCTCCTTTCCTTGGCAGCAACCAGCCACTGCAGGCCAACCCCAGACAGCAAACAGCACAGGGGCAGTATTCCTCCTCAGCTTATCCGGCTCTTCTCCTTGGCAAAGGTTCCTCTTGATTTCCCAGAAGTGATCTAAACGTCTGGGGTCTCGGCCCCTCTTTTTATACCCAAAAATCCTTTGTTCTCTGAAGGCAGAGAGTGTCTGTACCCAGCCAAAACCAGTTCTATGGGGCACTTTGCACGTGCACAACAACCTCCATGGTCAGTGTGAGCCCTGGCTCCTGACACACCACAGGGGGGGCGGAGCCGTCATTGTGGAAGGCAGGCACAGCCCTATTCAGGTGAAGGTGCAACTCCTCCCACCACTCCAAATGCAGACCAGGCCTATTCAGCCCAGCCCTGACTCATCACACTTCTGGAGCCGCTGCCCCTCTCCAGCCCGTGTCATCCAAAAGCCAGACATGCAATACACAAACCTAGCAGAGGCACACTGGATGGTTAGGCAAGAAAATACCTACTTTCTAAAAGTGGTATTTTCAAACACAGAATGCAAAAATCACCCTCACTAAAAGATGCACTTTAACATTCTGAGTTCAGGCATACTAAACTTTACTTTTCTATCTTGTTCCTAGGGTCAGTTATGTTTATAAGATGTTATAAACAAACTCCCTATTCTGTCCTATGGGAACAGATAGCCTTGCAATAGTGAAAAACGAAATTGGCAGTATTTCACTATTAGAACATGCCACACACATCAGGGCATGTCCTACCTTTCACATACAATGCACCCTGCGCACAGGGATACCTTGGGCCTACCTTAGGGGTGACTAATATGTAGAAAAGGGAAGGTTTAGGGACTGGCATGTGTGTGCACTTGCCAAGTCAACATGGCAGTTCCAGACTGCACACAGGCTCTGCAATGGCAGGCCTGAGACACATTTTACAAGCTGCTTCTGTGGGTGGCACAATCAGTGCTGCAAGCCCACCAGCAGCATTTGATTTACAGGCCCTGGGCACACATAGTGCACTGTACTAGGGTCTGACAAGTAAATCAAATAAGTCAATCATGGAATCACTAATCTATAACAATAATTTACAAAGGGAGCACTTGCAGTTTGGCACTGAACAGCAGTGGCAAAGTGCCCAAAGCATCTAGACCAGCAAAAATGGAGTCCAACACACAGCAAAACACAGGAGGTAAAGGCAAAAAAATGGAAGGGAGACCCACGCCAATGGTGCCAGGTCTAACACGTGTCCCCTACAGCTGAAATGTGGGGAGAACTACCCACCCTCCTGGGAGTTCTCTTCACTAAGGCGGAAAAATGTGGACAGGCCATCAGCATTGGCATGTTCGGTACCAGGGCGGTGGAACACCGTGAATTCCATCCCCTGTAGGGAAATGGACCACCTCAACAGATTTGGATTCTCACCCCTCGTTTGCATCAACCATCTGAGGGGCCTGTGGTCTGTCTGAACCCGGAAGTGAGTCCCAAACAAGTATGGCCTCAGCTTCTTCAGCGCCCAGACCACAGCAAATGCCTCACGCTCAATCGCACTCCACCTCTGTTCCTGTGGAAGTAACCTCCTACTAATGAAGGCTACAGGTTGGTCTAGGCCCTCTTCATTCAGCTGTGAGAGCACAGCCCCCACACCAAGCTCTGAAGCATCTGTCTGCACAATGAACTCTTCTGAGAAGTTGGGTGCCTTTAGCACGGGCGCTGTGCACATGGCAGATTTCAGGGCATCAAAAGCCTTCTGGCAGGTGTCAGTCCAATTCACTTTCTTGGGCTGCTTCCTGGAAGTCAGCTCTGTCAAGGGGGCAACAATGGTGCCATACCCCTTGACAAATCTCCTGTAATACCCAGTGAGTCCTAAAAAGGCTTTCACCTCTGTCTGGGTCTTGGGGGGTTCCCAAGCCAGAATGGTATCAATCTTGGGCTGTAGGGGCGCCACCTGGCCGCTCCCTCCCTGGTGTCCCAAGTACACCACAGAACCCTGCCCGATCTGGCACTTACTTGCCTTGATCATGAGGCCTGCCCTCCGCAGCGCCTTCAACACTTCCCAGAGGTGGTACAGATGTTCCTCCCAAGTGGCACTGAACACTGCAATGTCGTCCAGGTAGGCAGCACTGAAATCCTCCAGCCCAACCAACACCTGGTTGACCAACCTCTGAAAGGTGGCAGGGGCATTCTTCATCCCAAAGGGCATCACCCGGAATTGGTAGTGCCCATCTGGTGTGGAGAATGCTGACCTCTCTCTTGCCCCATCAGTTAAGGCGATCTGCCAGTACCCAGACATTAAGTCAAACGTACTGAGGTACCTGGCAGCCCCCAACCGATCGATGAGCTCATCAGCTCTGGGGATGGGGTGCACGTCAGTCCTGGTGACTGAATTGAGCCCTCGGTAGTCCACACAGAACCGGAGTTCTGGCGTGGCACCGGTGCGGCTGCCTTCGGGACCAAGACCACTGGGCTGGCCCAAGGGCTGTTTGAGGGCTCAATCACCCACAGCGCTAACATCTTGGAGACCTCCTCCTTGATGCAAACTCTGACCCTGTCAGTCACTCTGTAAATCTTATGTTTTACTGTAGGACTGTCCCCAGTGTCCACATCATGGACGCACCACTGAGTGACGCCGGGGGTTAGGGAGAACAGATCAGAAAACTGTCCCAACAGTTGGTGGCAGTCACTCTGCTGTTCAGGGGTCAGGGCGGGAGAGAGGTTCACACCGTCCACTGACCCATCTTGCTCCTTTGCAGACAGGAGGTCAGGAAGAGGCTCAGTCTTCTCTTCCATCCCAGCATCGGCTGCTAGGAGCATGCCCACTTTGGACCTCTCCAAGTGGGGCTTCAGGCGGTTCACATGCAGGACCCGCAAAGGGTTCCTGGGAGACTGCAAGTCCACCAAGTTGGTGACGTTGCTCTTGCGCTCCACCACCTCAAATGGTCCGGTCCACTTATCCTGAAGCGCACAAGGCTCCACTGGGGCCATGACCCAAACTTTTTGTCCAGGCTGAAACTCGATCAGAGTGGCATTCTGATCATACCACCATTTCATCTCCTCCTGGCTGGCTTCCAGATTCACCTGAGCGAGTTGTCTGAAGCGCTTAGTCTGGTTTCTGAAGGCCAGCATGTAGCTATATACATCCTGGGGAGGTTTACTGGGAGCTTTCTCCCAGCCTTCTTTCACCAGACTCAGAGGTTCTCTTACAGGATGGCCGTACAGCAACTCAAAGGGACTGAACCCTAAGGACTTCTGGGGCACCTCTCTATAAGCAAACAAAAGGCATGGTAAGAGGACGTCCCACTTACGCCTCATGGGTTCACCAAGACCCATAATCATGCCCTTCAGGGTCCGGTTGAATCTCTCAACCAGCCCATTACCTTTGGGGTGGTAAGGAGTGGTGAACTTATAAGTTACACCGCACTCCTGCCACAGGGACTTCATATACTTCGATATGAAGTTGGTACCACGGTCGGACACCACCTCTCTGGGGAACCCTAACACGGGAGAAAATCCCTATCAACGCACGACCCACCATGGGGGCAGAAAATCCCCATCAACGCACGACCCACCACGGGGGCAGTCACAGTCCGGAGAGGGATGGCTTCCGGGTACCGGGTGGCATGGTCCACCAAGACCAGGATGAACCTGTTGCCCATGGCTGTCTTGGGATCCAGAGGCCCCACAATGTGAATACCCACCCTCTCAAAGGGGGTGCTGACCACAGGGAAAGGTTGGAGAGGAGCCTTACACTTCCTCCCACTCTTACCACTTGCCTGGCAAGTCTGGCAAGACCTACAGAGAGCATCAGAATGCTTGCGCATTTGGGGCCAGTAGAAGTGAGTGACAAGCCTCTCAAAGGTCTTGTCTTGCCCCAAATACCCTGCCAAAGGCACATCATGAGCCAGACCCAGTAGGAAGGCTCTGAAGCGCTGGGGTACCACCCGCACACAGGCTGACCCAGGCTCAGCAACCTTAGGCTCGCTATACAGGAGACCATTCTCCCAGTGTATCCAATGTGACCCGGACTGATCACCTGCTGCCTGATTTGCAGCCTGTTGCCACAAACCAATGAGAGAAGGGCACGTCTGCTGCTCCTGGCAGAACTCCTCCCTGGTGGACCCTCCTTCTTGCTGCCAATGGGTCAGCTCAGGCAGGTCCCCCAGTTCAGCTACTTGTTCCCCTGTAGGCTCCAGGGCATCCCCCTCAGGGTCTACCTCCTCTTGGACCGTGGGAACTTCGGGGGCCGGTTTCCCAGACCTCCTGCCTCTTCTCTTCCTGGCAGGCACCTGGGCCACTCTTTCAGGCTCCAGGTCCTCTTGAATGCCCTTACCGGTTGCCATTGACCGAGTGGTCACACACGCCCACTCAGGCAAACCCAACATCTCCAAATGAGACCTCCGCTCCACCTTCGCCAAAGGGGAGCTCTCCAAATCATTGCCTAGCAGACAGTCAACAGGCATGGCTGGCCTCACAGCTATTTTCAAGGTACTTGAGACCCCCCACTCAAAGGGAACCTGCGCCACTTTGCAGAGGCACTCTGAATTGTCAGCGGTAACTACTGGATAGAATGTGATGGGGACCACCTGCTCTTCAGACACCAGCCGACAACTGACAGCTGACACACTGGCTCCGCTGTCTCTCAGAGCCTCCACACTATGGCCATTGATGGTCACCCACTGCCTGTACTTTTTAGTGTTATCAGGCAGGTGAGTCCTTGGGACCATCTCTCTGTCTCCTAAAGAGACCAGGGACATCTCTGCGGGACCCCACCCACCTTGGGCACCCAACTCCTCCCCCAAGTTGGGTGCGGTGGTAACTGGTTTGGGACACTTAGGATCGTCCCGGAAGTGGCCCACCAGACCACAACTAAAACAGGTCTTGGGACCCCTCTGAACAGACTTACCTTTCGGGACCCATGGTTTCTTTTCAGTGGGAGGCTGGGAACCCTTACCTTAGTTCCCTTGGGGATTACTTTGGGGCCCTTTTTGGAACTCCTTTTGTTTACCCTTGTCCCCCCACTCTTCTGCTGGGGACCCTGCCCACCTTTGACAGAATCTCCCACATGACCTTTGTGGACCTTTGTACTGACCCAGCGGTCCGCCTCCACAGCAAGCTTCCTGGGGTCAGTCAGTTTACTATCAATCAGGTGCTGGCGTAGCTCTGGAAAACAACTAGTAGACAAGTGCTAACATGCAACCAAATCATAGAGCCCCTGCAAATCAGTTACCTTGATACCCTTCACCCATCCATCCAGTGCTCTGCAAAAATAAGATACATATTCAACCCAAGAACTGGACTCCAGCTTCTTACAGTTTCTAAACTTCTGCCTATAAAGCTCTGGGGTCAACCCGTACCTGGCTATCAAGGCTTCCTTCATGGGGGCATAGGACATCTGATCCTCAGTGGGCAAAGCTAGCAATGTCTCCCTTCCTTCACTGACAAAGCGGCCCCACAACCCCGCTCCCCAATCTCTCTCAGGGACTCTATTGGACTCATTGCTACCTCATAGGCCTTGAACCATTGACCAATGTCCTCCTGCTTTGTGAAATCCTTAATAACGTCCTTGGGGATGTATACTTTCCCTTCTACAGGCCCGGATGGTGCGCTGCCACCAGAGGGAGTGATCCCTAGACTCTTTGCTTTCAGCTCCAACCCCCTCAACACTCTTTCATGCTCTAAAAGCATCTTTTTCTCTTCCATGGCTAACCTCTTATTCTCCAACTCCAATTTCTTATTCTCTATGTCAGACTGGCTCCCCAGCTTGAGCCTAGCAAGCTCCAACTCATGCACTCTGCTTTTCTCCCTGTCCTTCAACTCTTCTGGAGACAGACCCCTTGAAGACACACTGCTGCCTACCCTGGGAGGTACCCCCCCTCCAGTTAGGCCCACTAGTCCATCCTGCTGCCATTCTAAATTCTCCCCCTCCACCATAGGCTCCTCGGTCTGCCCACTGGCATTCCTTGCTTCCAACCAGGCCCTCAGCGCCTCTTTTGGAATTCCTCCTTTCTGGTGAGGCCTTTTTTTGCAGATGGTTTTAAGTTGTGGCACAGTGTAGGTATCAACCCTTTCCTCTTCAAATTCGATATCCACAGATGCAAGTGATGCTTGTTTACTCATGGTGACAATTGGCAGTTCTCAAGATGCAAAAAGATTCCAAGGAAAAAAAAAATTCTACCAAAATGTATGTGGTCGCGTAATGGTCTGCACTCACTAGTAGTGTACACCAATCACTGTATGTAAATCACAAATGCAAGTCCAGGATCCTCACCGCTGACCACCAATGTTAGAAATGGGGGTCTCTAGTTGGCTGAGGTAGGTACCTTTGTCCAAATAGGGACCCTTGCTTCTAGTCAGGGTAAGGGGTGTACACTCCTAAAATAACCCCTGCTCACCCCCTTGGTAGCTTGGCACGAGCAGACAGGCTTATCTCAGAGGCAGTGTGTAAAGCATTTGTGAACACATACAGTAACACCGTGAAAACACTACAAATGGACACCACACCAGTTTAGAAAAATAAGTAATCTTTATCTAAACCAAAACAAGGCCAAACGACAAAAATCCACACTACAGTATTAAAAGTAAGGCTTTCAAATGGTAGAAATAGTTCAGTTCAATGCAAGTTGTAAATGCACTCTTTTCTCAAAAGTACCTTGGATGCGTCAAGCAAAACAAACAAAATGGCCGCAGGGAAGGTGATGCGTCGGTTCCTTACACTCAGGGAAGGTGATGCGTCGGTTCCTTATTGCAGCGCAGGGGAGTTGATGCGTCGGTTCCTTACAGGAGAGGAGGTGGTGCGTTGTCTTCTTACTGCGTGGGAAGTTGATGCGTCTATTTCTTACTGCGGCCCCCAACGATGCGACAGTCTTGGCGCCTCGATACGATGCATCGATCCGGTATGATGCGTGGTTTCGTGCAGCCGCACAGCAGGCTTGTGTCAGGATCGGTGCGGTGATCTCGGTCTTCGAAGATCGTTGCACCCGATGCGTCGTGTGGCGTTTTCTCGAGCCACGGCAGGCGCTGCAACGGTTTCTTCGGTGATGCGTTGGAAAACAGGTGTGGATGCGACACGCTTCTTCGATGTTGCGTCGATTTTCCAGCTCCCAGGAACAAACAGTCTCTAGAGGTCCTAAACAGCAGCAGGCACCTCTATGCAGGTTGGAATTCCCAGCAAGGAAATTCAGGGGATCTGGTGGTGAAGTCTTTGTGTCCCTGAGACTTCAGAACAGGAGGCAAGCTCAGTTTCAAGCCCTTGGAGATCTTTTCTTCAAGCAGGTGACAAAGCAAACAGCAAAGTCCTTTTCCTCCTTTCCTTGGCAGCAGCAGCCACTGCAGGCCAACCCCAGACAGCAAACAGCACAGGGGCAGTATTCCTCCTCAGCTTATCCGGCTATTCTCCTTGGCAAAGGTTCCTCTTGATTTCCCAGAAGTGATCTAAAAGTCTGGGGTCTGGGCCCCTCTTTTTATACCCAAAAATCCTTTGTTCTCTGAAGGCAGAGAGTGTCTGTACCCAGCCAAAACCAGTTCTGTGGGGCACTTTGCAAGTGCACAACAACCTCCATTGTCAGTGTGAGCCCTGGCTCCAGACACACCACAGGGGGGCGGAGCCGTCATTGTGGAATGCAGGCACAGCCCTATTCAGGTGAAGGTGCTACTCCTCCCACCACTCCAAATGCAGACCAGGCCTATTCAGCCCAGCCCTGACTCATCACACTTCTGGAGCCGCTGACCCTCTCCAACCCCTGTCATCCAAAATCCAGACATGCAATACACAAACCTAGCAGAGGCACACTGGATGGTTAGGCAAGAAAATACCTACTTTCTAAAGTGGTATTTTCAAACACAGAATGTAAAAATCACCCTCACTAAAAGATGCACTTTAACATTCTAAGTTCAGGCATACTAAACTTTACTTTTCTATCTTGTTCCTAGCGTCAGTTATGTTTATAAGATGTTATAAACAAACTCCCTATTCTGTCCTATGGGAACAGATAGCCTTGCAATAGTGAAAAACTAAATTTGCAGTATTTCACTATCAGAACATGCCACACACATCAGGGCATGTCCTACCTTTCACATACAATGCATCCTGCCCACAGGGGTACCTTGGGCCTTCCTTAAGGGTGACTAATATGTAGAAAAGGGAAGGTTTAGGGCCTGGCAAGTGTGTGCACTTGCCAAGTCGACATGGCAGTCCCAGACTGCACACAGGCTCTGCAATGGCAGGCCTGAGTCACATTTTACAAGCGGCTCCTGTGGGTGGCACAATCAGTGCTACAAGCCCACCAGCAACATTTTTTTTTTTTTTTTTTTTTTGTAAATGTGTTTATTGAACAGCTTGTTAGAACAGTAAACAGACATAGGCCCACTCGCAGGTAGGCTGAGCAATTTTCTGAATCCGAATATCCATTACAAGCCAAATTTGTTTTTTGTTTTTTTTTGGTACATATCGAATCAACCTCCCAAGAAAGAACAACCCCTTGCCCCCAACCTCTCCCCCCCCACCCCCCCTGGCACTAGTATATACAGTTGTGGCTACTGGCAATAGTACATTGTGGCACCTTGGAGCCCCAAGGAGCGATCCCAGTCCTCCCGGCTCATATGCAGTGCGCACCTCAACAGGGATTTATGTCAAGTCCGGATTTGTAAGGCGATACCGAGAGAGAGGGGCCCAGAAATCCTTAGGTCGAGATGCTTCGGGCAGCTCCTCCGCATATATTTCCAATTGGTCCCTGCAGTATAGTAAGTCGCGGATCCACCTCTTAACCGTGGGTACGGCCTTTGCACCCCAGCATTGTGCAACCGCTCTCTTAGCAAAGAGGGTAGATATGGCTACTAAGCGCCTATTACAGGGTTTAAGCTTCTGCACCCAACCCAGCAGACACACTTCAGGCAAACATCCAACAGGTTCCATAATGACTTCAGTCAACACCTGCGTGACCCGTACCCAGAATTTGGAGAGGCCAGCACACGACCAAGCTAAGTGCATAAAATCTGCGTCAGCCTGGCCACAACGCACACAACATGCGCTTTCACGCAAGCCAAACCTGCACAATTGAGTCGGAGTGTAATAAAGCTGGTGTAAATACTTGAAGTGGATTATGCGGAGGTTGCAGTTTGCGGTCAGGCGCCCAGTTAGGGCACAGCAAGACCGCCAGTCGTCCAGTGTCAGCTCAGTGGATAGTAGGCCATTCCATCTATTATAAGAGGGAGATGCAGTCATTTCTTGTTCACGAAGAGACGCATTATACAACTTGGTAATTAAGCCGCTACGGTTTTCACTTCCCAACACCGCCCGTAAGGCTTGTAGTGTTCGCGGTTCATTAGGGAACTCAGGGTATACGTCCCGAATCGCCTGCCGCACACGCACATAAGTGAACCCCAACATGAATCTGGTTTCTTGACCCGCCAGCAGGTCAGACAAAGTCCGGAAACGACCGAACTCGTACAAGTCGCCAATTTGCGTAATCCCCACCGCACTTAATGCCTGCAAGGCTGCCGGTTCCCTAGCGGCCGAGATATCAGGGTGGGCAGCAAGCGGTAATTTGGGGGCATACAAGTAGTCCAACTATGCTCTACGCGCGAGAGCTTTCCATGCCCAGGCCGTACAGTGGACTGGGCTAATTTCAGTATGCGGGCCTCTTCCCCCCCATCAACGCAGCCGCTTTCAGGGGCATCGGCAGTACAGAGTCCGCCTCAATTGCAGTGTGCGGTTGAAACCTCTGTGGAAAGTACCAAAAGTGCGCAAACTGCGCCTGGGCGCATAGGTAATATAGGCGCAGGTCCGGAGCCTCAAATCCGCCGCGGTCAAAGGGTAAAGTCAGTACAGTCCAGCTACAACGGGGCTTTCTACCCCCCCAGACAAATGTTAGAAGGGTCGACTGCAATGTAGCAAACAGCGCTTTGTTCAGATGGATAGGGATATTAATAAATAAATAAAGGAGTTTAGGCAAAAAAGACATTTTAATGACCGCTATGCGGTCCGCAAGTGAAAGGGGAAGCCTAGCCCACCACGTAGCCTGATCAGTGATCCCATCCACAGCCTGGCCATAATTAGCCATGATCACGACCTCATGGTCCCTGTGCAGCCATATACCGAGATATTTCACTGGGTCGACCGACCATTTCAAGGGATAGTCTAAATCAATCTCCGTGGTCCCCGTGGTCAGCGGAAACACTGTGGACTTGGCCCAATTAATGCCAAATCCTGAGTGTCGCTCAAATTTGACATACTCACGTAGGAGTGCTGATAAATAGGTGGCGGGTTCTCGGACATAGAGCAACATGTCGTCGGCGTATAGCGAGACCACCAATGGCCTCTGTCGGAACCTCAACGCAGCCCCTGCATGCAGTTGACGTAGCTTGCACGCCAGAGGCTCGAGCGCCAGAGCAAATAACATGGGCGACAGTGGGCATCCCTGCCGCGTGCCCCGTTTAATAAAAAATGGATCGGAGATCCAGCCGTTCACCCGGATCCGTGCCACCGGTGCAGTATACAAGAGGTGTATCCATTTTAAAAAGAATTGCCGCATGCCCATACGCAACAGAATGGTAAACATGAACTCCCATTGTAAAGAATCAAAGGCCATAGCCGCGTCCAGAAGCACGGCTACCGCCTGGAAGTCCTGCTCAAAGTAATGGAGGGTGGAGAAGATTGTGCGGAGATTGTGAATGGTGGATCTAGAGGGCACGAATCCAGACTGGTCTGGGAGGACCAATTTGGGAACTAGTGGCTGGAGCTGAGTCGCAATCATTTTAGCCAAAATCTTGGCATCGATGTTTATAATAGAGAGGGGCCTATAAGAGTCGCAGGCATTCGCCGTCTTATCCGGTTTCAGAAGCATAACTATTAAAGCCTCCTTGAGGGAGGGAGGCAGATCTCCGAAGTCATACGCCTCAGCAAATACCTCTGGCAGGCGCGGTGCAAGAGCATCAGCATCAATCAATCAATCAATCAGGTCACTTTTAAAGCGCACTACATACCCGCGAGGGTCTCAAGGCGCTGGGGGAAGATGGGGGGGTGCTGCTACTGATCGAAGAGCCAGGTCTTGAGGAGTCTTCTGAAGGCCAGTAGGTCTTGGGTCTGCCGAAGGTTGGTGGGGAGGGTGTTCCAGGTCTTGGCGGCGAGGTGGGAGAAGGATCTGCCGCCGGCGGTCGTTTTCCGGATGCGGGGGACTGTGGCGAGGGCGAGGCTGGTGGAGCGGAGCTGGCGGGTGGGGGTGTAGAAGCTGAGTCTTCTGTTGAGGTAGGCTGGTCCGGAGTTGTGGAGTGCTTTGTGTGCGTGGGTGAGGAGCTTGAAGGTTATCCTCTTGTTGACAGGGAGCCAGTGCAGGTCTCTCAGGTGGGGTGTGATGTGGCTGCGGCGGTGGATGTCGAGGATAAGACGTGCAGAGGCGTTCTGGATGCGTTGCAGCCGTCTCAGGAGCTTAGCCGTCGTTCCTGCGTAGAGGGCGTTTCCGTAGTCCAGCCTGCTGGTGACGAGGGCCTGGGTGACTGTTTTTCTTGTTTCGGTGGGGATCCACTTGAAGATCCTGCGGAGCATTCGGAGGGTGTTGAAGCAGGATGAGGAAACGGCGTTGACCTGCTTAGTCATGGAGAGGGTGGGGTCGAGGATGACCCCTAGGTTGCGTGCGTGGTCGGTAGGTGTCGGGGCTGTTCCCAGTGATGTCGGCCACCAGGAGTCGTCCCAGGCTGAAGGGTTGGAGCCAAGGATGAGGACCTCCGTCTTGTCCGAGTTCAGCTTCAGGCGACTGGTCCTCATCCATTCGGCGACGGCCTTCATTCCTTCGTGGAGGTGGGCTTTGGCGATGTGAGGGAGAGGATCAGCTGGGTGTCGTCGGCGTAGGAGATGATGTTGAGGTTGTGCTGTCGGGCGACGTGGGCGAGGGGTGCCATGTAGATGTTGAACAGCGTCGGGCTGAGGGAGGAGCCTTGGGGTATGCCGCAGATGATCTTGGTGGCCTTGGATCGGAAGGGGACGAGGCGGACGCTTTGAGTTCTGCCGGAAAGGAAGGATGTGGTCCAGTCCAGGGCCTTCTCTTGGATCCCGGCGTCGTGAAGGCATGTTCGTAGTGTGTGGTGGCAGACCGTGTCGAAGGCGGCTGATAGGTCCAGGAGGATGAGGGCTGCTGTTTCTCCGTTGTCTAGCAGGGTCCTGATGTCATCGGTGGCGGCGATGAGGGCGGTTTCGGTGCTGTGGTTGCTGCGGAAGCCGGACTGGGCATAAGCCTTATAAAATTCGCTTGGGAGCCCATCGAGCCCTGCTGCCTTACAGGTCGGGAGAGACATGATGGCCAGCTTAACATCCTCCTCGTCAAAGGGTTGCGTGAGATACTCACGGTAGTTTGGCGGCAACCAACCCAGTGCAACATCATCCAAGTAGGCATGGATTTCCTCAGTTGCAGGGAGTTCCCGGTCCCCATATAAGTCTGAATAGTAGTCCAGCACCACTTTGCTAATCTCAACGGTGCCGTAATGCGGTACTCCCTCCCCGTCCAGCAGTTCGGTTATATAGGCCTGGCTACGCGGGGCAGCCAGCTTCTGCGCCAAAGAGCGGCTAGGGCGCCCTCCTTCCCCATAGTAGCGGGCAGTGCAACGCTGAGATCTGTGCGCCATTGCCTGATCCACCGTCTCGTTGTGCTCCGTTACCAGATCGCGGATTTTAGAAAGCGTCTCCGGGACCGGGTCGCAAGCATAGGCCCGTTCCAGTGCGGCTATTTCCCCAGCAAGCCACCAGCAGCATTTGATTTACAGGCCCTGGGCACACATAGTGCTCTGCACTAGGGTCTGACAAGTAAATCAAATAAGCCAATCATGGAATCACTAATCCATAACAATAATTTACAAAGGGAGCACTTGCACTTTGGCACTGAACAGCAGTGGCAAAGTGCCCAAAGCATCTAGACCAGCAAAAATGGAGTCCAACACACAGCAAAACACAGGAGGTAAAGGCAAAAAAATGGAAGGGAGACCCACGCTGATGGTGCCAGGTCTAACAAGGGCCAAACATCAAAAAATGCATATTAAATAACCACATAAAATACAAAATTACTGAACAAACTTACCTAATTCGTCACGTCAATAGACTTAAAAATGAAAGTAGGTGCTCAAAACTGACATGACCCATGAATTGGAAAATGATGAGCAGATACCTACAACACATTTAACCTCAAGCACCCCAAGGACCACATTCACGGTGCACTTTCGGGTCTTGAGCCATTTGGAATAAAAATGGTTCTATTTTACTCCAATAGCCCCCATACTGGCGTGCTGTAACTCCATGCTCACAAGAAAAAGACATCGTTGTGTCAGAGATGTGCTGGTGCATCAACCAATTTTTGATAAATAGATGGTGATCATGGGATCCATTAGACTAAAATTAAAATATATCTATTTTAGGGTTCAGTTCCATATCTTAATCGTGATTAATCTTCTTTTGTTTCTTCACTTAAATTAGAATGTAGGTAAGCCTATCTCTTCACAAGGCTCCTCAATTTCTTGACTTCATTAATTTCAGCTTGTTGTCTTATTAAATGTCCCTTTTCATACTGGCAATGGGTTTCCAAATTACCATCTCAAATGTGTGTTGTATTACTTGTGTCAGAATGAAAGGGGGGATGCGGTAGGGGGCTGCAGTGCCTTCCTCAGCCTCTTGTCCGACGTCTATTGCCTCCACCTTCCTGTGCCACTTAATTTTTTTGATCTTTGATCGTATTCTTTCTCATATTTTTGTTTGTTATCTCAGTCAATTGATGTTGTGCATGCTTGTGTGCCTTCTCCTTATGCTTTGCATTTCTACTTTAATGCCTATAAGGACATATTTTATTAATATCTGTATGGATTAATACATACATTTTCTGGAAGGAGTTAGGCGAGATGTGGAGCGCTGGAGATATCTATACTTGTCATTACTGGGCACGGCGGCCATGTTTAAGATGATCTCCCTGCCCAGGTTCCTATACACCCATCAAAACATACCAGTCAATTCAATTCAATAGAAACTTTATTCGATCTTTCATAATTAAGATCATAAAAGTACATAAAAACAAGATTACAAGAATCACATCCAGTCACAATTCATTATGTAAAAACCATGCCCAGTCAAATTCATAAAACAATCCCATGTGCATATACACTTAGGTTCATTTAAAATACAAGTTAGAATGACAGTTATTAAATATCTTAAAAAATAAAAGATAAAAGATCCCCACAGACTGATTAATGGCCCACTTGTTTCCTTTTCCACATACATGCCCATAAAAATGATGCTACTAAGAAGCAGACAAATGGGTTGGGCAGAGATTTTAAAATGTATAATGCAACCCGACATAGTTTAAAATTGTGCCTCTTTAGAATTGGCATAATAAATTTCTTCCTTTCCTGCGTGTACAGACTACAGAAAAATAATAAATGAAGGTCATTTTGAAATGAGTGAGAGTCACACGGGCACAAAGTCAGTTCGGAATGCTTAAATCTTCTACCCCTACATCAACGGGATCAGGTTCAGGCGAAATCTCAGTAGGATAAACTTATGGTAATATATTGGAACATCTTCTAGATAAAAGTACCCTCCCTCTACCATCCGTGGGGTTGTTTGATACATGAGGACCAACTGCTTACCATAGTTCCTCTCCCTGCGATTATATTGGACCCGCGACATAAATGTATCAACCAACCTCTGCCAGAGGATCTTTCTACAGGTAGTTGGGTCCTTAAAAAGATCTTTCAACCCTGTGGCAGTCAGTTCCTGTTCAACATAGTTTAGCCATCTGATCCTGCTGTAGTTCTCCAGTTTTAAAATATCTCTTATAATATTCTGGGTGAGGGGCACAGTGTCCCTACGCCATATGGAGAGCCACAGCAGGAGCTGGGCCAATCTAATGTAATCAGTGATATATGGGAGACCCAGTTCTATGTGAGAGACGTAATTTGAATAGGATTGCGGGAGAGAAACTAGTGATTTGAAAATTCAATGGTCTGGAGTGAATCAATGGGTGCCATACCCCATACGCCTGCCTCATAAGTAGCAGCTGATTTTGTCTTGGCGTGGTAAATCTTTTTAATGAGGACAAGTGGTTTTGCACCCAGCCTATTAGAAAAAGATTTTAGCGCCGCTAGGCTCCTCTCCATAGCCATGGCCCTTCCTTCGACCAACTGTATTCACATTTGTTTTTTATCAAAAAGTACCCCTAGATAAGGGAAGGAATTAACCACCTCGATTTTCCCTGAATCCATATGGAAATACGGTATTTAACTTTTTTCCCTGCCCCTGCAATAATTACGAAAGATTTTGACTGGTTAACTTTTAGGGCCAACATATACATGAAAGCTGCATATGCTGCTATGAGTCGTTGGAGACCCAAACCCTTTCTGGCAATCAGTACGGCATCATGGGCATATGCCAAGATTGGTAGCCGATGAGAATCGGACACAGGGACATCCAAGGTTGCGTCCAGCGAGCACCTCCTCCACACCATTAGTGTAGATGGAGAAAAGAAATGGTGCGAGGACGCAACCTTGCCTTACCCCTCTTAGAATCTTAAAAGGGCGGGTACACTCCCCGTTTTTTCCATAACGGATGCTTGAAGAAGCATCAGTATACAGTTGGCGAATAAAATCAATTAAAGCCTGATCAATCCTCATCTTTTCCATTATAGTCCAGAGCTTAGGGTGGGACACGCAGTCAATTTCTTTAGGAAATTGGAGACAGCAATTTGCCTATTTCTGTGGAACGGCAAGACTCCACATACAGCTTTGAATAAAGTGATGAGGAGGGCGAACGACAGGCGCATAGCCCTTCCTGACATCAGAAACTACTATGTGTTCGGACCCTGGGACGAAGCCACGATTAGAATAGACAGGCATGCAATTAAAAATGGGAGATACCCAGCAATACTATACAGGCACCGGCCGCCCAGAACATTACTGACACATGCACAAAAAATGGTGATACTATGGCAGGAAGATGCAAGGTTTCTGATTTGTGTGGACTCTAACTGAAGGCACTTCCTTGTAGGGTATGAATTCTTATCAGAATTGAACACCCTTAAAGGATTCAGAGGGTCGGATAATATTGGCATTAGCAAGTTGGGTGACGTCCAATCAGGTGAAGAGATGATCCTATTTAGTGTTTTTTGGAGGAAGTATCAGATGACTGATATTGAACAATATGAATACATGCAGGTACGGCATGTTTTGATGTTCCACAATAAAAAAAGGACTAAGGTTTCCGAATCATCCCAGTTAGAAGACAGGATACACATTGAACCTTTACATTTTACCGCACTCAGTTTTAATCATTATTGTTTCTTAATATCATTAATTAATCACCTATTTGGTTCACCTTTTTATTGAGAAATATTACTCTTTTTAATGGCTAAAGTAGCAGCTATATTTTGCTACGTTCTTTTTGCAGTGATACAATGCAAGACAAAAAAAGTCCTATTTTTACAATACTTTTTTATAAAAAGTATACCATTAACAATTGTGCATCGCAATTCCAGAATCGAGTTTAGGTTTTGCATCTGCTGTTCCCTTTTTCTGGATATGGGCAAATTAATCAGAAAACTATATTTGTTTACTGCACCTATGTGTAACTAATGTAAGAATGTCTGTATCAGTTGTAGAGACCATTTCAGTGATCTAAAACGGCAATTTGAAAAACCTAAATGTACTATATTTCCAACCAGTCCATTCTCCTCAATGCACAGCCATAGTACCTCGACATAAGGACAAATGTTTTGCGCATTTCTCCATTATAATCAATCACTTTGCCATGGCCAAATTGTACAGTTTTTGTGGCTCAGAATATTAAAGGATAAGTGCCTCTTAATTACTATTCTAAACGCAATGGTCAGAACTGTCCCTTATCTGCCCCAGCAAACATTTAATCAAAAATATTGCAATAATTATTGTTATGCCTGGGAAAGACCTCCATCAACCTGGATTTAAAACTGTTACAGAGCTACAAATTCCACCTCTGAAGGGAGAATTTTCTGTTGCAGAACTCTCTGCATGATGAAGGCCGCCTTCCTCTCAAAGGCTGTCTAAATATCTCAATATCTGTCACTAACCTCTTTTCTTCCTGTTATTGGATAGCAATGAGTTCTCTCCGATACCTTGAGCAGTTCTCTCCAACTACACTTGACTAGGTTCTCATGGAACATAGGGTCTAATTCACAAAGGTAAACTTACACTTTTGTGTAAGTTTACAATTGTTTGCTATTCACAAATGTATTTAACCAGTAGTATCTTTACGACTGTGGAGTCTCCACACATAAAAACATAGGACTGTCCTATCTTTTTATGTGAGGAGGCTCTGCAGTCGTAAAGATATTACTAGTCACATACCTTTGTGAATAGCAAACAATCCTAAACTTACACAAAAGTGTAGCTTACCTTTGTGACTCAGGCCCTCTGTTTTGGGAAAGACAAATATGACATACATGGTTACTGATGCTATAGTAATGTTGTACTTGTGAGGTGTTTATTTGGCAATTCAGCAATTGAGTTCCCTGACTACCTGTGAAAATAGTTGCTCCAACAGCTTCCACAACTTGGAACTCGGATTCAATAACTATAACCTAAATGTTGTATTCTACTAATACTAACAACCTTTCCTGCAGCATTTAACCAACCAGAGTGCTAACCCTGAATTCAAAGATAAAACTGTATACAAAATGCATTATCTACAACTTTTGCTCTGAATTCTTGATGCACAGTAGGATTTGTATACATTTATTATTTCATTACTTTGTCCCATTTCCAGGAAAAGCTAACATCTGCCTCTTGACTACTGCTCCCAAAGGACTCTGTGAGGACTTGGACCTCAGACCTCACCATCATTGACAAAGATGGAGCGATCTACGCAGGAGCTGTTCCTCAACTTCATGATCGTCTTGATCACTGTCCTGCTCATGTGGCTTCTTGTGAAATCTTATCTAGAATAAGGAACCTCAAAATGCCATTCGGATTACCCTAAACGTGTACATCTGTGAAGAACAATGTAAGCGATGCACAAGTTCGCGCAAGCTACACCGCTGTACGTCCTATGCAGCTAATATGCGGCCTGAATTGCAAAATGTATAGTCCACGCTAAGATCTTCCATCAAATCCCTAGGGCACCGCAACCTGTTCTCAGAGGACAAACTAAGCCTCCAATTGACAGCGATCCTAATGTGAAGCGTTCACCGCAAAGTTAATCTATGTGCTTCTTGTGGTTTTGTGTTCCATTGTAAAAGGAAAGGAAACAAATCTCCTTATTGTCAATGCCATAACATGGATACCATCTTTTCCTTGCATGCAAATACAGCTTCTCCAGTATGTTATTGCTGCTTAAGTGCAAAGACAACTCCAGTAGATTGAATCCTGACTGAAGAAACCCATTGTTTGCTCAATGCTGTTTGCAACTGAATAAAGAGACAAAGATTGTTGCCTCTTTGTTGTTGTTTTCATTGTTTCATTGGTGCTACTCGACTATAACTATGTATAAGGCTTTGCACACTTATTTTGCCATCCAAATTTCAGTTAACAATTACATTAATATATATACTACACACACACATATATGTTTCTGTTTACATATCGATACCACTGTTGTTCACACCAAGAATGGGGCACAGACACCACTTCACTTTCTCTGCTAATTTATTGCAGTTTCTTCTGCCATGCACACGCGTTTTGGCCAATCCTGGCCTTGATCAATTACACTCCGCTATAGTGAAGCCCAATTTTATGCTAATCACATGATGTGTAGACATAGAAAACAAACTACAAAGAATAACAAACATATTGTGATAAAATTATCGTGAAGTTCAGGCAATATGCTGTCATTGTTATAAAAGTTGTTAAATAATCAGCAACCGCGAAAGACACATAATTAATTACTACACATGATTAAACTGGGTATATGCAATACAATTACTGGATGAATCCATTTATATGTGCTAAAATCACTAAATACTTTCCTCATGTATTAGAAGGTATGCAACGTTCACAAGAAATGCTACACCTAATGCACAAAGCAAAACAATACAAGGCAAATGGTTATTCATGTGTATCCACAATGGATGTGCGAACCATATACATCACAGGATGAATCCCATTACTATTATTAGTTGCAGTCACACATCACTAAACATAGATAAAAGACCATTCACTTGTCAATTAAGCCATGGTTAACCAAATAGGTATTTCACATAGCCTAGTCAAAAATCAAGTACATGTATCCCATATACAAACATGGTGAAAGTTATATAAAATATTGCAGCCACATAATCAAAACCCAAAATACCAATTAATGAACAAAAGTGTTGAAATTCCAAATGTGCTGATACAATGTCAAAAATGTCCTGATATGATGTTAAAAAATAACCTCAATTGATCCTAAGCAATTGCCTGAAACCCAAACACACAGCCACACCTGATGTGAGAACTATAAAAGACTCTAAAGGTATAAGAATGTATGAAGATCATATTCCTGATTTATTCCATTAGGTGATTTGGAGTCTAGGTTCAAGATATATCTAGTCTCCAATTGCCTTAGCGACCTCTCACAATTGCCCCCCCAAATCCATTTGGGGATTGAATCAATGAGAAAATATTTTATGCAATTGGGATTACTATTGTGACACTGAGCAAAAGGTTGAGTCACTGCGGGAGACTAATCGATGTTAGAGATGGCAAAATTATTTTATGGACCTGCAACTTAGTACTGCCCACATATTTTAATTTACAATCACATTCTAAAATGTACAGAACATATTCAGTTTTACAGTTGAATATGCCAGTGATCTTTTGTGGTCTTTCACAGAAAGGTGTAGTATACTCGCTGGTATTTTTACCAAATTTGCAAGCCCTACAGGAACCTCACTTATAGAAACCATTTCTCGGTTGTAGCCAATTTTTCCTCTCAACCAATTCTGGGCTGCTTTTAACCAAGGCGTTCGTGCGTGTGTATGTGTGTGTGTATGTAATGTAATATGTATATATATATATATATATATATATATATATATATATATATATATATATATATATATATATATATATATATATATATGTATATAGCGAAGACTGGTTTGTGGATTTAGGGGTTGCCACCCCGTCAGGGCCGCCGTTGCAAGCGGCGAAGGAATCGGCAGCAGGAGGGATATATATATATATATATTCACTGAAAAAACCATAGGTTTCAGGCACGTTATAGTTAGAAATTAGCATTTAAAAAACCTTACAAATTCACTGAAAAAACCATAGGTTTTAGGGACAGTTATAGTTAGTTGGACATTGCACTCGTACAAAACCCATGAAATTCCCCCGTTATAGTTAGTTCAGGTAACTATAACTCGCGCCCCGCAATGCACTGCTGATGACGTCACATATTACATCACTCATGACATGGTCAGTGACATCACTGATGACATCACTGATGACATCTCAAATGACATCACTGATGACATCATCCATGTGATAATTTGATCCATCTTCTCACACCCTAATATAACTTTTGATACACCCACTGTAAATTACAGACTGCCATTGTCAAAACCATAGACACTCCAACACCAATTACTATATACACACTCACTGATTCTTAGGTCTACACACACACATCTACTCACTCACCCGTACAGTCACTCATACTTATAGTCACTCAGTACAGGACTATTATATGCACTCATACACCTATATAAACACTCACACACCGCCACTCATCCATAGAGGTACTCACACCTAGTCAGTCATGCAAAAATTAAGCACACACCCATTTACTCACCTATACAGTTATACACACACCAGCTCACTTACTCATACAAATACTAGCACATTCTTACGCTCTTATACAATCTCTGATACAAGCACACACTCATCCATACAGTCACTCTCACAATCACACACTCTCGCTTATAGCTATTTATATACTCCAACACACATATATACTGCCTTTCACATATGTAGTTACTCACACATGTACCACTGGGACATATATTCACTCACTAACACACTCTTACACACACTTACCCACCCATACAGCCTATCACAGATGCACTCTTGAAACCATCCACCCAGTGAATCACCCACTCACACATCTATGCACAGAGTCGCACACACCCCACCCACACAAACACTCAGGCACCCATACAGATACTCAGACAACCAATCAATAACTCATATAGACACTCATGTAGGTATTCACAAACCCATGCAGCCACTTACACAGCAACAGACAGACGGATATAGACATTCACCCAGTTTAGTCACTAACCCATGCATTCAGTAAGATACGTTTAATCACTCACTTATAGAGTTAGTCACGCACCTACTAAATCATCCATTCAGACACTTATACACCCACTCATTCTTCAATACGCCTTTCCCTATATATATTAAACATATTTAAACTTTACAGAAACACACAGTCACTGGATGATGTCATCAGTGATGTCATTTGAGATGTCATCAGGGATGTCATCAGTGATGTCACTGACCATGTCATGAGTGATGTAATATGTGACGTCATCAGCAGTGCATTGCGGGCGTGAGTTATAGTTACCTGAACTAACTATAACGGGGGAATTTCACGGGTTTTGTACGAGTGCAATGTCCAACTAACTATAACTGTCCCTAAAACCTATGGTTTTTTCAGTGAATTTGTAAGGTTTTTAAATGCTAATTTCTAACTATAACGTGCCTGAAACCTATGGTTTTTTCAGTGAATTTCAAAGGTTTTTTAAATGCTAATTCCTAACTATAACATGTCTGAAACCTATGGTTTTTTTCAGTGAATTTCAAAGGTTTTGTAAATGACAATTTTTAAATGTATTAATTGTTATATTTATTTTTTTGGTACTGATTTACTACATTTTTTTAAACTATTTTTTTAAATATATTTTATTTTTTAAATACATTGTAATTACATTATACATTACATTACAAAATATACTTTCTCAGAATGAATTACTTTAGTTTAAATACTTTGCAAATAGGCAATAGACTTTTGTACAGTAGTTACAGTTGTTGCAATGGGCAACACAATTTCAAACACAATGCAACATTGAGCTCAATGTGAATTTCAAGTTAAATGCAATTAGTTACTTTATGGATTACTTTTCTAACCACAGGACTGGATA
This sequence comes from Calotriton arnoldi, assembly GCA_963921515.1. Lineage (NCBI taxonomy): Eukaryota > Metazoa > Chordata > Amphibia > Caudata > Salamandridae > Calotriton > Calotriton arnoldi. Next base: position 77,965 of record CAWUFW010013357.1, on the reverse strand, counting down.
CTAGATTCAGTCCTGGGACATCTCCTGTAAACAGTTGAGTAAAAGCGTTTTGGTTACAGTAGTGATTTTTAAGGAATATTATTGTATTTTAAAAGTTGACACTTAGAAACTTTTTCACATAGAATCACCAATGTTATCCTATGGGAGGAAATTCACTTAGCAGGTAAGTAGTATTATCGTTACTTTTTCTTACTCAGTGGTGGATCCTGGATCCAGCACTGGTGCATCTCCTGTAAACAGTTGAAAGAATGCGTTTAAGTCATACAGGCGATTTTTAAGGAATATTTGTAGTTTGTGAAAATCGACACTTTGAAACTTTTCTGCTGAAAACCAGACAATGGATTCCTAATGAAGGAAATACAAGTTACTGGTAAATACGGTTAGAATTACTTTTCAGGGTCAGTGCTGGGCTAAAAGATGCAGCACTGGGTTCTCTCCTGATAACAGCTGAGTAAATCGGAATTCGTAGTTCGGCTGATTTTAGAGGAATATTATAAAGTTCCAAAACTCCACACTTAGAAGAATTTCCAAGTGAAACCAGTCAATGTTAGCCTATGGAAGGAAATTCAAGTTACTGGTAAGTACGGTTAGAATTACTTTTCAAGGTCAGTGCTGGGCTAAAAGATGCAGCACTGGGTTCTCTCCTGATAACAGGTGAGTAAATCGGAATTCGTAGTTCGGCTGATTTTAGAGGAATATTATAAAGTTCCAAAACTCCACACTTAGAAGAATTTCCAAGTGAAACCAGTCAATGTTAGCCTATGGAAGGAAATTCAAGTTACTGGTAAGTACGGTTAAAATTACTTTTGAGGATCAGTACTGGGCTCAAAGATGCAGCACTGAGGTCTCTCCTGATAACAGGTGAGTAAATCAGAATTCGTAGTTCGGCTGATTTTAGAGGAATATTTGTATGTTACAAAAATAGACAAACTTTTTCAGCAAAAAGCAGGCAATGATATCCTATGGAAGGAAATTCAAGTTACTGGTAAGTACGGTTAAAATTACTTTTCAGGATCAGTACTGGGCTCAAAGATGCAGCACTGAGGTCTCTCCTGATAACAGGTGAGTAAATCGGAATTCGTAGTTCTGCTGATTTTAGAGGAATATTTGGATGTTTCAAAAATCGACACAAACTTTTTCAGCAAAAAGCAGGCAATGATATCCTATGGAAGGAAATTCAAGTTACTGGTAAGTACGGTTAAAATTACTTTTCAGGATCAGTACTGGGCTCAAAGATGCAGCACTGAGGTCTCTCCTGATAACAGGTGAGTAAATCGGAATTCGTAGTTCGGCTGATTTTAGAGGAATATTATAAAGTTCCAAAACTCCACACTTAGAAGAATTTCCAAGTGAAACCAGTCAATGTTAGCCTATGGAAGGAAATTCAAGTTACTGGTAAGTACGGTTAGAATTACTTTTCAGGATCAGTACTGGGCTCAAAGATGCGTTTGCAGAGTGGTAAAGGAAGGGGGCGGGGACTGCGGCACGATCGTTTTTTTTTTTTTATTATTATTTTTTTCCCCGAAGAGGGACTGTGTGGCCCCCCTTCCTTTTTCCTTTTTGGGCCCTGGGGACCCCATCCCCCAGGGCCTTACCCCTTTTTTCTTCTTTTTTAAAAGGAAACGGGAAGGGGGCCACGTGGCCCCCTCCCGTGGCCGATTCCGGCCCCGGGGACCCCATCCCCGGGGCATGGCCACACTTTTTTGATTTTTTAAGGAGGGGGGCTGCGTGGCCCCCTCAGGCCTCCTTTGCCCCGGGGACCCCATCCCCGGGGCAGGCCTTTATTTTTTATTTTATTTTTATTTTTTTATTTTTTGGGTGGAGGGGGCTACGTGGCCCCCCTCCCGGGCCACTACTTGTCCCCGGGACCCCATCCCCCGGGGCTGGCCATCTCCGTTAGGGACTGTGGGGGGGTCCCCAATCCCCCCCACAGTCCCGCCGGCTCCCCGCGTCCTTCAGGAGCCGGCATTGCTTTTCCACATGGGGAGCTGCTAAGATGCAGCTCCCCGTGTGGAAAAGCAATCTGCTTTGAATTTTGGAAGAGAGAGCAGGTTTCCTGCTCTCTCTTCCAAAATTCAAGCAGTTTGCTATGACAGGACAGGAGCCGCGAGGCTCCCGCCCTGCCATAGCAAACTACAGTGTCCCGGGGTAGGCACCCCGGGACACTGCAGGAGCCGGCCCTGGGGGGTGGTGGTCCCCAGGGCCATCACTGGCTCCTGGAGGGGGCCGCGCGGCCCCCCTCCCCACATCTGCAAAGCCCCGGGGAGGTGGTGGTCCCCGGGCGTGTGGGGACTGGAGCCCCCCAAACAGGTCATTAAATTTAAAAAAGAAGCCCCGGGAGGTGGCGGTCCCGGGGCTGCGGGAGGGCGGAGAGCCCTCCCTCACCATTTTTATTTAAAGCCCCGGGGGTGGTGGTCCCCGGGCTTGGGGGTCCAAAACGGACCCCCATTTTAAATTTGTTAGTGCCCGGGGAGGTGGCGGTCCCCGGGCGTGTGGGGGACTGGAGCCCCCCCAAACAGGTCATTAAATTTAAAAAAGAAGCCCCGGGGAGGTGGCGGTCCTCGGGGCTGCGGGAGGGCGGAGAGCCCTCCTCACCATTTTTTATTTAAAGCCCCGGGGGTGGTGGTCCCCGGGCTTGGGGGCCTTAGAGGCCCCCCATAAAATCTAAACCCACTCCTGCATGCCCCCGGGACTTGGGCCACCCGGGGGCAAATTAGCATCGAAGCACAAGAGACCGCGCTTCGATTTTTTTTTTCGTCGGCGGGATCCGCGCACCCTAAGCGCATCCCGCCGATTTTTTTTTATTTAAATGCTTTTTCTGCCCAGGGGTCCTTGTGGGACCCCTGAGCAGACCTAGGGGGTCAGGGTGTTTCTACCCTGCCCCCTTTGTGTGTTTTGCGCACTTGTTTCTTGTATTGTTTCTCGGCGGGATCCGCGCACCCTAAGCGCATCCCGCCGATTTAAAAAAAAATGCTTTTTCTGCCCAGGGGTCCTTGTGGGACCCCTGAGCAGACCTAGGGGGTCAGGGTGTTTCTACCCTGCCCCCTTTTTGCGCTTTGCGCACTTGTTTCCGTCCCTCGGTTCTACCGAGGGACAAAATGGCTGCCAACACTTCCTGATTTGGAGTGTTGACAGCCACTTGTCAGCCAATTAGCATGCAGCTCATGATCGGGAGGGTACTCGGACCCTACTCGGCCATAGATATATATGTGACTTTACTTTTGATTTTCTCAGGAACTACTGAACGGATTTACACCATTTAAGCAAAAGGCACTACACTGAACCAAGGGCTACCTCTTTGCCAAATTTGGTGTAATTCCGTTCAGCAGTTCGGGCTGTAGCTGCGACTAAAGGTTCCTATGGAAAAATGAATGGGGAAAACGCGTTTTGGGACCCCCCTTTTTTCTCGGCCCCCGCTTGACGAATCACCCCGAGACTTTCAGGATAGGAGCGGACCAGAGCGCCCCAACAAGTTGGAAACTTTCGCGAAGATTCGTCAAACGGCGCCAACGTTATTTCAAATAGAATGTTGCGGATTTCCTATGGATAATAGGTCCTAACTATAACTATCTACTGGCGCCCGCCAGTAGATAATATATATATATATATACATGTATATATATATATATATATATATACAGATATATATATATATATATATATATATATAGAGATATATATATATATATATATATATATATATATATATATATATATGTAAAAAGAAGTTCATCCTCGAATGGAGACGCAGTCGATGCCAGGCAACATTACCAAATTATTCTGCAGCAAACACAGGAAGGCACACTGCAGACATGAGGCCAAACACGTTTCGGGCTTCCCCGCCCTTGTTCACTGGCCGGAAATTTTGTAGCAAGCAATACATCACAGTCATTGTTCAGCTCATTAAATATAGTTCCTCCCCAAGTGGATATTGATGCATGATGGTTATTGCAGTCCTGTGACCCAATACGATTCCCCCCTTCTGTAGGTTTGCTGTACCAAGTCTTATATATACACATGAATCGCCCCAGTGGGCTTACCAGTGCCTCCTATTCCAGTTCGCCACAAGAATTGTCCTCTGACTGGCACTCCGTCCGTGACTTTATCCCTGTCACGACAGACCTGCAGAACAGTGGTGCACTCTCCACGGCTGGACCGGCCGTATTGATTGAAAAAAGAAGTTCCTCCTCGAATGGAGACGCACTTGATGCCAGGCAACATTACAATTTATTCTGCAGCAAACACAGAAAGGCACACTGCAGACATGAGGCCAAACGTGTTTTGGGCTTCCCCGCCCTTGTTCGCTGGCCGGAAATTTGATAGCAAGCAATACGTCACAGTCATTATTCAGCTCATTAAATATAGTTCCTCCCCAAGGGGGAGAATCGTATTGGGTCACAGGACTGCAATAACCATCATGGATCATTACCCACTTGGGGAGGAACTATATTTAATGAGCTGAATAATGACTGTGATGTATTGCTTGCTACCAAGTGGCCAGTGAACAAGGGCAGGGAAGCCCGAAACGCGTTTGGCCTCATGTCTGCAGTGTGCCTTTCTGTATTTGCTGCAGAATGAATTGTAATGTTGCCTGGCATCGAGTGCATCTCCATTCGAGGATGAACTTCTTTTTCAATATATATATATATATAGATATATATATTCACTTAAAAGCCAAAGGTTAAAGTAACGTTATAGCTAAGTGAATATGTCAGTGACAACATTAACATTTTGAACTAAAAGAAAATACAGAAATTCACCAGTTATAGTTAGCACAGCTAACTATAACTTGCGCCCCCACCATGCAGTGCTTATGACCTCACATATTGCATCACTCATGACGTTCTATGACATGTTTTATGACATGTCTGATAATGTTCCAAATGACATCACTGATGACATCATCCAATGAGTGTGTCAGTTTGTTTTATAGTTTACATAATGGCAGGTAACTACCTTATTACTTTTCTCTAATTTTGTACAGCCTGTTTCCAGCTAATTAGCATAAGTGTTTACAAAACGCAGCTGCTCCTAATGCATCATAGGTATGTAGAGGTATTGACCACGTTATAAATCTTTTTATTGAAGAGTAACTCTGTGTGCAGGTGACAGTTGACTACTTGTGTTCATTATGTTCCACACAAGTGTTTTTGGTCCTGCAGAAAAAGTTTCAAGCAGGGCAAAAATTCTTTGTACTACATGCTAAGTATTGTAAGCAGTCTTGAGTTATTAGACAGAATAGTCTCAGTATGACAATTTCTACTTAACATAAAAATCTGTGTGCACCAGGTGCTAACATATGTGCATGTGCTTGTTTTTCTTCAGAAGATGGGCTATCTGTAAAGTTTTCACCACAGTATGAAGGCTGCAGGTAGTATGATCTTTAGCACCTTCAGACCTTGTTTATTTTAAGTGAATAGTCGCTCTTTGGACAAGGTTTGCATTGAGTGTACACTGTTCTTAGCAGATCGTTTGTAATACTCTGTGGTGTATTTCTCATGAGAGTTTCAGTGTCTGCACACAGTGTGGTACAGAGAAAACTCTCCCCATAGAGTGAACAGTGTTAACAATATCCACTTTTTGACTTATATCCACTTCTTTTCTCAATGTAGGCTCTGTGACTGTCAGGTGTTTGATACAGGTAAAGACTGTCCATAGTAGGGCATTAGTTATGTAATAGGGCTTCAGTATCTGGAGGGACCTAGTTTTCCCTTAACAGTTGTATACACATTGAACACCGTGTGAAGGATAGGCTAGCTTTCATTAGTGGTTCATAGTCAACATGAACTCATCTAACCATGAAGTGTATGGTATAGGGTCAATGTTGGACATAACACAAGCTTGCTTTACCTATGGGGGTTGTATGTATGATAGCAGAAATGATTCTTCATGTTTTTCTGAGCTATTTTGCACTTACTTACATAGCTCTAATGCTATACCCGTTTATACATAAATGTGTACAAAAGAAGCTTGGATGAGGTCATCAGCTCTGCTAACTATAACTGGTGAATTTCTGTGTTTTGTTTCAGTTCAACACGTTAATGTTGTCACGTAACAATAACGTTACTTTAAACTTTGTTTTTTTCAGAGAAATTGAAGGTTTTTTTTTTAAACAAATACAGATCTTTTTATCACACCTAACTATAATATTTCAGTGAATTTCTAGGGTTTATTTAAACGTAAAGTAATATTTTATTGCCATAAGTAAAGCCAACCTTTGCCGTGCAGGGCCTTCGGCCATGCGCGGCCGGGGTTTGGCCACAGGACCTTATATTTTTTAAAGGGAAGGGGCCCACATGCCCCCCTCCCGAGCCTTATTAGGCCCTGGGTACCCTATCCCCAGGTCCTTTTTTTTAAAGGGGAGATCGGCAAGTGGCCACCCTCCATAAGCCTTATTAGGCCCTGGGGACCCCATGCCAACAGGGCCTTTTTTTATGAAAGGGGAGGGGCCGCATGGGCCCCCTCCCGAGCCTTATTGGGCCCTGGGGACCCAATCCCACAGGGCCATTTTTTTTAATTAAAGGGGAGGGGGACCACATGGCCCCCCTCCTCGAGCCTTGTCAGGCCCTGGGGACCCCGTCTCCCAGGGCTGTTTTTTTTAATTAAAGGGGAGGGGGAAGTGTGCCCCCCAAACTTTCTTAGGCCATGAGGACTCCATCTCCCAAGTCCACTATGAAAACTACAGAGGAGGGGGGTCTTACGGTCCCCACCGAGCCTTTTCCAGACACCGGGGACCCTGGGGGCAAGGAATCTGCGGCTAGATAAAGTCTCTACCAGATAAAGCGTTACCGAAGGTAAGTAACTTGTTCATGTGATAGAGACTTCTAGCCACAAATTCCTTACCTTACAATAGATCCCCAAGCAGTACCTCTCCGGAGGTGGGTCTGCGAACAGATTAGACCAAGAAGTCCTACAGGACCAAACGGACAAAATGCCCATCACGATGGACCTGACTGTCCTGACAGTAGTGATTGGTGAACGTGTGCAGTGATGCCCACATTGCTGCCTGACAGATGTCCAGGACAGGGACTCTGTGAGGTAAGGCAGTGGTCGCAGCTTTGGCTCTGGTGGAGACAGCATGCAAACCCTCAGGGAGTTGCTTTTTGACCAGTGCGTAGCAGATCTTTATGCAGAGCACTATGCATCATGAGATGGTCCGTGTCTGCACTGCCTTCCCTTTCTTAGCTCCTACATAACATATATAGAGTTGATCATCCACCCAGAACTCTTTAGCTCAATCAATGTAGAACAGCAATGCTCTTTTTGGCTCCACACAGTGGAGTCTCTCCTCCTCCTTAGAAGGATGAGGTGGAGCAAAGAAGGTAGGCAACGTGATGGTCTGGGCTACATCAAAGGATGTCACACTCTTCAGCAGAAAGGAGGCACAAGTCCTGAAACCAGCTTGTCTGGGAAAAGGTGGTATAAGGAGGGTGTACAGAGAGTGCCTGCATTTCACTGACCCTCTTGGCGGATGTAATGGCCACTAAGAAAGCCATCTTGAGGGTTAACAAACATAGTGGGCAGTTGTGCAGTGTCTTGAATGAAGCGCACATGATAAAAAGCAGGACCAGATTTGAGCCCCACTGGGGCATGATAAATGGTTTAGGAGGAAACAAATGTTGGAGATCTTTGAGGAACCTTGTCACAAAAGGTAACTTGAACAAAAAAGGTTGGTCCGGCCAACGCAAAAAGCCGAAATGGTTGATAAATAGCCTTTAATTGTGCCCAGAGCAGAGGCCTGCTGGGCCAAAGACAGAACAAATAGTAAAACTTGGGAAATGGGTGAAGAGAAAGGGTTGATGTCCTTGGATGCACTTCATGCCACAAATTTGTCCCAATGGCAGGCATAGACAGTCTTGGTGGTGGAAGCCTAGTTGCCAGAATAACATCGCAGACTTTAGGAGGAAAGTTGAAAGCTGCCAACTGTTGCAGCGCAATCTCCACGCAAGGTGACGGAGGGTGCACAGGTTTGGGTGCTGGAACCTCCCTTGTTTTTTGCTCCGACAGAGATCCTCCTGAAGAGACAGTCTGACTGGAGGACTGATGCTCATGCTCAATAGCTCAGAATACCGGACTCTTCATGTCCAATCCAGAGCCACAAGAAGGACTTGGGAACGGTCGTTGCAGATCTTCTTGAGAACTCTGGCAGGAGTGGTATTGACAGAAAGGCATACAGGAGGCCGGATCGCCAATCGAGGCGAAAAGCGTCTCCAAATGAGAGCCGCCTTGGAAACGCCAGTGCACAAAACTGCTGACATTGCACATTCTCTGCTGTGGCAAACAGACCTAACCAAGGCTCTCTCCACACCCTAAAGAGACCTTGCCTTACCTCCGGATTGAAACGCTATTAATGATCCGCTAGGCATCGATGGCTGAGTTTGTCCGCCCTGGCATTCAGAGAGCCCGGCAGGTGTTGAACCACCAGGGAAATGTCCTGACATTCCAGCCATGTCCAGAAACGCAGTGCCTCTTGACAAATGGTCCATGACCCCACCCCACCCTGTTTGTTGCAATTCCTCATGGCAGTGGTGTTGTCCATGAACACCTGCACCAGCCTTCCCCTTGTCGAAGGAACAAAGGCTTTCAATTCCAATCGGATGGCCTGGAGCTCTAGCAGGTTGATGCAAAGCTTAGACTCCGCTGGAGACTAGAGTCCTTTGATCTCCACCTCTCCCAGATGCTCACCCAAGCCGAGGAGTTATGCATCTGTCACTACAGTCAACTCTGGCTGGGGGAGGAAGAGGGGTCTTCCCCTGACCCAGTCGTTGTCCATCAGCCACCACTGCAGGTCTTTTGCAGTTCCCTCCGGGATTTGAACCATGTTGGATACCCTTGATGCTGTGCCTGCTGGAACTTCAGGTCCCATTGCAGAGCCCTCATATGCCAACAGGCATGTGTCACAAGAAGGATGCAGGAAGCCATGAGGCCCAGCAGCCTCAGAGTCAGTCTCAGTGAAATCTAGGATAGAGGCTGAAACATTGGTATCATAGTCTGAATATCCTGGACTTGCCGCTGGGGAGGATAGGCCCGAAACTGCACTGTGTCCAGAACAGCCCAGATGAAAGGGAGCGTCTAAGAGGGAGTTAGGTGTGACTTCGGCATGTTTATAATGAACCTCAGCAAAGGCAGGAGGTCCCCCGTAGTCTGGAGGTGGGAGACTACTGCCTGGGGTGAGGTCGCCTTCAGCAGCCAATCGCCAAGGGAGGGGAAGACTGGAACCCCTGACCTCCGCAGATGTACTTCAGAACAAGTTACGTACCTTCAATAACACCTTATCTGGTAAGGACTCAATCTAGCTGCAGATTCCTTACCTTAAAAGTATCCCCATTAGTCAGACTGGAACCAATAGTTTTCAAGCAGTAGCCCTGCATGCTGGTAGTTTGTCCAGTTCGGCTCTGCATCGGTGCAATCCACGCCAGAAGTGGCATACATGGTTCCTAATCAGGTGCCACCACATCACGCTGACGGCAGTTCATTGTTGGACTCCCCACGCCAGGAGCGCGGAGCCACGATGAAAACTGACCACTAGTGTGAGTTGCTAGGGCCCTTTGTAAGGGGAAGTCCTTATCCGTTAATCAGGTCGCAGAGTGGGGAGGATGTAAGGGTCAGTAAGGAATCTGCAGCTAGATAGAGTCTCTACCAGATAAGGCGTCATCAAAGGTAAAAAATGTGTTAATCTGATAGAGACTTTTAGGCAACGATTCCTTACTTTAGAATAGATACCCAACCAATGCTCCTCGGAGGTGGATCTGCAAACCCAACTTAGACCAGAAAGTCCTGCAGGACTAAACAGGAAAAATGCCCTTCCCGACGGACCTGGCTGTCCAGGCAGTAGTGCTTCGTGAACGTGTGAAGTGAACCCCATGTTGCTGCCTGCCAAACATCCAGTACTGGAACTCCATAAGCTAACGCAGTAGTCTTAGCTTTGGCTCTGGTAGAATGAGTGTGCAAGCCCTCAGGTGGTTGCTTTTTGACCAATGCTCAGCAGATTTTTATGCAGACCACAATCCAATGGGAGATGGTTCGTTTCTGCACAGCCTTCATTTTCTTGACCCCAAAGTATCCGACAAAGAGTTGGTCATCCACCTGGAACTCTTTTGTGTGGTGAAGGTTGAATGACAATGCTCTTTTTGGATCCAGACGGTGGATTCTCTTGTCTTCCATAGAAGGATAAGGCAGGGCAAAAAAGGTAGGCAAGGTGACCGTCTGGTCTACATGGAAAGGGATGATTACCCTTGGGAGGAAGGAAGCATGTGTCCTGAGAACCCCTTTCTCAGGATAAAAAGTAGTGTATGGTGGGTGCACCGAGAGAATCCGCAACTCGCTTTCCCTGCTGGCCGATGTAATGGCCACCAGAAAGGCAGTTTTGATGGGTAATAACTGAAGAGGGCAGTTGTGTAATATCAAGGGACGTGCATCTCAGGGAAGTGAGGACCAGGTTCAAGTCCCACTGGAGCATGATGAATGGCTTAGGGGGAAACATGTGTTGCAAACCTTTGAGGAATCTTGTCACCATGGGTGACTTAAATAAGGAAGGTTGGTCCAGCAACAACAAAAATGCAGAAATGGCTGAAAGATAGTCCTTTGGCGGAAAAAGGAAAGATGGTCCTCCGTCAACCGGTCGTAAGTGGGTGTCTTGGGCGGAGGAGCAGCCACAAAGGGAATGGAGCAGCCCCTTTGTACAATATGTAGTACCCAACGGGCTGATGTTATTGACCTCCAGTGTGGAAGGTGATGGCATATCTTGACCCCACTGGATGCCCACGATGGTAGGAGGGCAAACTAAAGAGGCTTGGAGGCCGTGGCTGCTTAGGCCACAAAAAGGTGTGGACGCTTGTTGCCCGTGGTGGCTGAGAGTTGGCAGTTGGAAACCCCTTCCATGGCCACGAAAGGCAGACTTGGGTTGGCGAGGGGTCATATAGAGGTCGAAGGACCTGGCCATAGTCCTGGAGTCCCTAAAGCGCTTTAGCGATGAGTCCGCCTTCTTTCCAAAGAGACGGGAGCCGACAAAAAGGGTATGTCCGTAAGCAATGCTTGAACATCCCCGGAAAAGTCAGTAGTCCTCAGCCAGGCGTGGCGCCGAATGGCCACCGACAAAGAGAAATCACCCTGCCGAGCAAGTCGGTTGTGTCCAGACCACAACAGATGGCAAACTTTGCTGCATCTCTCCCGTCAGCAACACCCTGAGTGAGTATGGCTCAGGCCGCCTCCGAGACCATTGGCAGTACTTGCGCAACTGAGTTCCAGATCGTGTTGGAGTAACGGCCCAAGAGGCATGCAGTGTTCACCAACTGCAGTGCTAGGCTGGCAGAAGAGAACATTCTCTTGCCAAATGTATCCAGCCTCTTGGATTCCCTATCCAGTGTAGTGGAAGAGAATGCACCAGGGTTAATTCTGAAAGTGGAGGCCTGGACCACCAAGCTCTCTGTAGTGGGGTGCTGGGTGAGGAAACTGGGGTCCCCCAGAGCAGAGCGGTGGCGACGGGCAATTGTCCTGTGCATAGAAGCCCCTGTGCAGGGCTTGGACCAGGATGTCAGTGACAGCTTTACTAAAGGGAAGTAAGGGTTTGGAGGGGGCAGCCCCCGGTTGAAGCACAGGGCAGCTAAAGTTCCAAAACCTATGCCGCCCTACACACCACCATAGCAAAAGAGGCCCCCTCCTCCATTGCCACAGTAGGAGGGGAGACCAAGCCAGTGTCAGGTGAGGTGTCTAACCCCTGGCATCCACCAGATTGTCATACGAGGTGTCCTCAGTATCATCCAATAGGTGGCGATATTCATCCGGTTCACCTTACCCCTCCCATTCATCCCCTGTATCAGGTAGGCCAAAGACAAAGGGCCCTGGCTCTGACCCAGCAGGCATGGCTCCGGAACCGGCGTCGTGGGATGCCGCTCCTGCTCCTTGTCGGAGTTGAGGATGATTGGGATGCCGTCATTGATGGGCATCAGCGGCGCCGGGGGCGTCACCCCAACACCGCGCACCGGAGAAGGTCTTAGTCTTGCTGGCGGTGCCACTTCTGATCCAGCACTGGATACATGGGGCCCGCTGGCCGGAATCCAGTGGGGGCCCCTCCCAAATGCATGGGCCTAAAGGCGTTTCATAGGGGTCGGGCAGTCCAAAAATACAGTGCATGGCCTTATACTTACGTAGTATGCAGAGGTCGCTCCAGAAAAATCAAGGAAACACTGAAACGACTCTGGTTGGGGTTCCGCGGAGGCACAGGGCCTGGAGTGCAGACGCAACCTCGTCTCGTCCGAAGATTTGGATAGACGGGGAGAAGTTGAAGACCTCTTCAACTTCTTGGATTTCTTTTTCTTGTGAGGCTTTCCTAATGACAACTTCGACCAGGACGACGACCATAGTGTCCAGCTCCACAAGTGGTCCTGGGACCTTCCAAGTGACCTGGATCTTGATCGTTGCTGGGAGCCTGATGTCGGACTAGGAGCTTGAGGGAGTGCTCCCTCAGAGTCTTCAGGTGAATGGCGCAGCAATCCTTCTAGGCATTTGTGTCATGGTTTTACTCGATAAACAAGCAACCATATCTCAACCGGTATTATTGAAAAGGCTGATTATCAAGCATGCACAAAACATTGCAGGAAGACAAAATAAGGAGACTCAACGAAGATTTTTAGATGTGCCAAAGGCATCATATATTTGAAAAAGTACAGGCAGGGGTAATGGAAATTGGAAACAGTTGTATCAGTACTGTAAGCAATGGTTGCGTAGGTAACCCAAAAACTTTGTGCACGCAAGTGCTCGTGACACTCAAAGGTGAACGGCGCAGGTGACAAGTGAAGAAAAACAGCGATGGCGCAGAGTGAGAAAGTGACAAAAATATATATTCATGGGCAGTTGTGGTTCGTAGTCAATTATTTACATACATTTTTGCAAATTGGTAACATTTTTTAGTGAACCACAGAGAAAGGCGCCGGAGGTTGCGCTGGTATGTCGATGGCGTTTCGATCCTATCGATTGAGGATCATCATCAGGACCGGGTTACTGAATGAGTGTGCGGAGGGTAAAGTGCAAGGAGGAAAGGTCCGTGGGCTGGAGAAACTTCAGCAATGGTAGTAAAGAAGGCGATGGCGCAGTCCGGTCAAGAAAGATCTGGGGGTGGAGGTGACAGTGAAAGTCCACTTGGTATGCAGATAAATCGGGGCCCTGGGAGGGGTCCACCGAGGGCAAGCGCAGCCCGGTTCACGTAGAATCCAGGGGCCACAGTGGCGATATGAGTCCAAGGCGTCTGTGATCTATACAGGGCCCAGGGGTGGATCCCTCATTGCTCAGGACCGGGAGGCGAAGGACGGTCGGCGATGCCGTGACCTATATTTGAAGGTGCACCCGGAGCCGAGGACGGCCAATTGCCGGTGTGCCATGCCTGGGTCGGGTTGCCGGATCCGCAGGATGCCGTCACGTAGTGATAGGCTGGGCACCATATACAGCCAAACTGGGGATCTGTCACAGACATCTGTCACATGGTTTGAAACCAGCCGCTTTCTTGGGAGACATCCCTGCCACACCAGGAGAAAGGATTTTATCTCAAAAGTAGTCAACAAAATGTGATAAAAAGCCAGTCAAAACGTGCCTGGCGTGGAAAGGAAACAACTGACATCAGCGCGCCGAGGTGACACCTATTTAGGTACCGCATACGTCACTTCTGGTGCTGATGATGCCAAAGCAGAGCCCAACGACGCCTCCTACCAACGCGCAGGGGTACTGCTCAAAAAATTCCAGATCCAGTCTGACGCATGGGGATAATTCTAAGGTAAGAAATCTGCGGCTAGAAGTCTCTATCAGATACCACTGCCATCACTTTGGTGAACACCTGAGGAGCACTGGTAAAGCCGAAAGAGAGCACAGCAAACTGAAAGTGTTCTTGGCCCACCGTGAACTGCAGGTAACGTCTGTGGGCAGGCAGGACGGGGATGTGGAAGTATGCACCCTGCAAGTTCAATGCTACCATCCAGTCACCAGGATGGTTGCACAGTGTTCCCTGTAGATGCAGTGTCAAGTGTGGGGGTTGGTTACCGGATTGGTGGCCAACAAGCCTTGACAGCGGTAAGCACAGCAAAAAGGTAGTGGAGCTTCACTGGAACCGGGGGAGTGAGGCAGCAGCCTGAAACTTCGGGGCAAGCGAGACTGCAACTCCCACAATGTACTGGACCACCTGGATTTGCGTGATCCCACAGAAGGCCCATTGGCCAGCGATTCTTTGGATCCAGTGAGTGTTTTTGCCTGCAGTTTGCAGGGGACTAGTGCTACTTGTCCATGGGAGTCTGAGGGTGCTTCTGGCATCCACAGGGGTCCCCCTCTTTGGGAGTGCCGAGTTTTAGCAAAGAAAGAGGCCTGTTCACTCAGTTCCAAGTCTGCTGTCACAGGGACAAAGTATCCCTCTTTTGCTTTGGGGCTGTGATCAAAGCCCTGTTGTCGGCAACACAGGTCTTCTCTTGGTCCTTCCTTGAGGCAAGTTGTTCAGATCTGAGGATCTGGTGTCAGGGGCGGTCCCTTAAATCCTAGATTTAGGGAAGTTAGGGGTATTAGAGCTAGAAGCCAATGAGCAGCTAGTCCCTGCAGCTTGTCTGCCCTGAGGTGACCACATCCAGGGATGTAGGTCACCTTTTCTACCCAGAAACCTCTATTCTGCCACTCCTAAAGGTGGCAGAAATCAAATTGTGGTGTACAGACCAGGCTGCTCCCCTTGGAGGTGTGGCCAGCCTTTTGGCGGTGTACACCTCCCTTCATAGCTAAGTTCCCACCTGTCTGGGTGCAATTGTGCCTGGGGCAGGGGGAGGACTGTTTCCTCCACTGGAAGTCAGCCCTGATGCATATCAGAGGCGGTGCAGGATTTGAAGCTCACCGCCTTGATGTGCCACTTCACTAGCCTGCTTGGGAGCAGGGAGGTGTGACCTTCCTGCCCAAGGCTTTGTTCCTGACTCCTGGGAGTGATCACACTGCCTGGCAGGAGGTCAGAATCCTCTCTTGGCTGAAGCAGGCATGAGAAAGCACTGGCTGGTCAACCAGAACACAGTGAAGCTGGGGCAACCAGGTGGGCAGCCTCTAAGGTCACCACCTGGGTGCCTGCCACGTCACCTAGGGCACTAGATTCATGTCAGGGGTGAGAAGGCATATTGTTTGATACCAAACATGATATATTTCAGCGGTACCATAATGGAGCTGCCAACCTCGAGAATGCCCAGGTGGCAGCCCATGTTATCATAAGGACGGCTAAAACGTATAGTAGTTTCCAATGGGGAACGCCTCTATAGAGATATATAGGCTTGCACTTATCTGCCCTCACCTTTAATATACTGCACCCTCCCTCCTGGGCTGAGGAGGCCTACCTTAGGGGTGCCGGACCTATATTACAGGTAGTGCATTTGACTGTGCCACACATGGTGAGGGCACAGTCGACTTCAAGCAGTTTGCATGGCTCCTGCAGTCTGCAATGGCAGGCCTGCTGTCAGTAGTTTGCTTGGGTTGCCCAGGGTGGCACAAACCGCGCTCCAGCCCTAGGGACCCCTTTACCACCTATGCCCTGGGTACCCCTGGTACCATATACTAGGGACTTTGTCTTGTGGATTGTTACCTGCCTTGTTATGTTGGCCTAGGCCTGGCTGCCATGATGCTTTTCTTTGCGCACGTTACACTGAGCCCGGCCTCCCTCGCTCTTTGCTCGTGCCAGGTTCTTTTGCACTGTCTGCCTTTTCTGTTGTTCACCTTTTGGGCTCAGTCTGCACAAACATGTACAAGGTCACATAACAATGTATTTTGGTTCTTCCTGATATGGCCAGTCTCGCGCACCCAGACATAACATTAGGTGCATTTGCCATGAAGAATTTTGTGTGCTTTTAATACTGCAGTTTACTAGCGCTTAGGACACTTGGAGAAATCCCTTTCAGTGAGAAGAGCTATGATGTCCTGCTGATGTAATTCTGCATCTAGAGACTGAGGTATGGGGGTTCGCTAGTCAAAGCCCAGAGGTCTTCTATTATTATAATAAACTATCTTACTGCAAGGGGAGGGTGGTAATGTTATTTATACGTTTATCCACTGAGCTCTGAGATGCTTTCCCCGTTTGTATTCTATGGAATTGTAACCATGCTGCTTATATTAGTCATATGCATTATGCTATTAGTACTGACACGTGTACTGTACATTAGAGCACGTAAGTTGGAATAAACATTTTAACCTATCCAGTGTCTCTTACTACGCACCTTGTGGACAAGTACGAGTGAGTGACGAAAGAGTGTTCTTGCTTCTGCGAGTCCTGAGATAAAGATACCGTGTTCTGGGTTGTCCAAACATTAGTACTTGGGTGCTAATGGGATGCTAAGCTAGTTGGGTTGGGGTTTTTGGGTGCTACGGTATATGGTGGCAAACCACTGTATTCCGGGGTCCCATTTTCCTGTGCATAGCTCTGTGTATGTGCAGAAACCTTATGACATGGCGCGACCACCGTGGGGCAGCTTATCTGCGAGACGCTTGAGTAGTACTTGTGCTTGTCCACAAACCCCTCGCGTACGCTTCCGGAGGCGTATGTGACGGTGATACCTCCTATATTAAATGTTTTATAGGTTCTTTCAAGCTTGAAGTTATTAAAAAAGGTTACATAAAAAGCCCATTTTGTGCTCCCTGTTAGGTTGTCGAATATAATTGTTTAGTCATGGCTGGTGTGGCGATAGCTGCACATAGTCGAGGAGCACTCCGAGACCACTTAGCTGTGTATGGAGTGCCCGATACTGGGGTCGAGTTGGTCTTTGTGGTTCAAGCCGATCCGGCTTATCACTTTGAAGTGTTTTACACTTGGATCACTTTTGAGGCGGTGGATGCAGGTGATAAGCTGTTTCATGAATATAAGCCCACCGCTATTCCTGCTGCCTATCGACCCTATACTGCTCTTGAAGTGCCTCTCACGGCTTGGCAGCACCGTGTTTGGTTCAATGGCGCCCTACCACAACCAACTACCGCAGTTCGTTTAGGCCCCTTGTCAATTCAGGGGCCACTTGGCCTGTATTGGCCGGGTATACCCCGCATCCAAATTATCTGGCATTACCGCTATGGAACTGCGCACTATGCATACCGAACTGGTGCGAGTGCATCGAGCCTTGGTGACATACGTTACAGGTAGCCTCCATGGAGCTGCTCCTGTAGTCGCAGGCCAACCAGCTATTGCTGCTGGAGTGACTATAAGTCCTGTCATGGTAAATTCTGTGATGGGCAAACGTCCACAAAATAAGGACGACTATCCTTACTGGCTTGCAGAAAAGTTCGATCAGATAGAAGCAGTGTTTCCACATACGTCCCCAGTGGATAAACATCGCATCCTTACGATAAGTTTGCCAAAAGACATAATCCCCGATTTGACAGCATGTGAAAACTGGGGTAAGGTATTCGCAGCAGTTTATTCAAAATGTTTTGGAACTCCTTCCATGACGGTTCTACCCTCTGTAATTAAAAAAGTACAGGATGAACATGGCCCTGAAGCGGCTGTGGAATTAGGGATGAGACTAGTGGGAGTGTTTGATGTAGTAGCAGAGCTGATCCTTGGAAATGTCAAGGGCGATGCTATGAACTTTCAAGTAGCGAATGCTTTGGCTTTGGTCCCAGAGTTGGACAGGCCTCGCGAATTACCGAAAATAATAGCCCGGGCTTATAAAACAATTGGAAGAAATAGCCTAGGCAACAAGCCTTTTGTAAAAATGCAAACTCAATCGCAAACACAAGTTATACAAACAAAAAGTGCATCTGAGAAAGATGATAAACCGGTCTTCACTAAAAAGAGTTGGAGACAGAAAAAACAGGGTAAGCAACAAAAGAAGCCGGGGTCGAGAGGCGCTTCCCCAGTTTCGGTTTCTTCTGAACGTACTTATGATTTACGTGATAGGTCAAGGATTAAATCACCAGAAAGGTTTCAGAGCTCTGATACGCGTTCTCCTCGTTCTTCACAGGCCCAGACGTCGTCACAGGCTGGTGGAGGAGGACGGCAAGATAGAGGAAGGGGCCGAGAGGCTCCCAGGAGCGAGACCAACCTCGACAACAAGTCAGAGGGAAAGCAGAAGATTTTCATCTTCCTCGACCGCAATTTCAGAAGAAAAAGGTTGCCGCTGTCACAGCGAAATATGCCTCAGACCGTGAGAACGAGACTCCAGAATTGGACGTGGGCAGTGACCCTCCTAGACAGCGCCGCGGAAGTTACCATAGTGCGGGAGGCGCTACGTCCTCATATGGAGGCGACAGCAACTGAAACATTCGTTACTGTAGAGACAGCTGACACGAGAGTGGCACCCCTGACAGACTATATAATATAGTCATACAAATTGAAGGTGACATACCGCGTGAAATAAAAGGGATTTTTTGGGAAAATCTAACCTCTTCATATGACATTTTGTTAGCAGAGGTGGATTGGCCACCCCATTCGTTTTAGCTGCACATAAAGGAGAGGAGGTAATCCTTCCAAGCTTATCAAGGCATGTCCCAAAGGACAAAGCTGAAGCACTTGCAGCTGAGTGGGCTGTGTACCTGGCACCAGCGTTATACCGCAACCATGTGGGATGGGATGAAGAATCACCTCCTCATGCAATACCTTTGCGGTCACTACCGCAGCCACAACCCCAATATCCCATAAAACGGCAGGCAAAAGGCCCCGTCTCCGAAATTCTGACACAGTTGGAATATCAGGGAGTAATTGAACCATGCGTATCACCTATGAACAATCCCCTTTTCGTGGTTTCTAAACCCGACGGATCGTACCGCTTAGTTTTGGATTACCGGCATTTAAATACTCATTGTCGGAACTTTGCGGTGCAAAATACACACAGTTCTGCGCTTGTAGACAGTCTTGTTCGTAAAAAATACAAAACGACACTTGACCTTTCAAACGGTTTCTACACGCACAACCTAGCCCCGGAGAGTGGTCAATGGACCGCATTTACATCCGGTGGTAAATTATTCCAGTTCCGGCGATTACCCATGGGCTATAAAAATAGTCCGGGTATATTCGCCGCCCGTGTTGTTTCTTTGTTAAATGACATTGATCAAGACGCATGTTCGTACGTAGATGACATCTATCTGACGGACGACGAATTATTTCAGCATTTGTCCCGTGTGGACCGCATTATTCTTGAATTTGCGGAGCAGGGTTACAAATTTAACTTTGCTAAATCACACATTGCTGAATTTACAGTTCTGTTCTTGGGCTATGAGCTCAACAACGAAGGTAAGGGCTTAGCCCCCCATTTCTTGGAAAAATGTGCACATTTGTGCCCCCAAATACTCTGAAGAAACTTCAGTCTTTGCTGGGTTTCTTGAATTTCGGGCGTACTTACATTCCCGAATATGCCCAGCGTATCAAGCCTTTGTATGCTTTGATACAACCTACTTATTCAAGGTCTTGCTGGCTGCCTGAGCATACCTCAATTCTGCAGTCTTTGCAGACAGACCTTTTGGAGTCTAAATATCTTTTGACTCGTGATAACCACACAAACCTGGTGATTAGAATAATTCCGGGGCGGTGGGATTCACCTATTTAACCTTTAATGAAGGTGATACAGTACCTATCGCATACAAGTCACATCTGTACACTTCCGCTGAATTGCGCTTTACATCTGTTGAAAAAGTTCTGACTGCAGTGCAAATGGCGATTCTAAAAGAACGCGCACTGGCACAGGGAAAGCGGATTCTGGTGGTAACACCCTGTCCTGCCCTGGAGGCAGTAACAAAGGCAAGTGTACCGAACTCAAAAGCAATGCATCCCCGTTGGATACAATGGGCTACATCTTTGACGTCTTCGGACGTCACTTTTGTTTTTGATTCTTCTCTTCAGACTCAGGAGTTTTTGCAGTATGAATTCGTTCATCCTCCTCCTTTGTTTTTACTACCGCTTGAGGATTACAAATGTGTGATCTACACAGATGGTTCGGCGCAACCGGCCACTGGGTCCAAGCACGCTTATTCAGCTGCATGTGCTATTGTTGCGGGATCCTTTGTGGATGGCAAGTTCAAATCCACTGTAGTGCACACACGCACACTTGGGGATAGTACCGCACAATTGGCCGAGCTGCATGCATTACTACTTGCACTTGAGTTCGCTTCTCAGGATGAGACCACTCTTATTGTATGTGATTCTTTTTACTGTGTACAATCTTACAATGACAATCTGTTTTTCTGGTCGAAAAACGACTACAAGGACGCAAAAGGAGCACAATCAAGCATAAAATGCTTTGGGTTCGAGTGGCAGAATTGCAACAACGTCTGCCCCTCACACAGGTGGTTCACACCTTAGGCCATCAGCGGGTGGGCGCACACGCTATTGGTAACGATCTGGCAGATGAGGCTGCCCGTTCAGCAGTAGTCACGTGTTCAGTAGCAGCGGTTACCAGGTCCATGTCTAAAATAGACCCTGTTATATTAGCAGCTATTGCTGCAACCAAGGAAGGTAATAATTACCCTACAGGTTTCCCTTCCAAGTATTCTTACACATTAAGTCCCGATCAGGTTCCTTATGTAACTATACCTGACGTTGGAGATCGGCTGATCCCCAACGCGGACCGCAGGAGTGCCTTGATATCAGCTGCACACGAAGGCATGGCTTCTGCTCATGCAGGTGTGTCAGCTACGGTTTCCATCTTGCAGCAGCGTTATTGGTGGCGTGGGTTATATAAAGACACTCGTGCTTTTGTGCTTTCTTGCGACGTTTGTCAACAGATTAAGCCTTCCACGGTAACACGTCCACCACAAACACCGCTCTGCATTGCTAACAGACCCTTTGGGTGTGTTTACTTGGATCACTGCGGTCCATTCTCATCAGACACTGCCTATAAATACATCTTAGTGGCAGTGGACTCGTGCACACGGTTTCTCTGGGTCTGGCCACAACGGAGTGCTGACGCCCGAAATGTAATCAGGGATTTGCGTGTCTTTGTGGGAATTTTCGCATGCGGCACCTTCCATTCGGACCAAGGTCCAGCGTTTGCCTCTAGGGCTTACAAGGATGCAATGGCTTCGCTTGGGGTGCGGGTGAAATTTTCGTCTCCGTATAGGCCTGAGGGCAACTCTATCGTTGAACGAATGAACCGTGACTTAAAGCAATCCTTAACAGCTAGGGTTATAGGTACTGGCAGGAACTGGCTGGCCCATTTGTATACCGTTCAACGTGCACTTAATAATCTCCCTAGAAGACCTCTGGGTGGGCGGACCCCATACGAAATGCTCTTTGGCATAAGAATGTTTGTGCCTGACCTTGAGGGTCCAGACATCGCGGCGCAATCCGCCAAGTTTGATGTAGATAACCATTCTGCTATGTTACAGGACTTACAAGAAGCCCGAGACAAACTTGCAACTACACATTTGCCTTCAGCCACAGATCCTGCGTTGCAGATTCCGGTAGCCGGCTGGCTTCCAAAGGTTGGAGAACTGGTTCGAGAGAAGGTTGAAAACAAAAAAGAATTCGGCCCCTCTTTTCGTGAACCGGTTCCAGTTCTTGGCTTGAAGGGAACACGTACAGTCATTTTACCACCGCTTCCTGGTCGCAAAGAAAACAGATACATCTCAGTTGAAAATGTCAAGCTACAGCGCCTGGCCGATCCTGAATAGTGTCACACCAGCGGTCTCTTGTCCTGCCATTTATCGGACATATGTTCGTAGACCCATCTACACGAACGGTCGCTGATGCTGTAATTGAGATGGTTGATTTGCCTGAATCCTCTACTTTGCCTGAAACTATAATTGATCCCCAACTCTCCACCAACATCGACGAGGACGAGTATACTTATCCTGCATCTGAATCGGTGGCGCATCAACCAACAACGCCACTTGGCCCGGCTCGTTATTCCTTTGATTCGGATTCCACATCTTCAAAAGTCCCATCCAAGTTCAGTATTTTTGTATCCTGGTTTAGAGACAATTTTTTGATTCCACCCTGGACATACCTCTGGTTGGTACTTTTCTTGATATTTTTGTTCATGTCCATTGGCTTTGTCACAGTGTTTTTTCTACTAATTAATGGTCACTATTTACCTGAACGCTCTGCTGTAGACTCTGTTTCTGGAACTTTGGCTCCTCATTCCTCGTCTCACATCATGAAGCGTGACCACACATTTGTGAACATTTCAGCCTTCCCAGTTGCTGATGGCATCGTATGGGATGCAGTGAACTATCAAATCCATGGTCCGACGGAAATTATTAATGTACCTAATGTCCTTCGTGTTTCAATGGGTGATGTAGTACAAAATAATATTCATTCTGATGATTGGGATGTGCATGCCGTTGAAGCTTTGTTTGCCGATTTAAAATATTATGCATCTTTTAATGCTGAAGATTTATATATGAATTCTGCTAATTATGCCGATTTGTATTGTTACCAACATTGGGGTAATCATTTTCTCCATAAGCCCAGTGCCCTGCGTAGTTCTGTTAACTATACCCAATGGGAACATTGTCCAAACCCCTTGCCAGGTAGCTCTCAAACTCTTCGAAATAAGTTTAATTATTTTACTGATTTTAATCGGTCGAACCCTGCATCCTATTATTTTAGACTAAATAACACATCAACTCAGAAAATTATGTTAACACACACCAAATTGCTTTATTCAGGTTCCTTTCTAAGTGCCTTAGCTGTGGGTGGTTATGAGTACTGGGATAATACAGTGGATTTAAAATCTATTTGGGGCTCCAAGCCATGGCAGGTACAGGGAACCGAGGCGTTGCATCGTGCGTGCCTCATCCCTACCCAAATTATGTTCCTAAATGCTTCCATCTATCAGACTACATGTTGGGGCTTAGCAACCACTAAACAATTGAATACGCCATCAATACCATCCCTGTCGAGTTTTCCAAATGAAAGCTCACGATTCAATCTGTCCCTCGTGTCCCTGCAGGCAATGTTACAAAATAATTCGTTTAATGTTTCTGAGCTGGTTCAGTCACCCTGGTTAGTATGGCCTATATCATCTAATGCATGTCAAATGCGTTTTCATGATACTGGTGCTAGCTACACACAGAATAGGCCTGATCCGAGGTTTACTGATGCCCGTACTGTCACTACATACTCTGTTGGTAAATTATGCAAACAATGGCTGCAACATTCGTCCCTTGATTCTGTTAAACAACATTTGTCCCTCCTTACAGGCAATATTGATCTGTCCGACTTTGTTTTGGGACCTCGTGGTCCCCGACCTAAGAGATTCATTTATGAAACGTATAATGAACTCTGGAAGCTATCACAAATGGAAGCTGCTTCCCGTCTTCGGGAAATAGATCAAGCAAATATGGAAAAGGTGCTTGCTGTTGTTGACAATAGTATTAATACCCTGTCTTCTCGCATTTACACTTTAGAGAATATTGTGTCCTCTGTTGTTGATATTGTACAAGATGATGTTTCTGTGTTATATCATGGTCAGAATCAATTGCGCTCAGTTATGCAGTTTGCATGGACTTTACAAACACTTAAGTTAGGTAAAGTGCCTTGGCATTTTTGAACACCTCTGCCTTATTTCTACCTTTTAACTTAACTGACAAACAGCAATTTATGTCCATGAAGGATGCAACTTACACTCTATTACATATCGAAAAGGTGGATCCTTTGCCGTTCTCTGTTGCAGAACTCGATTCTGCTGTATGGCTAGTCCATGGGGTTATAGCTTTACCATTTTCCTTGTTTGAATTTGACTCGTGCATGAAACATTATCCTGTGGGCCGTTACCGGCCATTGGGCAGTGCTTTCCTGCATGAACTCTGGTCCTTGCCTTTCATGTATAAATGCCTTCGGGACGGCAAGGAAGTCTTTCTCACGGGGAGTACTGCGACTCGACTATAGGTCATTCGCTTATTTGTAAACACATTAAATTGCATGGCTCATGCAGCGTTTCCTCTCCTAATCTTGCTTGTGTGCTGAAAGGTATTCCTGCTCCTGTTATTTCACCTACTTTCACTCTCCTTTCCAATGGTAGTTATTTACTTTTAAATAACGAAAACTGTTGTGGCCTGCAGGCTGGCATTCCTTACATTGTAACAGTTTCGCACAGGGTTGTCTGCTGCAAAAATGTGCTGTTTCCTCCCCCTCATGGCAAGGTTGATATCTCTATTTGGCCTTCCATCCCTACCATGGAAGCAGATTTCAATAGACTGAGCAGAATAAAGGCACTATTATTAAACGAGGAAGTTATGCTCACGTCCGCCCGGGAGACATTCATTCTCCAGGTGGCGAGTACCCACAGTGAAATACAGGCCCTTTTAAACACTAATCTCCCCCAACATTTTGGGGAGTTAATACATCGTATTTTTAACGCATCTAACACTGAAGGCCTAGTACACTTTTTTAAGGTCGTGGGGTCGGGCTTGGTGTCCTCCTTCCAGACTATTTTTGGTGTCATCCCGGCTTTCATACATTCTATATTTTCCAGTGTCTTTGGCGGTTTCCCATTGATCCTCGCTTTAGCGGCTGGTGTCTTGCTCTTAATTTGCTTTCTGCGCAATGGCTGCTCCCCGATGGGACCTGCTCGATCCAGAACGCCTCCAGCTGCTCCGTGAGCGCCTTTTGGCCGGTTTTGGTGTCTTGCCATTGGCGACACTGAGTGTGTCATATACTCTTTCATTTCGCTTTGCGTATTTCACTTGCGTGCAACCTGTGATGACTTGTGTCCGCTGTCCTTTCACCTGGACTCTGGATTATTGCCTCTCCAATTCGTCATTGTCTGTTCCGGATTTTGTTCAGTTGATGGGTCCCTTAGAGGCCCATGAGCAGGACTGTTCCGTCGCTGGCTGTATGGCGCGTGCGGCTGCACTGGGGATTTTGGCGCAATGGGATATCTGGGCGGCTGCCCAGGATCTCCTACAACGAAGCTGTTTCAATTATCACGCAAGCTGTCCCGCATTGCTTCTGGATGCTCCCTTTGCTGAGGAGCATTCCTGCTCTTTGAACTCATGGATTGGATGGCATCTATGTTTTTTGACGATTCCAATGATGAACTCTTGGAGGGTATGGCTTTTTTCTGCACTTTCACTTTCATGGATTGACCTGCCCTTCGCCGTTTGGGCGCTCCCTGTGCTCCGACGTCTGTTTTCTCCTCTGATGGGCCTCTGTCCTGGCCGCTGGACTGACCAGGGGAGGGTGTCTTGTGGATTGTTACCTGCCTTGTTATGTTGGCCTAGGCCTGGCTGCCATGATGCTTTTCTTTGCGCACGTTACACTGAGCCCGGCCTCCCTCGCTCTTTGCTCGTGCCAGGTTCTTTTGCACTGTCTGCATTTTCTGTTGTTCACCTTTTTGGGCTCAGTCTGCACAAACATGTACAAGGTCACATAACAATGTATTTTGGTTCTTCCTGATATGGCCAGTCTCGCGCACCCAGACATAACATTAGGTGCATTTGCCATGAAGAATTTTGTGTGCTTTTAATACTGCAGTTTACTAGCGCTTAGCACACTTGGAGAAATCCCTTTCAGTGAGAAGAGCTATGATGTCCTGCTGATGTAATTCTGCATCTAGAGACTGAGGTATGGGGGTTCGCTAGTCAAAGCCCAGAGGTCTTCTATTATTATAATAAACTATCTTACTGCAAGGGGAGGGTGGTAATGTTATTTATACGTTTATCCACTGAGCTCTGAGATGCTTTCCCCGTTTGTATTCTATGGAATTGTAACCATGCTGCTTATATTAGTCATATGCATTATGCTATTAGTACTGACACGTGTACTGTACATTAGAGCACGTAAGTTGGAATAAACATTTTAACCTATCCAGTGTCTCTTCCTACGCACCTTGTGGACAAGTACGAGTGAGTGACGAAAGAGTGTTCTTGCTTCTGTGAGTCCTGAGATAAAGATACCGTGTTCTGGGTTGTCCAAACATTAGTACTTGGGTGCTAATGGGATGCTAAGCTAGTTGGGTTGGGGTTTTTGGGTGCTACGGTATATGGTGGCAAACCACTGTATTCCGGGGTCCCATTTTCCTGTGCATAGCTCTGTGTATGTGCAGAAACCTTATGACAACTTATAAGGGAGTCAAGTCTTTGACAATTTTGGATTACCAAGTCGAATATAACAGTTTTGGGAGAGAGCACAGGCACTGGGGTCTGGGCAGCAGACTCCAGTGCACTATCAGGGTCATACCCATCAGCATTTGGAGCAAGAAGTGGGGGGTGACCATACAAAAAGGGGCACTTTCCTACTGATCTTTAGGATGAAAATGACAATTTAAGAAATGTTTGTTTAATGATCAAAAATGTGTCCACTATATTTTGGATACCAGTCAAGGAATTAAGTGAGACATCTATGAACACAGAGTAATTATTCTTGAAACAGGCAAATAAATAATTTAAGAAAAATCTAATTAATTCCCAAACACAATTCTGTTTTTGTTCTCGAGTTTCTGAATGCAGTGGGTCACATCCCTCTAATGACAGCCATAGGGGTTGCACTTGGGTGTATTTTCAATGGACAAATTAATTCACAATCTCTAAGCCCGCCCTTTTACATGATATTATCTAGTTACAAAAATATGACTGCAGCTATCTACAGACCAAGACCAAGCAACTGAGTCATTGATGGAAGTCCTTCAACGTACAATTGTCATGTTATCAAAAGCTAACGTTCCTGTGATTCTAGAAAATCAAATGTCACTCAACTTCCTTGTTATCTTACCTATCAAAAATAAAGTTTTCAGTTGTAAAACCCTCAGAATGATAAAGAAAAATCTGATAAGCCCAAAAACGCTTTAATACGTTAGAAGTTATCTCTTACACGGAGCACTTACAATTCAACGGTCGGTGCTGTCTTGCATTGGGAATTTACATCAGGAGAGCAATCATCACTCAAACAACTTTAATAGTGGGATTTAAAATCTTCCTCTAACAACTTGATTCACTGCCTAAACAACTACACAAAGATATGATTAATGTTGTATGGAATCAAATATCAAATTTCCGTGACCCAGAAGTGAATAATCAGGAAATTTTCATTGTACAATTTTATCCTGCCCTTATAAACTTAACTCTTGCTTATTGGTTTCATCTAGTTGTAGGAAATTGCTTTGTATAAACAATGTTGCTATTGAAGATATTTGCAAAGCCTCAGGTGTATTTAGGTTATTCAAAAGGCTATTTAATTTACTATTAAACTAGACCTGGACAAGGGCACATGAACTGCAAGAAACCCTCTGTGATGCTGTGAATATTTCCATTAAGTATGTATGTGGTGTTTCTATAGCTCAAACCTATCCAAAAGGCAGCAAAGCGCTGAACAGTGTCAATGATAAGCGTAAGAGTAAATGACTGACTGGAGAGGCAGCGGATTAATGGACTGTTAATGCATTGTGACATTGTGTTTTCATAAAGCGGTGCATCTTCAACTCTTTCCTCAATTGAAGCAGCATTGGGGCTGTCCAGATGGATACGAGATGTTGCTCCAGTTCCTGGGTGCATAGATGCAAAATCAATTTGTGGAGTTTATTTGTGTGATCCTGTGGGAATTTGTCACAGTCACCATAAATCCCACAAAGTCACCATGTTAGGTCAGAATTAATGCTGAAAACTTCCACTTTTCATGTTCACCTCTGACTGCACCCGACCTGCAGCCGTGATGGGACTGTTCCTGTAGCCTCAATTGTGCTAACAATGCACCACTGTAGCTGTAGTTGGCTCATTCGTGTTTCTTACCCTGAACTGCACCCTCAGGGCAGAGGTGGGTGTGGCGGACACTGGAGGGTCAAAATTACTATTCCAACTTCAGTCCTGGAATATTTGGGAAAAGAGCAATTTTGCCCAAAATATTCCAGGAGGCTTATTTAGTTTTTCAACTCCAGTCCCGGAATATTTTGGGGAAAGTTATACATTTCACAAGTATTTTTAGGAATGGCTGAAAAGTAGTTATTTTGAATGGCAGAAAATGCTGCCTGAGGGCGCAGCTCAGGGCAAAAAACTAGTAATACCCTGTAGATGTGTCCTGCCAGGCTGAAGTAAGATTGAAACTTCCCTAAGTGTCTCCCTATCAAATTCCCCCTTCACAGCCTTGTCAGAGATGAGGACAGAGGGGATCGGGAGGGGTCACCATCGAGTTCTGGCAGCTCCACGAACACTGTGTGGGCGGAGGCAGCTGCGGCCCTTCGCAGCAACAGGAAAGCCGCGGCTCGGGTTTCCTTCCTGAGCAAGACGGCAATTAGTCCTGGCAGCATCGGCAGTACGGCAACAGGATTGCCTACAACGAAAGGAAGGAAAGAAGCACAGAGAAGGAACCGTAACATAAGCAGTGGGCGCATGACTCCGGTAAGTGATCGAGCTGAGCGAGGT
The DNA here is from genome assembly GCA_963921515.1 of Calotriton arnoldi. Taxonomy (NCBI): domain Eukaryota; kingdom Metazoa; phylum Chordata; class Amphibia; order Caudata; family Salamandridae; genus Calotriton; species Calotriton arnoldi. The sequence goes on along the minus strand of CAWUFW010013357.1, from coordinate 49,687 downwards.
GAGGGAAATAGCCCAACACAAGACCACAATACATTAGAGTCGGTCAAAGAAAAAAATAAGGTGGCAAGGACATACAAAGGGCACAAGCCCAGGATCTCAACTATAAAAAGGGATAAGCTACTGTCTAAGGAGTAGGAACCTGGTGCTTAATATCACTACTGACACAATACGGAAAACTTCTGTCTGAGTGCCTGTAGTTAATAACAAGAAAGGGAACCGAACCACACTTCCCCAAAGTCTGGACCTACCCCGCTCCACTACGTGCCAGATTAGCAGGCTCCAATGTAAAACCACCCCTTAATTACGCTCTTTTTAAAGTGCAAGTTAAATAGGACTTCCTGGCTCTCTTCTAGGTGAACAAGGGGAAAGGGAGAAGGCTCGAGCATGACAGGGGACAGTCCAGTAGGGGAAAAACTATTAGCAGTAACAGATACCAAGCTCTAGCCCTAGATGAGGTAGATGCTGGGGTTATTTCCCGAATCAACAAACGCAAGTAACACCACAGACAGAGTCGCAAGTGGTAGGGTTAAACCCCCCAGGAGAGCATAGAGGAACGGAAAAATTGATTGAGTCTCTAATCTCAGAAATGAGGGGAACTTCGCCACCTCAGAAAGAAAGCAAGTTAAAATACAAGGGTCATGTGAAGCCCTGGAGGCCAAGATCAATACCCTGATGGAGCGTATAACAACAGTGGAGGCCACCGTAGATGAATTGGGTAGGGAAGTAGTGACAAATCAGGAGGAAATACAGACCCTGAAAGCAAAAGAGAAAGGTCTCAGAGAAAAAATTGAATCTCTGAAAAATCAGGCAAGGAGGAACAATCTAAGGATCCTGAATGTTCTGGAGGGATTTGAAGGGGAAAATATCAAAAGCTTTGTGATCGATCTCCTGAAAGAGTTTTTCCCCTGGGCAGAGCCGGAGCCCTGGGAGAGGACATCCACAGGGTATATAGGGACCCGTGTGGGAAAGGAAAGCCGAGGAAAAACCCAAGAAGAATCCTGATAAACTTCAGAACTTATGTCTTGAAGGAAAACAATTTAAGTGAGGCTCTAAAAGCTGGATCTTATACAAAGGTTGAACGGGTTTTCAGAATAAGATCAGATATTTCCATAGCAACGCAGGATAGGCAGTGGGAGCTGGGGCAACACATGCAAGAACTAAGGACCCTGGGAGTGACAGTCCAAATGCGCTTCCCGGCATCTCTAAGAATAATGTGGGGAAATCAAATGCATAATCTAAGGGACCCCAAGAAGGTGGAGTCTCTAATTAATCAGATCAAAGCGCAACAAAAGGAATAGAATTAATGCCTAGAGAGTAGGGATCTCGAAAGGGGCAAAATGTTTCACCCCAGGAAAAGAAGGGAGGGTTCTCCAAGGGAAGGTGAAGGTTGGGGGGGGGGGGTCACAAGAATGTTCTATGACATATTCACAATGGGTGTGGGAGCATATGGGGGGAAAAAAGAAAAAAGAGTTTGTCCGACTTGTGAGAAGCTAGGAGCATCAAGATCTAAGGAGATGGGGGGACCATTAGGGACAATACAAGCTAGCCTAATGCCAATAAACATCCTAACATGGAATGCTAATGGCCTCCGGGTCAGAAGTAGAAGACAAAAGATTTTGGAGTATTTAAAATCGACAAATAACGAAATCATAATTTTACAGGAAACACACCTCTTAGAGGCAGAATGGGGAAATAATGTAGAAACAAAGCTGGGTGGACACATATATCTGTACTGACCAGGCGTGTTGTGCGAAGGGGTCATTATTTTGTTTAAGAAGGCAGTAAAAACAACGATAGAAGCCGCTAGCTGTGACCCCAAGGGAGCTGGGTCATAGCGAAGGTTAGAATGCTTGGCAGAGTATATGTCTTGGCAGAATATTACGGCCCCAATGTGGATGACCCCACCCTGGTTCTTTCCCTGACGTAGGTTTTAAATGCTGTCTTTTTAAAAGGACAGGACTTGCCAAAGTCCTGGGAAGAAGCATCCATATGTATATTACTCAAACCAGGAAGGACCCAAAGCACTGTGAATCGTATAGGCCTATATCAATATTAATCAGCGACTACAAAATCTACACCCAAATCCAGGCCAAGAGGCTGGGAAAGGTTGCTCATCAGCTGATACATCAAGATCAGAAACGCTTTATCAGGAGAAGACAAATCCAGGAATTGACCCATGAGCTGGTGGGGGTAATAGATGTGGCTGTCCAGGAAAGGATTCCTCTGTCAGTGATCATATTCGACGCAGCAAAGGCTTTTGACAGGGTCAGCTGGCCTTTTCTAAACAAAGTCATAGGAACGTATAATCTGGGGAGTGTATTTCAGGGGCGTTAAAATCTCTGTATATAAACCCAACAGCTAGAGTTCTGGTTAATGGCAATCTCACAGAAAGGCTAGCCATCAGAAGGGGCACTCGGCAAGGATGCCCACTTTCTCCACATCTTTTCAATCTATATATTGAACCATTAGCCAATGCTCTTAGATCTAATCACATGATAACTCCTTTCAAGTTTAAGGGCTGGGAGAAGAAAGTTGCCCTCTATGCGGATGACCTAATGGTTTTTAATGATAATATGTCAGGTTCACTCCCGATAATAATTGTGTGGGAGAGTCTCCCTCTATCATTTATGGGCTGATCCAATATCTTGAAGATGGCAGTCCTCCTAAAATTCACATATATCTTCAGTACCATACCATTGGAATTTAGGAGAGAATGGTTTAACAAGCTACAAGGAGATCTAAGCATCTTTACGTGGGCCTCAAAGAGGGTCAGAATAGCTTGGAAAAATGGAGTATGGAGGGATTGCTAGCCCAGATTTCTATCAGTACTACAGAGCTTTTCAATTTAAGAATATAAGAACATTACTTAAAGAACACCAGACTTATCCCATATATTTGCCAGCTATGACACAATCGGAAGGCAGTTTCTTTTTATATAAATTTAGGCATCCAAAGTAAAAAAAAAAAGTGAAACTAAAGGTGCTATTGTCAGCCTCCAAATTATAGTACCAAATCAAAAGATCTTTAAAAATTCCATATTATGGCGGAGCCAAGTATCCCATCATGGCGGACGTGCTCTGAGCGAGCTCCGTCGGCCCTTCATAAATCCTCCATAATCCTACCTTACACCATCTTACTTCCGCGGCTGCGGCGATGGCCTTATCCCGGTGAACATCGGGGGAGACAAGCGGTCCGGTTCCCGAGTCCCGAGGTGCAGACCAGATCGCCTACCAGCTGGGCTGCTGCGGCTGGACGAGCACGGTTGGCTGGAGGCTGACGGATCTCGGGCACACTATCACCTGGAGAGGTGCGCGGCCGCCCCTGAAAACTCCGGAGGTCTAGGACTGACGAGGTGGGGCCGGAGTCGACGACGCGGTGGGGACGGGCCCCGCTGCCAAGATCGCGGCTGCGGTCGGCTTGGGCCGCGCTGCAGACAAGTGCCTGAGGGTGGAGCGAAGCGGAGGCCTGGGACTCTGAAGGGGCACATTTTGGAGGACTCTGTGGCGGCCCGGACCGGCTGCACATAATTAATTTCTGCTTGGGTGTCCGGATCGGTCCATCGTGTGGATCGGTGGCCGAGGCCTGCCTGGGACGAGATTTTGCCTGTGTCTCCCTTGGGTCCAAACGGATTTGGCAGCCTATGCCTGAAGCAGTGTGGGGCCTATAGCTGGAATCATCTGGAGCAGTCGAACACCACCACGGCCCCTACCGGTGACCCCTGGGACAGCCCACCCATTAGGGGTGGGGAGGCGTGCTCCCAGTTGTGGAGGCGGCCGGACTAGGTTTCAGTGCGGCTTGCGGCCGGGTGGGGGCCCTCCCCTGCCTCTACTCCTGGTGTGAGGCACCGGTGTGAGGGGGAAAAACTGGGGTGCTCCCCGCTTATATTCAGCCGATTGGAGTGTGCAGTGGCCTTGCTGGGAAGAAGCACAGACAGGCCGCGAACGGCTCGGAATCATACAATGAGGGCTAACCAAGGGGATGTTCGGCCTCTTGGATCGATACATTGGCAGCCACCCAGCGGCTGTAGCCTTGCGATAAGCTACACGGTACACGGCCGACTTAATTTGCAGTGCATGAGTGGCGGATTCTGCTGGAGTGGCCGACCGGGAGTGCTGTTGCATCAACTACATAGCGGGAGGATGCTATCCAGATCCTCCTGACATCGTCGGCCCATCATGTCTAAAGATAAAACATCGGGCTCCGGCCCGAAGTTTAGTACCCTAGACCGGTTTCCAGCTACCGCGACGCAGCACACACACAGCCGGATGCCGCACCTAATTTGCCAGATAATACAGCTCTCCTAGAGGCCATCACTCAGACTAGGCAGATCCTTGAGACACAGATTGGTGCTGTGGGCACTGAAGTCACCCTCGTGCGCCAGGACCTTCGTAACGCAGTCGACCGCATAACCGAAGCCGAGACCAGGGCTTCTGGAGTTGAAGATGCAGTGTCTACATTGCAACGTAAAGTTAATTCCCTGGAGCAATTGACCAAAGGCCTGGCCCTGCGTGTGGAGGATGCAGAAGGACGCGCAAGAAGAAATAATCTCCGCTTCGTTGGCTTTCCCAAAATTGCAAGGGTAATGATGCAGGGAAGTTCCTTACAAACTGGCTTACCTCATGGATCCCGGGCGACCTCCTCTCCTCTTGCTTTGTGATTGGACGTGCCCATAGGGCCCTACAGTCAAAACCCCACCAGGTGCCAGACCGCCGTCCTTGATCGCACGACTTCTAAATTTTCATGATCGTGATGTGATTCTACAGCAGGCGCGGCTTAAGGCAGATCTTACATATGACTCCCACCAAATCATGATCTTTCCGAACTATACTAAAATGGTCCAACAACAACGTCAGTTGTTCATTGCTGCCAGGCGCAGCTGCGGGATCTCAAAATTCCATACCCGGTCCGCCTGAGAGTGGTTTTCAACTCTCGCACCATCTTTTCAACACTCCGGAGGAAGCTTTTGCCTGGATGGACGAACGACGATCCGTTAAACCGCACTCCCCACCACCTAGAGATTCTGATTCATCGACGGGTGATCCGGGCCGCATGCAGCCGAAACCCAAAGATAGACGACGCCACAGATCCAGATCTACATGGCGGTCCAAAAACAAGGCAAAAGAAACAATTAATGGATGGAATGTTGGACAATGCAAACATTCACCCCCAGTCATAAGGATCTGGGTTAAATCCATCATTCTTTTGCTCACCACACCACCCCAGTTTGGACCCAGCCATATGCAAATCAGTCTTGACCCTGTTCCTTGTGGGAACAGTCCAGGCCGAACTGCCAAGCAAGGTCCTCCCTGGACCGTAAACAAGCATCCTGGGACCGGTTTCAGGGTATCACCCTTCATCAGCCAGGCTAGCTTGAATCCAGTGGTGTAGTGAGCACGGGACCCACGTCTGGGCATACCCTTCCCACTTAGGGCGACATATGCAAAAGAAACAACCGATGGACGGAATGCTGGACAATGCAAACATTCACCCCCAGTCACAAGGATCTGGGTTAAATACATCATTCTTTTGCTCACCACACCACCCCAGTTTGGACCCAGCCATATGCAAATCAGTCTTGACCCTGTTCCTTGTGGGAACAGTCCAGCCCGAACTGCCAAGCCAGGTCCTCCCTGGACTGGAAACAAGCATCCTGGGACCGGTTTCAGGGCATCACCCTTCATCAGTCAGGCTAGCTTGAATCCAGGGGTGTAGTGAGCACGGGACCCACGTCTGGGCATACCCTTCCCACTTAGGGCGACATATGCAAAAGAAACAATCGATGGACGGAATGCTGGACATTGCAAACATTCGCCCCCAGTCACAAGGATCTGGGTTAAATCCATCATTCTTTTGCTCACCACACCACCCCAGTTTGGACCCAGCCATTTGCAAATCAGTCTTGACCCTTTGCCTTGTGGAAACAGTCCAGTCCGAACTGCCAAGCCAGGTCCTCCCCGGACCGGAAACAAGCATCCTGGGACCGGTTTCAGGGCATCACCTTTCATCAGCCAGGCTAGCTTGAATCCAGTGGTGTAGTGAGCACGGGACCCACGTCTGAGCATACCCTTCCCACTTAGGGCGACTTATGCAAAAGAAACAATCGATGGACGGAATGCTGGACAATGCAAACATTAACCCCCAGTCACAAGGATCTGGGTTAAATCCATCATTCGTTTGCTCACCACACAACGCCCCAGTTTGGACCCAGCCAAATGCAAATCAGTCTTGACCCTTTGCCTTGTGGAAACAGTCCAGTCCGAACTGCCAAGCCAGGTCCTCCCTGGACCGGAAACAAGCATCCTGGGACCGGTTTCAGGGCATCACCTTTCATCAGCCAGGCTAGCTTGAATCCAGTGGTGTAGTGAGCACGGGACCCACGTCTGGGCATACCCTTCCCACTTAGGGCGACATATGCAAAAGAAACAAGGAGCACAATGTAGAGTCTGTGCCGCCCTCCAAGAAATTATGATGTGACCTTTATAGTTCAGACTCCCAGGGTTGCATGGGGCTCGTCTTCTCTATACAGTGGTTTTCAGGTTTGGTTTGGGCCAGAGTCACGGGTCTGCTCCAATCCCCCAGTAGGACTTGGGACATTTTAGGGACTATGAGGATCCATTGGAAAGTCTGCGCTCCATTCCCCTGTTTCCCGCGACAGATACTTCTACTGTTTTGAGGTATTGGGGTGGGATGGGTGGGGGGTGTTGATGTTTATGTTCAGGTTTGCCTTGTTATTTTAGATAAACGCTGCATAGCAAACAAACTCTTAGAGCTCTTCAGTCCAGGGATGCTCGATACAATGATCCACCTTGTTACGACACAATGGCGGCAGAACCTATAGTACACTCCTCGCGCAGCTTTACATAGTTAGCTAGAACACTAGAGGCATGCTGGATAAGATCAAGCAGGGCACAGTCCTTCGACAGGCCAAGCACATTGGTGCCAATGTTCTTTTGCTGCAGGAGACTCATATGTTAGGCACTAAGGCCCCTGTCTGGCCCGATATGGATTCATCGATGCCTTTCACGCAGGGTTTGCCAGAGGCTCCAGAGGTGTCGCCATTCTGATTCATCGGAGAGTATCTTTCACATTAATACAGAAGTGGACTGACTTACATGGTCAATATATTTTTGTACATGGGTCGGTAGCTGGGAAAGACGTGGTGTTTTGTAGTGTTTACGCCCCCGTCCCTCGGCCAGAGCTTCGTGGATCACCTAGTGGGGGTGTGGAGCGACTTACCGGGAAGACTCTCGGTAATTGGTGGAGATTGGAACGATGTCATGTCCCCAATCATAGATAGATGGCGTCGGGCGGGAGTGGTCGCCGGGACCCCGATACTAAACTACAGACTCTGGTGAACATGCTGGGATGGGCGGATACATGGGGGTCCATAAACGCACAGGGGCTAGCTACACTTACTTCTCTCACACTTCATACTCAAGGCTTGATTATATATTTATCCCAGGCACGTTTGTTCATAGGGTCCCTGTGGCGGTGATTCTACCTCGGGGCTTGTCGGACCATTTGCCTGTTTCCAGTCAGCTTTAGATAGGCCCAGATCGGCCACCTTTGAGGTGGTGGCTTTCGACATGAATCTACAGAACCCGACATATCGCGCTCAACTCCACTGCTCACTTTCAGAATACTTCTCCCATAATGAAGGGACGGTGACTTCGGCTTGTACTCTCTGGGAGGCCATGAAGCCCACGATACGTGGGGTTGATATTAATTTTTGTACTGCCGAACGCAAACTTCGTAGACAGTCGCTCATCCAGTTAGAGGCACAAATTATGACCGTGGAACGTCAAGCCCGAGGTGAAGACTGAGCAATGGCACGCCGACAGTTGCGCCTGTTTCAGCAGCAATATCATAATGTTTTGATGAACGAGGCACGGGTGGCATGGCTTGCTACACAAAGCAGGATTTACGAGTGGGCGATAAGTCCGGGAAACTCCTGTATAGATTATGTCAACAGGCACAGGTTCATACCCCACTCCCGGGAATCCGCGATTCCACCAGGGCCTTGGTGACAGACCTAAAGGTACTGGTAGATAGCTTCGCGGGCTACTATTGGCCCCTATATACGGCCCAGGAAGTCCTTGATGCCTCTGTAATTTAGCAGATTTTCATAGATCTCCCTCCACGGGCTCTTTCCAATGAGGCTCGGAACTCACTTGAGGCTCCGCTAACTATGGAAGAACTCACCACTGCTATGGCCGACTTGCATTCGGGGAAAGAGTGGGCCCACATTGCCTCGCGGCTATACTAGAAGCTGCACAGACTACACTCATGCCCCCAGACTGGAGGCAAGCAGAAATCATTGTGTTTCATAAACCGGGGCGTCCGCCGGAATTGCATGCTTCCTATCGACCTATCTCTTTATTGAATATAGAGGCAAAACTTACAGCTAAGGCGCTTGCCACCAGGTTGTTGGCGCACCTCCCCGACCTTGTGCCCCCTGATCAGGCCGGATTCATGCCTCGACGTGCTACACGGCATAACATTCGCCGAGCTCATACTGCGATAGCCGCCATGGACCGTCTTGGTCGCCCTGCAGCTCTTCTTCTGGCGGACATTGACCGTGCCTTTGAGTCAGTCAACTGGACGTATCTTTTATTCTACTGAAGCATCTTAATTTCGGCCCTAAATTTCTGTCATATATTTGCATACTATATAATGGACTAACCGCCTCCGTACGTATATCTGGCAGGGTATCCTCCCTGTTTCCCATTACTCGGAGTACCCGACAAGGATGCCCACTGTCTCCATTATTGTTTGCTTTAGCCATTGAGCCACTGGCGCCGTGGGTTCGCATAGATGCCCTGATCAGGGGCTTCGAGTGGTCAGCAGAGGTCTCCGATAGAATTGCACTTTACGCTGATGACGTTCTCTTCTTCCTGTCTGACCCTCGGAGATCGGGTCCTTGCATTTTGCAGATTATGCAAATTTTTGGTGAGACTTCAGGGCTTTATATGAATATTAATAAATCTACACTATGGCCTTTGAGGCCCATGTGTAATCAGATCCAAGTCTGATTACACATGGGCCTCAGACCTTTCCCAGACCCGGGCATGAAATACTTGGGGGTCTTTATAACCGACCAACAAGAGATATCCAGAGCACGTAACATTGACACAGTCCTTGTTAGGGTCAAGAGGGAACTTAAGTCATGGGCGGGCTTACCCTTATCCCTGTACGGCCTCTCGGCCATTTTCAAAATGATCTCCCTTCCCCGGCTTCTTTATCAACTACACAACCACCCCTACCCTATGTCACAGACCTGGTTCAGGCACTGAATACCATGCTTAATGAGTTTCTCTGGGGCGGAGGTGCGATTAGAATAGCGCTCCGTACATGCTTCCTTTCTACCTACTGCGAGGGCATTGGGACCGCCGACATTTTGGGGCCGATTCCGATCTCGGCCGGTAGGGCTCCGAATCGGATTCGGCTTAACCGGATCCGATTCGGAGCCCTATTTCCCGACCGATTCGTACGCGCGTCCGGGCGAGCGAGTACGATGCGTATTCGCCGACCGACTCGTCCGGGCGTCCCGACCGCTCCGACCGACTCGATCCCGGGTCGAACCGCACCGACCGACTCGCACGGACACGACTCGCACCGCACAATGGAGACGTTCCCCGGCCGGGTAAGTACGATGCGCGCCGCGAGCAGTCTGACCGAGCCGCGCACTCCGGCTCGAAAGAGCTGTCGGAGCCGTACTTTGGGGGTCCATGTCGGACCCCCTGTACGCGTAGCCGCGCGAGTCGCACACAGGGGGACCCATGGGTCCCCCTACCTGTGCGTGTACGGCGCGAATCGCTTTGCCGCGTACACGCTGTAGGGGGCGCACGTGTCCGCATCGCACCCATTGAGTCAATGGGAGCCCGCGTACGCGTTGTACGACAGGCTCCCATTGACTTCAATGGGAGTCCGACCGACTCGAGTCCGATGGCATACGTGCGCATCGTACTCGTTCGGTCGGGCTGCACGGGTCCGATTCGGTCGGAAATCTCTCCGGGTCCGGCTCGGTCGGAGAGATTTCCGGCCCGAATCGGAATCGGCCCCTCAGTCTTATTACGCTGCTTCTCACTTACAGGTGCTTAATGATTGGTGGTATTGCCCCAGAGGGTTCACTGATAGAATATTGATGCCCAAAATATCCCCATACATAAATATCAAGACATAAATATTGATGTCAAAAATATCGACATCTTATATTTATAATAGTAAGTATAAAAATATTGGGAAAAAAATATCAATGTAAAAAATATAGATGTACAAAATATCGATTTTTTTATATATGTAAAAAATAATGTTAAATATATTAAATAATAAAATTAACTTTAAAAAATTATTTGGACTTAATATACATTTTAACAAATATAAGAAATTAATTTAAAAAATTTGAACATACATATATAAAATGTAATATATATATATATATATATATATATTTACTTTAAAACAATTAATACACTATTAATTTAAATTTATTTTTAAATTTTATAAATATATAAAACTTTACAAATAAATATATATATATACATACACCTATAACAAAATCTAATTAAAACATTATATTATAGATTTAAACATTAAAATATTTAATAGTCTTTAAACTTAAATTTTGCACTACATTGAGTGTAACAGTAGAGAAAGTGTTGGATAGCAGAGGGGTAAAAATAACTATTCCCACTAGAGTGAGTGCAACAGTACAGAAAATGTTGGATAGCGGAGGAGTAAAAATTACTATTCCCACTCCAGTGAGTGCAACAGTAGGGGAAGTGTTGGATAGCGGAGGGGTAAAAATTACTATTCCCACTCCAGTGAGTGCAACAGTAGAGAAAGTGTTGGATAGCTGAGGGGTAAAAATTACTATTCCCACTCCAGTGAGTGCAACATTAGGGAAAGTGTTGCATAGCGGAGGGGTAAAAATTACTATTCCCACTCCAGTGAGTGCAACATTAGGGAAAGTGTTGGATAGCGGAGGGGTAAAACTTACTATTTCCACTCCAGTGAGTGCAACAGGAGGGAAAATGTTGGATAGCGGAGGGGTAAAAATTACTATTCCGACTCCAGTGAGTGCAACAGTAGGGAAAGTGTTTGATAGGGGAGGGCTAAAACTTAATATTCCCACTCCAGAGAGTGCAACAGTAGGGAAAATGTTGGATAGCGGAGGGGTAAATATTACTATTCCCACTCCAGTGAGTGCAACAGTAGGGAAAGTGTTGGATAGCAGAGGGGCAAAAATTAATATTCCCATTGGAGTCGGTTCAAAATTAAAAACAAAGAAAATATCAAGTACAACACAAAAGATTTAAAAAAAGAAAACATATATAAAAATATAAAAAATTTACAAAAGATAAAAACATATTATAATGTTAAAAAGATTTAACAAATACCTAGAAAGATTTTTTTTTTTTTTAAATTAAAAATAATTTACAAACAAATAACTATTTTTAATGGAAATTATTTATTATCAAGAACATTAATTATTACATAAATGTATTCTTTTTTATTTCCTACCCTATAACACCATACAATTCACAACACACATCTAAATTTTAAAGAAATATAATTAATTAAATAACAAATTAAAACAGACAAAAATTAATTTACTCCCCAAATGTTACCCCTATAAAACCGAAACCCACACACAAAATAAAAATAAACAATTACCATAAATATTTATGAATTGATGAATTAATATTAATGATCAACTAATTATTAATTAGTTAAACATAAATTATTTTCCACCCTCTACCCCAATAAACACCACAACCCACACCTAAAAATAATTACACAATTTCCATAACTAATTTTACATTAATAAATGAATATCAATTAACAACTTATTAATTCATTTAAAAGATTTTACTTCCCACCCTTTACCACTATAAACCCCACAACTCACATCTAAAATAAATTACACAATTGCCATATTTGAATTTTTAATTAATTAATTAGCATTAATTAACAAATAATTATTAATTAATTATAAATAAATTACTTCCCACCCTATTCCCCTATAAACCCCACCACCCGCTCCTAAAAAAATAACACAATTAACATAATTAATTACCAATTATTTAATTAATAATAATTAACAACCAATTAATATATAATAGTAAATTAATTCCCACAATTAACACTATAAAATGTAAATTAAATAAATATTAATAAATAAAAAATATAATAAATTTATTATAATTAAATTACTTCCTACCCTGTTCCCCTATAAACCCACAACCCGCTACAGAACTAAAAAATGATAAATTTAATTAAAATAAAATTAATAACTACTAAACATTTAACACATATATTAAAAAACAAAAGCAATACTTATACAAAACAATAATTCACATACTTTTAAAATATATACTAAAATACATAACACTAATTAAAACATCGATATTTTAAACAACTATATTTTTGCAAACGATATTAATGACTTCGATATTTTCAAAAACGATATTTCTTACCTCCAAGTGGATATTCTTGACCACAATATTCTTGCTGTCGATATTTCTGCATCACGATATTTCCAATTCGATATTTGTGTATGTCGACATTTAAAACTCGATATTCTCTCTGTGCACCGTCCCAGAGATGAACCGGCCTACGCGCTAGAGCGATGGCTACTAGGTGATCCGTCACTCTATAAATATCTGAACGGCCGGGCTAATTCCCAGGCCCTTCCCCCGGCCACTAAAGTGGTTCTGGCATTATGGCGACAGTCTCTCCGCCGTATAGGCTGGCTGAATCGCCTGACAGGTGCAGCCCCGATATGGTGCAATCGTCTCCTTCCCCAGATGCAACAGCTACAAGGGTTTCAGGGCTGGTATCGAATGGGTATCTCTACACTAGCCAACGTCCTCCAGGGTCTGACACTCAAATCCTTCTCAGACCTTCAAAAAGAATACTCCATCCCACACTCCCAGTTTTATAAATATCTTCAATTCCGCCACACTATTACTCCCCACCTCAGGGAGCTTACTGCCCTCCCTGAATTTAACCCACTGGAAGGGAAGCTCCTTATGGGCGACCTGATTGACCACAAAATATAAAAAATCTATCAAACATTAGTCACTCATAGTGCGTCAACATTGGAATCCCTCAGGGAAGCCAGGCAAACGGATCTAGGTGCTCTTGACAACAATGATTGGAGGGAGGCACTGGAGTCCCCCAAGGGGCTGCTGTCTCCTCGCAACTGCGACTTATACAGCTGAAATACTTACACAGAATATATTTCACCCGATCGAGACTCCACAAGGCAGGTCTTGTTGTCTCCCCAGAGTGTCTCAGTTGCGGAACGGAAGAGGCCACTTTTATTCATACAGTGTGGTCATGCCCGTTCTTAGACAGGTTTTGGAAGGGTATGAATAGTTGTCTGGCTGAGGTTCTGGGGTGGGTTATACCAAGTACACGACGATTAGCGTTACTACACATTGCAGAAGACATTGGGGGCAACAGATATAAACGTCATTTACTGTTTCTCGGCTTGACTATCGCCAAGCGTGACATAGCCCAATTATGGAAGGCACCTTCCCCACCCCCACTGGTGGCATGGAAGCATGGATTAGATTTCTGCATGGGGTTGGAGGAGCCGGTCTTCAAAGCTCACGGCTGCCCCCACAAACACACACGCATATGGCAGGGCTGGGAAGATTTTAGAGGAATCGTTTTGACACCGCCATCACAGCCCACATCCCTAGATTTAGAGGTTCTGCCCCACAGTTAAAACAAGTGTTTACACACCGCTACAGAATGTCTGAGGTGACTAGATCAGCCAAATTGCAGTTGGAGACCTGGACATTTTATAAGGACAACATTCCTATGTTCTGTAACGCAGTCGTTTTTTTCGTTATGTATAGTTTTGTTTAGTTCTTTTTCTCGTAGTCCTCCTTTTTCACATAAACCGCATGATATTGCTCATGATTGTCAATACTATTTCCACTGTGTACTCATACATCATTGTCTGTGGTTATAATGTGGGCAAAGAAAATACCAATAAAGTTTGTTCTTAAAAAAAGAAATCCATATTATAGTGATTATGCCCCAATCTGGTCCTCCCCAGGAACCCCGGACTGCTTGAAAGACAGGCTTTCAACACTTCTGAGAGATGAAGGGATAATGAAATGGGGTCAGTTGATAAGAGAAAATACTATAATAGGATGGAACCAACTGTCAACATTGACTAATGGTACATTCTCTAAATTCAAGTACTACCAGCTAGCAAGCTGGGCTAGCTCCCTAGGGAAAGATGGGTCAGGAAATAGTGACATTGAGAGGAAAATCCAAGGGAGTGTGGTAATAAAGAAAGAAGTATCGAGTTGGTATTGGATGTTCATCTCAGCAGGAGAGGAGGGTTTTATCTTACTCATGGAGATCTGGGGGAAGGATCTGCCGACGCTGGAGATACAAAAACTATGGCAAGTATCAATGTCTATATTTTGGTATACTATTAAATCTGCACCTCTCAGAAAAAATCATTTATTCACAATGCATAGAATGTACTGGATGCCTAAGAAGCTGACAAAACTGAACAAATACGAGGTGAAATGCTGCCCTAAATGCGGAGAAGAGAGGGCAAATGATATCCATATGTTTTGGCAGTGCCCCCAGCTCCAGGGATTTTGGAACAACGTGGGTAAGAGCGTCTCGGAGGTGTTGGGTCAACATATAGAGGTAAGCACAGATCTAGTTATGTTTGGGGTTAAAAGCTGCAATGTAGGAAGTCCGAAGTTAAGTAACAAACAGAATAATCTGCTTTTTGTATTAATTCTATTGGCTAGACGAGAAATTTGTATTAAATGGATACTTCATATCCCGCCAACACAAGGCGAGTGGTTAGCATTGGTCCAAAGGGTTAATAATCTGGATCGGAGTGGGAGGCAAAGCAAGAGAACAGGATTCTGGGATATTTGGGAGCAGCATTATAATTCACGGGATTAAGGTTTAAAAGGTAAAGAAGGTAAATCGATGTCCAATGATTAAGCATAACAGCAATAACCTGCATGTGTGGGATCTGATCTGGTGGCTCCAGAAATGCAGTCCCCTCACCCGGAACGAGTGGGATGGGATGCTAGGGGGCCCAGTGGATGGTAGGACACCCACATACCCCCCTCGGTATATGTTTTGGGGTAGGTCCAGGCCGGTACAGTTAGAATGGGGCCCCCTGGCAGCTCTCATTATATCCTAACCTGTGTATTGCACAACGAGGACAAAAAAAAAAAAACACACCCTGTTTCTCCAGTGAGAACCCAGATTTGTAGGAAGGGAAATATTATTATGTCTTTTTTATAATCTGAACCCGTCCCCTTCTTCCAGGGGTCTGCCCCAGGCTTTCTACTGAAACCTGAGCCTGAGATGCGTGGGACCAAAGCCCTATCTTTCCTGTTGGATGGTATGGAAGAGGCTGTGCAGAGAGTAATCCCCCTAATGGTTGGCTTCCTATCCTGCCCATAAATCTAGCCGCCTCTATCTTGGGAGACAACACGGAAGCCCCTTGTGTTCTGACCACATGCGTCTCTGGGTTCCATCCCGACCGCTACTCTACTTTGAGATCCCTGTACTGCGACCTATGCTGTCTTCCTACTAGACTCAATGGAACCCGATGTGTCCAAGCTCTGAGGGAGACCCCTCTCCCAGGACCGCCCTCCAGGTATACTGCCATGAGTGACCCTATTTGGTGAACCACACTGAGTGATCCCGTAACATTGCCTCAAGAAATGGATAATGAAGATATAGGTAGGAAAGGGTGGTGTGGTCACAACTAGTATTTATGTATGTAACGATTGAGTTGAAGGGCTGCCTTGGATTGTATTTGTTTTCACCTCTGTATATAGATGACATGATGACAGGTATATGACATGGGCAAAGGTCACAGTGGTAAAATAAGAAGAATGATTTCCAGGCTCTGCAGAGCTTGGGCTTGAGAATACTAAAAGGAAGAGCACACATGAGTGAAGTGGTGAAAGGGGATTTTCTCCTGCATATATATGCTGTCCCTCATGCGCTACTGATGAAAATGAAGATATCAGAAGGTAGAGAATGAGGTTGCTGCATATCAGGTCATATTTGCCAGTCCTAGCTTCAGCCCAAGGGCAGCCATTAAAGAGGTGGGGTGATCTTTCACGCTGAATGAGATTGTGTACTACGAGAAATTACCGAGCAACATAATGCCAGGCACCCAGCAGAGAACCTCCGGGGGTGAGTTTTATGTTTAACTGTATTTTATTTTGCTCTGAGTACATATACCATCGCTTACAACCATCGGGCCAGCGAGATATTTGAGATATGAAAGGCATGAACATTGCAACTTTTCCCCAACTGTAACTTCCCTCCCTCCCCTCCCCTTGGAGTCAGATTGGTAACAGTTCTTTGCTTTTCTAGATTTAATCTAGTACCATACATTGTGAAAGGTTGCTCAGTGTTCACTAATACCATGAGTAGAGAGACTGTGAGTCTTAGCTAGGAATATCTCTTCAGGGATAATTCTCATTGCTTGAAGATAACGAGGGCATGTAAGTTTGCAGTATGTGTGTGTCAGGATTCAGATGAAGGGACTACAATTTGCTTCGTAGGATTTTAATTTGTTCTCTAATGGTAGGGTTATCTTTTCCATGACCAGGATATCCCAGAACCTTGCCAACCATGTAGAGATGGTAGGAATGGTGATCTTTCCCCAAAATATAAGGAGACACTGAATCTCAACTGCTAAAGCTATTGCAAATTAATTGCCTCAGCATGATTTCTGAGTTCTTTGCGATGTGTAAGGACAGCCCAACAATACAACAATTGGGTCTCCAAGTATTCAAATTTTGACTATTCAATCAAGTTCATATATTATCATGGCCTAGTATTTCCCCAGTTTGGGACAGTGCTGTAACAGGTGTGACAGGAAGCTCGCCAACCCACACCCCTCCAACACCTGTCATTAGCTAGGGTGCTCCATTTAGCAATCTTTTCAGGAATGCGGTTCCAAGAGGTGAGTAGTTTATATTGAGTCTCACGCTGGCGGGCATGAACAGCGAATGTGCAGGCTGTATCAAAGAGTTTACTCCATTTCTTTGGGGACAGTTCCCGGCAGAGGTCTTGTTCCTATTTTGTTTTCTCTGGTGCTTTGGAGTCTTGGATAGTGTCAATAAGTAACTTATATAGGGGGGAGAGTAAGACTTTGTCTTGAGTCCCATATTTAAACCATTTTTCGAGATCCATAAGCGGCTTTGAGGCTCGCTCTTTCACCGGCGCATGAAGCACTCCATGGCGTAACTGAGTGTAAGCAAATCTCTTGGAATCCAGGAGATCAAATTGTCGCTTAAGGTCTTCAAAAGAAACAATCTGCTAGCATGTGAACAAGGAGCCCACTATGAGGCATTCTTTCTCTCACAAAACCTTGAAAGAAAGAGGGATAAGCGCAGGTGTAAATTCTGTGTTGTATGAGATGGGGTAAAGGGTGATGGATAGTCGGGAAGACACTCCCTCGGACAAACCTTGTCTCAGATCATCAGGGTGACCCTAGTGAAAGGGAGGAATACAGACTCCAAATTGGTTGCGATTTCTTGAGCTAAAGAACTTGCCACAGAGATGTGAACGCAATAAGGTGGTCAATCTGGAGTATGTCCGTTGAATTATCTTGCATGAGTAAATAGCCGGGCTGCAGAGTAGAGTCCTATGAAAGGGGTTAGATGGGACTTAGAATGTTAAGCCACCAAGGTGGATGCTTTCAGTAGAATCATGAGGGAGATTACCTGTAATCCTAGTTCTCTGTCATGGGTATTCGCTCTGAATCCATAAATAGTAGAATAACTCTGCATTCTGGTGGGATATCCAGAATACTAAATTAAAAGAACTAATAGTTCAAACATGCCTATAAGAGGCAGCATTTTCTAAATATTGTTTTTGTTTTAGGAAGTAAATCCAATTAGCCAAGTTACCAAACAATACATTTGGCTGATTACATTACTGAATTACCCCTTTTGAAACCTCCAAAGTAGCCTGAGCACACACTGTGCCAATTAGATAGTGCACCTTTAAGAAATTTAAGATCCAGGCAGCCCTCCCATCATGCAGTGCAAGGTCAGTGAGGCAGTTTGTTTTGAAGGAGATAAAGAGAATGAATGCTGTTTCATAGCCTATTTGCCAAAGCCCTTTGAAACAGGGAGGTAGTAGGGTTGTTTATAGTTTAGAGAGAATACCCAAGACAGAGAACTAAGGCTACAGGTAATTAACTTTTCCCTTTCCTGTCAAGGGGTTCTCTCTAATATTCATAAACAGAGAATAGGATAGCAAGTTAAACACGCACCGCCCCAGAGGAGGGGTCTAAGGACGATGGCGAAAACAACACAAGTGTTACTTGAGCAAATACATTCCATAATGAGGCCTGACCTATCATAATCTGTGTTGGAGTCAGTGTCTACACAGTAAAGATTAGCAAAAGTGTGGGCTAACCTCCAGGTTGGTGCCTTACAAATATCCAAAATGGGCACATTCCGCATGAGAGCAATAGTAGCTTCTTTCCTACGAGTAGAGTCAGCCTTAGACAGAGGCCAAGGAAGGGGCTTATTAGCTTTTTGATAGATAGTAATTATGCAAGAAACAATCCATCTGGCAAGCCCCTCATACCACCTTTACACTGATGATATAAAACTATACCTGAAAGTCTACTCTCTGGATGACATACTCCACTGGACCAACCCGAAAAGACATCTGATCCAGATTATCCTTCAACCACTTGAAGCTAAACAAGACAGAATTCCTCCTCCTCTCCGCCCCTTACAACTAGTCTCCATACAAGACTGGCATGATTCTCTCAACGTTCTGTAATGTTACCCGAAAATCATTGACTGCATCAAATCACTTGGAGTCACTCTTGACAAGAGTCTGAATCTGCAGTCCTATATAAACACCTCCACTGAAAATGCACAATACTAGCTCAAACTCCTCAAACCTTTTATCCCAGAAAAGCATAGTACAATCACTAGTCATCTCTAATCTGGACTATGGAAATGTGTTACAGCTATCCCCAAAACTCATCTACCACCTATGAAAGCCATGCACAACACAGCAGCACAATTGCTGTCAGGAACTAGGGGCATATTAGCAACAACAAGCAAAAATTATCGCTAACCGCGCTTAGCGCGTATTTTTTAACGCCGCCTATCGCTGGATATTATCGCGGAGATAATATGCTATTAGCAAGGTTTATCTCCAATGTGATAAAATATCCAGCGATAGCGGCGAAATGCGTGAATATCGCTGGAAATCCAGCGATATTCACGCATTAACGCCATGGTGGACTTAGGCTGACAATCCACCTCCTATTCTACAAACAGGTAAGTCATGTTTTTAGCAGGTGTTAAATTCTAGCGATATTCGCGCTTAGCGCAAATTTTTTATCGCTTCGCCTGCGTTGCTAATAGGGGAAGTTGTGTTAGCGACTGTTTTCAGTCGCTTTTAGTTGGGAACGCCTACCTTGCATGTCATTAGCGATAATTATCGCTGGCATGCAAGGCGATGGGAAACTCGGCCGCTATCGCCAGAAAGCTGTCGCTAACGCCTGTTAGCGACAGGTTGCTGATAGGACGATAAAAAATCGCCGCTTTTGCGGCAAAAGTGCCGCTAAAGCGGCGATAAGGCCCTTGCTAATATGCCCCTAGGTGTTTTGACCACATCAAGTCAGTAGTGATCTCTCTAAACTGGCTCTCAATAGCAGCATGAGGTCTCTTCAAACTGGCTTGTATCGTACACAAAGTTCTTCACCCGCAGAATACCAAAGTATCTGACACAAAAACTTGTCCTATCTGGGGGGTGGCAGCCACTCCCTCAGAAGTGCTGAATCCTTGCTCTTTGAATGACCAAATGTTGAACCTGGCTTTCTTGGCATGGTTTTCCCCAAATTTCTTTGCCTTCAACCCTCCTGTTTTTGTGGACTCATTTTTGCTGACTTTAGGACTCTGTACACGTTACCACTGTTAACCAGTGCTAAAATGCTTGTGCTCTCTCGTTAAAACATGGTAGAATTGGCTTATACCCAAACAATCATGTCTCAGGCCTGCCATTGCAGCCTGTGTGTGCAGTTTTAAACTGTCACTTTGACCTGCCAAAATAAGCTGTTTGCAAGGCCTAAAGCTTCCTTTTAATATATAGTTTCCCCTAGGGCACGACCTGAACAGCCCAGAGAGCAGGGTGCAGTGTATTTAAAAAGTAGGACATGTTCTTTTAAGCTTTACATGCCCTGGAAGTGAAAACCCCCTAAAGTCATTTTTCACTACTGCGAGGCATATCTCTCCCATAGGATAACATTAGCGTTACCTTATTACATTTAATAAACTGTAACTTCCAATTGGGAACAGGTAAACAAGTCGAGTTTGGTGTCTAAAGAATTGTAATTAAAAGTTCTCTTTAATGGTAGAGTCAGATTTTTATCACAATTCTGAAAATGGCACTTTTAGAAGGTTTGCATATTTTTGTCCTAACCATTTGGTGCCTGCAGCTTGTTCCTGGGTCTCATGACTAGGTGTAGCTGGCAGTTGGTCTTTGTGTATTGCTCCCAGATAGTGAGACAGAGGGAAAATGGGTGTTGGCAGGATGGGCCATTCTGAGTTAACGAGGGGGAGCAGCTATCACCTACCACACTTGCATGTTACAAAGACACTGCCTGAGCACTCTCGCAAAGGGATTGTCACTAGTCTAGTGTGAGCTGGCACCAGGACAGGGAGGAAGGGGATACCTGACATCTCAGGGGGTGGAAACCTCCACAAGCTTCCACCACTTCCAAGTGGGCACCAGGTATAAATATTGGACCTTAGACCCCAACTCTTCAGTACACTTCTGGACCTGTGGGCTCTGCCATGAAGAAAGACTGCTGTGCTGCTGAAAGGGCTGCCACTCTGCTGGACTGCTGCTCTGAAGGGCTTCTGCCCTGCTGTGCTGGCCTGCTTCCCTCTGGCCTGGGTGAGAAGGACCATGGCCCTATGACTTGTAGTCTTGGCATTTTGTGCATGTAGGTTTGTTTAAGCGCATTCTTTTTTCTTTTGTTTCTGCACGTGTTTTCGATATGTAATTTTTCTTCCTGTACGCATCCACCCAACAGGAGTTCAGCAAAGATTGCTGAAGTGCTAATAAACTTACATATCAGCATTCTGCATTTGTCCTTTTGTTTCTGTTCCCTATTTTGTGTGCAATCAGCATTTTTGGGGGTTTCGTCATTGTTTTATTTTGTTTACCATCTGCATTTTTTTATGTAGGCATGGGGAGAGCCAACGCCGAGACTCGAATCCGGTTCCTCAATTTCAAAGTCAGCAGCTCTGGATGTTACATCATCTCAAACAGATCAAATGTCAGACGCTGTTTTTTCTCTGACTTCAAAGTGATTGCTTAAAGCTAGTGTCACTGGCACTCGGGTAGCATGGTTGCTTAGTTTACATTCTTCGAGCAGCCCGGAAGTCTCCTCCTGCCTCCCTTCTTGTCTAAACTCATCAATGTTTTCGTTTTCGTGTAGTGCTCTGTTCCTGGGTTACCTATTACTAGGCGATTTGAGTTTCTGCACAATAGAGAGCAGAGGTTCAGAATTGCTAACTAGAAAAGCAAACTTGTTTTGTTTTGCTGACCGTATTCATTTTGGATGTCCTTCTCGTAATCACAGCGATTCTTAACAGGTGGTACCGCCCCTGGGTATACCCTTTGCCAATGATTGGTCAAAAGCTTGTAAAGCTCTCCTGTTATTGGATGACTGGCGCCCAGTTTCTAATAGCAGGTGTTGGTCACAAACTGCTGCTATAAATCGTGGTTTTTAAAATAAGCCATTAACAAAATGCTTTTGGAACTAAAGCAGGCACGAAAACTTCAACAAGTGACTGGAGAAATTATTAAACAAGCATTTGCAATGGACTAGATCTCACATTTACGAGAGTTTGAGCTATTGGCATTATAAATGACATTGCCTTTTATTTATGTGTTGTTTTTAAAACAGATAAATACAAGTTATTGTCATTTACAATGCCAATAGCTTAAACTCTCGCAAATGCGAGACCTATTGCATTGCAAATGCGTTCGGCACCTGTGCTATGAAGATTTAAAAAAGCGTTAGGAGAGAGCGTGTCCTGCCTACAACCAGTGGCGTCTCCTCCCCTATGGTGGAGGAGCGTCGCCCAACTCCTTTGAGCAGTTTAAAGGAAAGGAAATATAAAATGATAATAACTTCTAGTTATTTTCATTTTATGTTTCCTTCCTTTGCAGGCGGCGGTGGGCGACGCTGCTCTGCTCATGCGGAGCAGGGCAGGAGAGATGTGGTTTGCCCACTCCTAAGTGCGCAATGACTGTTTGGTCGGCCCTCTCGGGCCGCCCAAACCAGTCATGTGCACTCTCCCCGTTCTCCATGAGGGCTGCATTACAGCCTGCATGGAGAACAAGCCAAAGCTCCCATTCCCTGGTTGAGCATACCACCAGGACGCTCAAAACCAATCACTTTGGTCAGGGTAGCCTGGGTGCCTACCACTCACAATGCTGCATTGCAGCGTTGTGATTGGTCAGGGAGCCTGGCTTCCTGTCCCACAATAAGAGCAGGAGCAAAGACGTGGCAGCAGGACGGGCGGCAGGGTAAGTGTAATTTTTTTAATATTTTTTTTGTTTTTCATTGCGCTACATCGCGCCCGCCCCGCCACCCGCAAGTCATGCCGGCCGCCCCTGCCTGCAACACCATGCAGGACAAAGCTATTTGAGATATTAGTGCTCGGAGGCTGTAATTAAAGCCTACAGAGTCAAAATACACTTAACAGGGGGTGTCCTCATGGGAGGCTACAAAATACGACAAGGCGGTAATAAGGAGGGACTACTAAGCCTATTGACCAATAAAAAGCCACAGTTTTCAGTGGACAATGACACAGGCCAATGAAAAATATGGGCGGAGAGTGGGTGGAGCTTCAATCCCATACCTAAATACAGCCTGCCTCGCAGAGCTGCGCATGGGATCCCCCGGCTTGACCTAAAAAACTATGTATACCAATATGGTAATACGGTGTTAAGCACATTTTGGTCTGCATTATTTGATGGATTCTTTGGCTACTCTGCTTTTATAGAAAACAGCTAAGGCATAGGGCCGCATTTCATAAACATTCTGTCAGTGCAGTTTTGCTTTAATATTTGCACTGACCACATGCAACAAGCATTGGCACAGCCAATAGGTCTTGCGTATGCACGATCTGTTGGCTTTGTCAATGTTCGTCTAAAACAATTTACCAAAGACAATAGATCACACGTATGCGCGATCTATTGGCTTTGCCAATGCATATTTTATATGCGTTGCCATGTGAGATACTATGACAGTAATGAAAAAGGCAATGAATAAAGATTTAATTCATGCTGGTGTTGCCTTACTCAAACAGTGCTTACAGTCTTGCAAAACTACTACATAAGTGCATTATTGTGAAAAGAAAAATAGTGGCGGGTAATATACAAAGGGCCAGATGTACGACCTGCCAAATAGCGCCTCACAAATTTCGTCGCATTTGCGACTTGCAATTTGCGAGGCGCTATTTGCATGTACAACAGTGTGTTTAACACTGTTTGCGATTCCCAATGGGGTCGCAAATTGCGAGGCTCATGAATATTAATGAGCCTCTCGCAATTTGCGAGCCCATTGGGAATGACAGGCCCTCCCAGGGATGGTGGCCTGCTGGGCTCAGCAGACCACCATGTCTGGGACTGCATTTAAATAAAGCAGCTTTTTTTTTTTAAATGCAGCCCGTTTTCCTTAAAGGAAAACGGGATGCAATTTAAAAAAAGAAATGAAACGTTTTCGTTTCATTTTTTAAGGGCAAGCAGTGGTCCCTGGGACCACTGCCTGCCTTTAAAAAATAATATTGCATGAATTTGCAAAGGGGAAGGGGTCCCCTGGGGACCCCTTCCCATTTGCGAATGCATTGCCACCTACTTGAAATAGGTGGTAATTTGCGAGTGTTTTGCGACCGCAATTGCGGTCGTAAAACATTTGTACATAACTTTGTGGTCGCTATTAGGAAGGGATCGCCCCTTCCTAATAGCGAGTCGCTAAAACAGTATTTTGCGAGTCGTAAAATACTGTTTGTACATGGGCCCATGCTTTTTAGCGTGCGCAAACGGGTCTAAGACCCGTTTGCGCACGCTAAAAATCGTCGTACATCTGGCTCTTATTTTCTTAAAATTATGTAAGGACTCTTGGGTCAATCTTGGTCGCTACCTGGAAAACTATGTACAGTTGTACAGTTTCAAGATGTCTTTTCCTTAGACCAGCAGAGGGCGCTCTGGGAATCTTGAAGATAGTTTTCAAGATAGGGCTATAGGCCCGGACAGAGAAATGCTGGTGCATCAAGACGCATATGTAAGGAAGAAATTATAGCGTAGATGTCACACTTGTTTTTCACTTTTGTAACAGATGGATTGATAACATGCAAAGATGATAAAGTTGTTTGAAAAGATGGTTTAAAAAGTGTCTTTTAATCAGGTAGATGTATGTAACGCGTCTTTAAATCAGACAACGTCTCAAGAAGTTATTTATAACCATATTCCTTTCGAATTTCTGGGCTGTCAACTTGTGCTGTGCTGGGGGAGGGATGAAGACATTTGAGAGGAGGAATGTTGCAGCCAGCCTTGTGCTAGCTGTCAATTCTTCATGGCTTTGGCATGTTGTGTTAACGCCTGGTGCCCTTTGACAGCCTGTATGCTATTGCTAACTGTCTTTAAGACCGACTGATTAGAGACCCAAGGACCGTGACTATTCCGAGGGCACGGTAGTATGTCCCCCTCTAACCCATCCTTTCTCAATTAATCTCTTCACCATTTATATTCTCTATCAGCAGTAAACCATCCTGAGGCCAACCAGAAACATTTTTTAAGGAAAGAAATCAATCCAGGAATTTTAAAAAATAGAGAATGTGAAGTGTCCTTTTCGTTGAAAGACCCCCCAAACGTCCAATTTTGAACAAACATTGGCAAAGCCAATAGGTCTGGTCTTAATTTGCTAACACATGCAACTCAAGCATTCACTAATGCGTTTTTATTAGTAAGCGTACACAAATGCTGTTCTGCACTTTAAAGCCAGACCTGCTGGTTTTGATGCTTCTGGGGAAATACCTAGTGGTTTTATATTGCCTATAGAATGCATAAAGGAAATAAATAATTTAGGCCCAGATTTATAACCACTTTGGGCCTGATTCACAAAGCTAAACTTACACTTGTGTGTGAATTTATGATTTTTTGCAACTCACAAAGCAATTTTACGAGTAGTATCTTTTTGACTGCCTATCTTTTTATGTGCGAAGTCTCTGCCACGAGTGCGGATACTCCGCAGTTGTAAAGATACTACTGGTAAAATACTTTTGTTAATTGCAAACAAATCGTAAACTTACACAAAAGTGTACGTTTACCTTTCCGAATCAGGCCCTATGTGTCGAGTTTGCATTCCCATGCAACCATCCATGGGTTTTGACTCAAATCCCACAAAGAACTGCAGACAGGGATTTGCGCCAAAATCCTGCACCTCCTTGAGGGAAGCGATTTTCCCTCTTTGCATATGTGCTGCATTTTACAGCACACATACAAAGTGGGAAACACCTTAAAACATGGTTTTTGTACTGAAAGGAACCCCTTCCTGTCAAAAACTATGCTAAAGCACTATGGCACAAGAGTGTCTGTGTTGGCCTTGTTTGGACTTCCTCAATAGAGGGTTCTTTCAAGTATGTATAGGGTGTGGATTGATTGGGTTTTGAATTTTGTTTGTGGGTTTCTCACCTGCATACACTCAGCTTATTGCTAATTTTGAGTGGGCTCTGTGTCAGCCACCTTCAAACCATTGGCTTTCTGTGTTCTTTGTCTTGCAGCCCTTGGCTTAAGACATTGTCAGTCATGTCTTAGATCAGCCCACAGGTGAAGGGCTCTCTTATCTTGTTCAGTTGGCTTTTTCTGTGTTCTTTTGTCTCCTGTGGAATCTCCACGTTGAGTGCATGAGGGACTATTTTGTCTCCATCCTCGCCCTGTCTACTTGCTATCGCGGCTCTTCCGCCCCTGCCCTAAACCCATGCTCTCTTTCCAACCCAGTTCCTCCAGCCCAAGGTCTCTCACTTTTTAGATAGAATTTTTTTTAGCAAAGTTCCGGCAGCTGCACGTTCCCATGTGGCCACTTGCTTGGATTTGTTTACACGGCTTCCTGCACCTGATTTATTTGAACTTACTATTGAAAAATAGCCATCAGTCTTCTTAGAATAGTAAATTAATAATAAAGTATAATGAAAGGGGACACTAATCTAAGATGTTCGTGTTTTTATTCATGCAAACATGTGCACAGTGGATATTTTTGAGTGATTTTTTTCAGTAAAGTATAACAAATATGATTGAAAAACAGCCCCCATGCATGTATGTGCGCACATGCGTGTGCACACAGGCAAACATCTTTCAATGGTTTTTACCATAAAATGGTAGCAAAAATAAACAAACATTGGCAACATTGGCAATGCCAATAGCTCTGCATCCTGCTGTAACAGGTGAGACCTTTTTGGTTTTGTCAATGCTTGTTGTTATTGGCTTTAAGGTAGAGGAAGATAGTACTTGCTTGAAAAGGCTACTTTCTTGGAAAACTGTATGTCAACGTCCCCCCTGACATCACAAACTATTGAAACTTCCGATCTGCCGCTATTGAAACTCTTGTCTTGGAATGTAAATGGGTTAAATGATAAAATCAAGAGGGTGATTCTAAGGGCAGCGAAAAAGAATTCCCCCGATGTACTCCTACTTGAGGAAACCCACCTTTTGGGCTCCAGAGTCCCATTTGTGCAGATAGAAGTTCCATTCAACATATCATGGTGGCTTGAAAAAAGGGTTATGGGCGGTAAAAAATTAAGTGCCAGGGCTCTTGTCAAGAGACCACTGCAGCCTCCACCATGCCATTTACCCTGCCGGTGGTGTCAATAACCGCACCATCACAGCTACTAACCATCACACTCCTGCAAGTGTGTCGATTCAGACTATTCCACACCCCTAAAGCTTTAAGAACGACTTGGGTGGCACGTATAGTCTTTTTATTTAATGTTCACTGAATTAATAAATAACTGTTGTTTTGCTCATCTCTTAATTAGACAGACAGTGCCACTATGTGGCATACTGTCATAAGTGCCAGTGTTGACAATTAAGTGCCGGTGCTGAGTACCAGAAATCACTGGCTCAAATTAAGCACTGGTTATGGGGAGTAGTATTCTCATGGGAAGGACTTTCCCTTTCATGTTCACCAAAGTTGGAAAGCCACATGGGAGATTCATTACAATTTCTAAATATTTAGACAGCCACATACTGACGTGCTTTAGTGCCTCCCTTTATTTCTGCAGCTGCTGAGATCTGTTCTGCTTCACTCCACACCTGGGCTGCTCATAGGAGGGGATTTAAAGACAGTAATCGATTGGACCCATGATGGGAAAGCCATTGCAATACACACTGCAGTGGCCTGACCGCTCTACCTGATTTTGTGACTTCATTGAGCATGGGGTATGTGGTGTGTGCACTGTCCCACTCAACGGGAATTCAGCTTCAAAACTGATGAGAGATGAGCCCAGAATTGGTGGGAACTGGCACTCCTTCACCTACTCATAGATATAGATGTAACAGGCTACACAGAAGAAATTGGTATCTTGCAAGGACCTGCGTCTGATCTCAGTCAGGCTTGAGTCCTAGCGAATCCACTCAGCCTTTTATGCTTCTGAGGTCGATAAATGAGTACCTGAGTTAGGTAAAAATATACAACTGTTTCACTGACTTGGAATTTGTTTTCACATAGCTATTTTCACATATGGATATGGCATAGGCTTCTTCGGCCTTTCTGAGCCTGTTTAGACTGGAGCCCATGTATAGCAGTGAATCAGCCTAAATCTATCTTTATGGGGATCCCCTTAACTAATTTAAAGGGGTGGAGGGGTTGTTTTGCATCATGTCATAGGAGATATGTAAAAACGTTGATGTTCTTTGAATTGTGTGCAAGAAGCACTTTCTTACATAGGCGCTGGAAGCAGGGGTCCAGTGCATGCTGCAGCACCCCCTAAATAACCACCCTGGAGTTTAGAAGGTGAATGAGCAATAAAGAGGCCTTCATTGTTTTATCTTGTCACATTTGCTGTGTGTTCCCAGACAGAGGTCAAATGTCAGCCTATGACTTCTGACCAATTGCTTCTTATTCTTTTAACATAGGGATTGGTGTTTACTTTTCTTTCTTTGACTGCAACCTTAGAGGATTTTGTAGTCAAATATCTGATGTTCTTTCAGGAGAACAAGGCGTGTGAAAGGAAAGGATGTTTGTTGTCAGTTTTTCTAACACACAGCCTTTAAATACCAGTAAAATAAATGTACAAATATTTCAAAATATACCAACGGTTATAAAATCACAAATGAAGCACATTTAAAAAAAATCTGAAGTGTGATGGACAAACAGATTTTAACAGGATCAAAACAAATCGAGACATCTTACTTGGTGATGTGGAAATTGTAAATATTAGCTGAAAACCTATTTCCATACACAATTGTTTGCACGCCATTTAGTTTTATCTGTGAGCCAGCATGTCAGTGCGAATTTTGTGTCCATTTCAATAGAAAATGTGCTGACTATAAGTGACAGTGCGCTACCACACCATGCTTTAGTAACCTATATGCATCAGTGTATTTCACAAATCCACCACCGGCTTCATACCTCTCCTGCTAAATGTCCATGGCTCATTTACTATGTTTGTTTTTAATGTGACGCTTGGATTGTTCATAATTCCTATGACTTCAGTGATGTAACTTTGAAGTCAGCACCCCCACTCTGAAAGTGGTTCCAGCATCACTGCTTTCTTATTAATTACCTCCCCAGGATAGCTCACAGATTCATCTCTGATGCAGTAAAGTACTTCGTCTGAATAAAATGCGCACAAATTGTGCATACCAGACAAAACTGAATCTGACAATGTGCATTACGTGTAGCCTCCGGATTCTCAACAAGTTGGGGCTTTAAAACTATTTTACGCTTACAGGTTCTATGTTTTAAAAGAGGCCCTCAACAGTCATGATAACCAGGACGAATACTTTGATACTGTTACCGCAGGATATGCAGAAGAGAAAGATTTTGAATTATTAACCAGTGTGGATTAAACCAACATGATGGATTTAAGAAGAATATCTGTATTATTAAACAACTGTATGACTTCATTGTGAAATACGCTTCCTGTCACCCCCATGGCTGATATGATAAGGAAGGGTATCGCTGCTGTACATGGTTTATGTAAATTCCCCAAACCTAATGTTTCCCAGTGCTATGGTCTATCACACAGGCCTCTGTATAAAATGCAGTTCTATATCGGTCAAATGCTACGTTTTTAAGTTTAGAAGCTTAATTGTCATTTTGATATTACAGTTATTAACAAGTTACCAATGAATAACATATAAAGTAAACAACTCAATGAGTTAAAAAACACATGAATAAATAAAACAATGCAATGAAATTGAGCAACATGTCAATATTAATTACGATCTAGCTTTTATGGTTTTATATAAAAGGAAGCAATAAATATTCGTAAAACATTCTAACTTGAATAGTACGTATATAAAATAAATACTGCTTCAATGGCAAACAACTAACATATTGATGTTTTAAAAGAATATATGTCCCTGTCACACGAAGACTTCCTTCGCGCTGCCTTTCATCTTGCTTGGGCCGGGGCAACCGTACCATATCTGGGGATCCAGCTGGCCTGAACCATAGACAGAACGGGGGAGGTTAATTGTGCTGCCCTTACATCGCAAATCCAGCCAGAATTGGCTCGCTGGCGTCGACTTCAAACATCCTGGCTCGGTAGGAGTGCAGCTTAAAAATGACAATTCTTCTGAAGATTCTCTTTGTCTTCCAATCACTGCCTTTGGCGTCCCCTAAAACCACTTTGAGGTTCCTCCAGCTAGGGATCAACACCTTCATCTGGCGGGAAACAGCCGCGACTCCACAGGCAGCTACTCTACCGTAAGTCGCTCGAGGGCGGATTGAGTGTCCCTGTGATCACAAGGTACCTCCAGGCACAACAGCTCTACTTTCTTGTGGAGTGGGGCAGACCGACCACCCAAAAGCACCGGCGTTTTATGGACCAGGCGGTCGCTGGTACCCATGTTTGGAAAGAACCTTGGCTGCCCCGCCATCATAGGGCCTGGGGCCTCAAATCATTACCGGTGACTAGTTCCATCTTGAGGGTATGGGATGGAGTGGCGCTGTATGCAAAATTGACCTCCTTCCCTCCCGATGGCTCCCATAGCCGCCAAACTAGACTTTTTTCCAGGCTTGCATGGAGAGGGTTTCCTTAGATGGTAGAAAGGGGGATGTAAGCTCATAGGATGCTTGTTTGATACTCATAAGATTATCCTTTTTGACCGCATGAAGACTGAGTATGGGTTGGAGGAGCGGACCGCCATCAATACCTACAAGTTCGACATAGGGTGACGTACCCCTCTGTAAAACCACATGCCACGTGGCCCCTGACACCTTTCGAGCGGTGGCTATTTCTTATGCGCAATGATAGGCACCTCATTAAGGAAATCTATGCCCTGCTTGGGCAAGCGCCCTTACGTGACAAAACCATGGGGCAGAACAGGTGGGATGCGGAGCTAGGCCGGTCTTTCACCCTCAAATACTGTGAAGAAATCTATTATAGAGTGAAACATGCTGCACACAACATGGCCAGCCTGGAAATGGCTTATAAGGTAGCCTCATTCTGGTAACTCACTCCAGACCGTGTCCAGAAGTGGAGCTCTGGGAGGACGGGCGAGGTTGTGGAGGGACGGATACATTACTGTATCTACTATGGCACTGTTGGAAGTTGGTCAGCAGGGGCGGCTACTCCATAATGGCGGAGGAGCGTCACCCCACTGGTCAGAGTTCATCACAGAAAAAGAAAATGATATTAAAACAATAATATAATTTAATTTTACTGTGAGGGGCTCTGACTGATTGTGCATGCGGGGCCGGGCCATAACAAGCAGGAGTGGGCACTTAGAGGATGTGGTCTAACGGCTAGGGTGGTCAATCTCAAATCTGGGGAACCGAGTTCGAGTCTCGGCAGTGACGCCCAACATCCTGTGATTCTGGGCAAATCATTTAATCTCCCCTTGCCTAAAAAAAAAAATGAATGTGTCCTTGTGTAATGCAACTGGTGCTCATGTAAAGCACTCTGATACCCGACACCTTCGGGTCAAGTTCTCAATATATAATATTCCTAAAAAAAGTGTGCATGTAGGTTTGGCCGGCCGTCTCAGGCCGACCAAACAGACATGAGCATTTCTATTTCTCCAACCCAGCTGTGTTCATAGCCGGGTTGGAGAAAAGCTGCAGGCTCCCAGGCAGTGTCTGAGCAGCAGAGCAGGCCGCTCAGACCAATTCTGGCGCTGCTCTCATAGCATGAGACCAGTGTCTGGATTGGCTGGGCAGCCTCTGCCTTCCCAGAGACTGCTGGGAGTGAAGCACCGAGTCGGCCGTCAGCATCTGGACAGCGAGAGGTAAGGTTTTTTTTATATATTTCATTTTTATGATGAGAGGGTGGCAGATGGCCCAGGTGCTGGACACTACCCACCAGGCAATCCTTTTCCCCATGGGGATCCGATGAACGTCCTGAATATACCACTTGGCTGTATAAGTTGTGGTACATTTTGAGATTAGAGAGGCTGTCCCTTGCAACAGTGTCTAACCAAGATACCTACCAAGAACTGTGGCGCTCCTTTTATCAATATTCTTTCTGCAGAATTCAATGAGTTAACCTGTCTGAAATATCTTAGGCTGCTACATTTGATTCCACTTCTGCCTTCACCCACTGAATCACCTACTGCCATGTGGGAGGAATACACAAAGGCAAACTGCCAAGTACACCTAGTCATGTGATCCAGGAACAAGTACTGGATTCAAGGTTGTTGGAGCCTTCGGCTCCTGCGGCGCTAGTCAGGAGGCCAGACAACTAGCCCTTGGAGTCACTCTGGGGTCCTGGGTTCAACAGATGCAGGTCCAGTCCTTCTCATCCAGGCAGGAGGGCAGCAGACAACAGGTCAGCACAGTAAGGCAGCAGTCCTTCAGAGCAGCAGTTCAGCAGAGTGGCAGTCCTTTCAACAAAACTGCAGTCCTTCTTCCTGGCAGAGTCCACAGGTCCAGAAGTGTACTTAAGAGTTGGGGTGTGAGGTCCAATATTTATACTTGGTGCCCACTTTGAAGTGTAGGAAACCTATGGAAGTTTCAACACCCTCTGAGGTGTCAGGCATCCCCTTCCTCATTGTCCTGGTCCCAGCTTGTCTGGGGTCACAATAGACTAGTGACAATCACTATGTGAGCGTGCTCAGGCAGTGCCTTTGTTATGTACAAGTGTGGTAGGTGACAGCTCCTCCCCCTCGTTAACTCAGAGTGGCCAATCCTGCCAACACCTATCTTCTATTTGACTCTCAGTCTGGGAGCAATACACAATCCCAACTGCAAGCTACAAGTAGTCATGTGACCCAGGAACAGGCAGCAGGCACCAAGTGGTTAGGCAAGAAAATACTAACTTTCTAAAAGTGACATTTTGAGAATTGTGATTAAAAATCCAACTTTACCATTATAGGAGATTTTAAATTACAATTCTTTAGAGACCAAACATAACATTTCTACCTGTTCCCAAGCCAACATTATCAATTATTAAATGTAATAAGGTAACCAGATGTTATCCTATGAGAGAGGAAGGCCTTGAAGTAGTGAAAAACGAATTTAAGAGTTTTTGACCACCAGGACATGTAAAACTTAAAAGTGCATGTCAACCTTTTAAATACAATGTATGCTGCCCTATGGGAGGTTAAGAGCCTACCCTAGGGGTGACATGTGTATTAAAAAGGAAGGTTAGGCCTGGCAAAAAGTTTATTTTTGCAAGGTCGAAATATCAGATCACAACTGCACCCAGGCTGCAATGACAGGCTTGAGACATGTTTGAACAGACTACTTAAGTGAGAGGCACAATGAGTGCTGTAGGCCAACTAATGGAATTTAACATTCAGGCCCTGGGTACATGTAGTAACACTTTACTAAGGACTTACACCTAAATTAAATGTGCTAATTGTGTATAAGCCAATTTAGCCATGTTTATGGGAGTGAGCACAAACACTTAGCACTGGTTAGCAGTGGTAAAGTGTGCTGAGTCCTAAGGCCAACAAAACAAATTCAGCAAAACTGAAGGAGGGAAGGTAAAAACTTTGAGGGAAAACCCCACCAAGGATGTCAGGTCTAACAATAAGTAACAATGGAGATGAGGGCACACTGTCTAGTACCTCTGCAAAGAATAAAATAGGGAGAAAAAAATTCCATTAACAAGTGGAAGCTTTGAGAGAAGTATATTATACAGTATAGAGATCATGTGTCAATGTCTGGAATCAAAAACATGCCATTTCATGGACTTTAACATAAAACTGCAACCCAAATGATCAAACGCTTTCTATCATTCAATGCAATTACAGCTGAGTATCCATTCTTAGGAGCTATGAATAACATTTTGAAACATATTCTTGAGTTTTTCTGAAGACTATATACCATTTATAGACACCAGATGCTGCGGGTCAATTAACTGCTGTAAATAATATTCTAAATGCATCGTCAATCCCTTTGTAAAAATCTTACAATCAACAATTATATGCCAAATACACCTACGATTCTAACATGGCTTAGAATTGCAGCCCTCTTTTTGTAAGAGACAAAGCACAATGTTCTAAGGAAAGCATCACTGGAAAGGAGAGACTCTCCCCTTTCCAGTGATGCCTCCCTCAAAACTGGGGAGACGACTTTAGGGTCAAAACACCCACAGGACGCAGTGGAGAACACTCACCTCTTACTCCTCGCTGCTCCGGTGGGGAATAGTGACGTCAGTGCGCCGCAAGTGGGGGGGGCGGTTAAAGCAGAAGTGATTCCTCTTCACCCCCAGCCTTTCCAAATAAAAAAAGCAATCTTTTGATGCTAGCACTGGAGTATCCCAGGGCCGGACTGGCCGTAGCGGGCTTTGGGTGTTTCCCTGGTGGGCCGACAGCGTGGGGGCCGGTTTGGCCTCTGGGGGCCGTTTTTGTTACCGGGGGCCGGCAATATCGGCCCCCTGTAACAAAATCGGCCGAAACCGGCCCTAGCAAACAGCTCAGCCGCAACCTCCCCCCAGGGGGGCCAGCTGAGCAGTTTGCCAGGGCCGGTTTCAGTTCCGAGTCCGGCCCTGCTCCCCAGTGTCGGCCAAAGAACGAAAGATGCACTGGGGATGTAGTGCGGGCATCGGCCACAAGCCAACGCCCTCATTGAAGGGGTTAAGGAAATATTTGAAATGTCTTTATTTGTGAAAACATTCATGCCTTTCTCATCCACCAAGGATTCAACTTTAGTGTGTTCTTTCTTGACTTTAAAGTGACTAGCAAGTAATTTAAAGGCTCTATTGTCCCTCATAATACCTTGTATCAGAAGAAACCTATAAGCACTCTCCGTTGTAATCTTATTAAATATGAATATAGCATGTAAAAAATGACTTAATACTGTTAAATTCATGGTGTAATATGTATGCTCAATTTTCTAATTGTTATCTAATTCATCACTTTTTCCTAAATCAACTTTTTCCTTTTCGAGACAAAATTAATTACAAAATCTCTAACTGCTGCTTTGAATGACTTGCTAATTATTTGGAACTATGCTAACCCTGTAACAGCCGTTGCGATTGCTTATATATATAAAAATAAATAAAAAAATAGAAAGTATCCCTGGTTGTATTAAATGCAAAAAAACACCTCACAAGATACGTTAGAGAAAAAGGCAACATCCTTCCATAGCCAATGTAGAATCTCCATTTGCCAGAACCCTTATTAAATGAAACCAAGTGAAAGTCAGTTATGATTGGTGCATAGTCTGATATTAAAATAGCACAGATTTCTGCATTTATTAAAGACTGAGCCAACTATTTGCTAATAACTATATGATTAATCTTTATTTGTGGCATATGAACAGGAGAATAAAATGAACACTCTCATGTCTCTGGGTCAGGGCCAGACTGGCTACCGGGCGTTTTGGTGTGCTGCCAGGCTGGGGGCTGATTTCACTGCGGTGGGGGCTGATTTCGTTGATGGGGACCTGCGTGTGCTTCTAAATAAACAAAGCAAAACAAATGGTTTTAAGCACACGCAGGTCCCCATCAACGAAATCAGAACCCAGCTTGGCAGCACACCAAAACGCCCGGTAGCCAGTCCGGCCCTGCTCTGGGTTACATGTCATCCAAAACTCAACCAGGACTCCTTGCTTTTGCAGAGAGTAATGTGTCTGTCAGGATAGTGGAGAACATCACCTCCACCACCCCTATAGGCTACTGTCTGCTAAATTTAGAGATGACCACCAGCCCAGTTATCATCTATGTACCTTGAAAGGAACCGCATGGCAGTTCCCTTCAAGGTGCAAAGTTTGGTGGACAGCCGCCATCAGTTTTGAGGGTTGTTCACCAAACTTTTAAACTTTTTTTGTTTTTCGGAAAGAAACTCCCAAAGCAGGAGTTTGTTTCTGAAAAAACAAAAATGTAATGTCCCCACACCTTTGGGAGTTTTCTCCCAGGGTATGGGGCCATTATATGTGTTTTTCGCTCCCTCACAGAAAAAGGGACATTACACCATCCATCCTCAATAGGGTGGGGAGTGTAACGCCCTCCCCTTGAAGGAGCCTACTCCCTGTCAGCCAAACTTGAAATCAGGCCCTAATTCTCTTAATAGTCTTTTTCATTATAGTAGGCATGAAAGTAAATTCAGAATTCTTTTCCAGAAAGGGAGCCAAAATCTGGTTATATTTGCTGCCAAAATCTAAGTTATATTTAGTGTATTCATCAATTTAGAATCAATAACTTCGCAGAATTTAGTATAAGAGTGAGTTGGACCATAAGCATTATTTTAATTATTTTATAACATTGTTATAGGAATATATTGCAATTTTCAGATTTACTTTGATCTACCTACCATCAGTATCATGCTCTTCTGAAATCAACAGAATATCTTATACCATAAGATAATAGTGCAATTTTTCCTTAATGGTGGGAAGTACAAAAGCTCCTATCCCAATTTCTCCCGCACTTACCGGCTTTATTTTGTGAATGGGATTCTTGCATTCGGGCAATGGTAACATTTAATTTAGAAATACGAGTTGTAACTCTTTGCATTTTAACAGGACTTCCTAACCCCTTAGAGTTCCATGAAATTAGCCTGAACATTTAAATGAAATCTAATAATATAAAGTTAATAACCCACAAAATATTTTTCCAACACAGTCTGGAGAAAAGAATAAAATAATCAAATATATACTGCAACCTCTGTAAGAAAATAATAACAATCCACATCAGAAACAGACAACAAAGGGAAGGGAAAAACAAAGAGATCAATAGTTAACAGATAGACAGACAGTACAATACCCTCATACCTCAGGAGAATTAAACAATGCTGTCGATGCAGAAGGGAAAGACGAGACGCCGCCTCTCTGGGTACCTCCAGCGACATGTCATTACATTAAATCACTAGGAAACATTATGCAATCAGCAGATCTCTCAACTATAAGTGAAGAAATGTCAAGCGTTTGTTGATGTTTCCATGTATTCTCTGGAAATAAATCCTCTGAGCTTGACTGAGTCATCATAAGTTGTAGATTTTTCTTTATAAGCCATTTAAGGAGACATTGATGTAGAAGTCCATATCTAGTATACACCGCTTTCAAATGAAGTCTCATATCAGGGAACTCTTTGCTTCTTGCTACTGTAATTTTAGCCACACTTTGTGAAAAGAAAGGTTTATGACCAGACCAAGCTATCCTGTTTCTTGTGTTTAACTGCTATTATCACTTTCATGAGTACTGTATAGTCTAAGAATAAATTAATAACAATGCTGGGTTTAACGGATGCCCAAAAAAACTTTGCCTCTGACCAAAATAATGTGCTCTTTGAAAATTCAGGGCAGCTGAACTTGGTAGGTTTTGGAACTTTTAGCTGCCATTTTTTAGAAGCCAACATAGTCATTCCCTTCTAAATTCTCAGGCAATCCATAAATTTGCAAATTATTCCTGCGGTGATGATTCTCTAAATGTTCAGCTTGCTTTTTAAGTGCTGCCACCACAACAACAAATGTTTCCACTTTCCCCATCACAATTTCTAACTTACTATCTGCACCACCTCAGATATTTTCTTATCCCTGACAGACAACTTGGCATCAATTTTTTCATTTGTTTTTTCCACAAATCACCCCAAAGCTCTAAATTCCTCTGTTTTGATGATATGTACTTGTCCCCGGTAGGACACTTTACTGATGAGCCACCGTCCAGCGTGTGAGAGCAGGGGTTCTGGAATGTGGAGCGTGGAGGAGAATCCGGAGAAACATACTAGTACATGTGTGAGAAGCGTCTTTTCAGAATTGGCGACGACTTCTGACACACATTAACCCACCCGGCAACCTCTTTATCGCGGACTCTGATGTTTCACCATGATATGCTACATTGGAGGCAGTTACAAAGTATGTTGGCAAGTGACTTTTTATTAATTCATCTTTTCATCTTGTGTGGATTTTAAGAAACTGGGCTAACAGCGTCTTGCTTGTAAGGGGGCACAAGATTCTAAATCTCTTCTTCTCAGCGGCTGTCGTACATCAACATCACTGAAATGCAACAAGCGGTGCCGCACATCAGTTCAGCGCATCGCAACACACTGCATGCAT
This sequence comes from Calotriton arnoldi, assembly GCA_963921515.1. Lineage (NCBI taxonomy): Eukaryota > Metazoa > Chordata > Amphibia > Caudata > Salamandridae > Calotriton > Calotriton arnoldi. The sequence goes on along the minus strand of CAWUFW010013357.1, from coordinate 11,953 downwards.
TTGTCGTATCACTGTAATGCACTGCTAATTCAGACATCCAACATGCATGAGGCTGTATGTTAGGACGTAAAGGGCCGCCATCTTAGATTTCTGCAGAAACTGCTGCCATGAACTGCACCTCACTGTGTTGGGACTCGAGCAAAACAGGAACAAAACCTGTACCACGGGTGCATTCCAGTATTGAGAAAGTGCATCGGAATATTGAAGAACACTCATATTCCTGGAAGTGCATCGGACACTAAACATATAAACTGTGAATTGCGAGCTTCAAGCATGCATTAAAGGAACTTTTCTGTTTGGTACTTACATGCCCAGGCTTCTGTGATACCAGTATATTTGAACATGAATTTGTGATTATCATTGTTGTACAATACTTCTGTGAACTCAGTATATTTGAACATCATTAGTGATTATCATTCTTATTCCAGGAATACCTTATTCCATATTAGTGGTTACCTTATCACATTCTACGCTGTGCTCTATTTATTAGTCTATTGCAATGTTATGGCATATGGGAACATTTGGAATCTATTTCCACCACAATCATTCTTACCGGCTTCTGGAGAGGGTACTTTAAAATCAGAGGAATGGCGAGAATACTTTGTAAATTTCATTTCCTCTTTGAGGATGACAAAGGTCTTACGCCAGAGAAAACAAAAGAAAATACAACTGCATCGGTCTGAAGGTGTATAATCGCACTAGTGAGAAACAAAGGCCGGAGGGGCATTTTCTAATGCATTGGAGGATTTGAACAATTACTTCAAACTAGTGCTGCAGTGGCTCGTTATACATTTTTCCATAGGAAACAAGGTAAAGAGTAACCTATAAAGGATTTTGTATCCACATTAAAAAACTTGGCCCTCACAGGCTGTTTTGGTGGCCTGCACAACAAACTTTTCAGGGACCAAATTGTGATGCATGCAGCGAATCTGAGCATTCAGGATAACTTGTGGGCAAAAGGCGAATCGTCGCTTCACAATGTTATTGACATTGTCAAGAGAGCGGAGCTGACAGGAAAATGTGCAAGGCTGTGCGATATGAGGGGAAAAACAAAAATGACGATTCTGTGGTTGCCAAAATAAGCAGCTCCTAACCAACATTTCGTGGGTCCTTTTGCAACTGGTGCTGTTAGAAAGTGCTTCAGCCTCCCTACCCCTCGTCATCACCCTCACTTATAGATTGCAGTGGATGGTTATTTTACATAGGATTACTGATTCAGAAACTCGTGAAGACACATCTCACGTTTGTATCATCTGTAGCCCAGAACGATGTATGTACAACCCTACTTTATTCAATATGTTAAAAACTGTTTGATTACGCAATAAAGAAATGCAACACAAAAATAAAAAAAGAAAAGAAAGAAAGTGCTTCAGGGCTGGGAGTAGCAAGCCTCTCGCAAATGATAGGAAGAGTATTGTGTGCAAGCAGAAATGCTCTAAATGTGGAACTGTAGGGCACTTTCACAAGGTGTGCCAGAAAAAAGTAGAAAGCGTGGTGAAGATGGTTGACATGGATAATGAATGTTTGTCAAGTTCCTCAGAAGATACAGAGTTAAATATGTGTGTGCTGAAGATTGATGTGGATATGAATGGTAAGAAGAAGAAACCAGTATGTGAAATGTTAATCAGTGGGCTAGACATTTCAATTGTGAACCTGCGTACATAGAGTCAGGAACATACCTTTTTCATTGAAGGACAACATGGGTAAGTAACTTGAGAAATTGCAATGTGCAGGGGTTATAGAGCAGGTTGAGTCATCGGAGTGGGTATCACCCTTGGTGGTAGCCAAAAAAGGTAATGGTAAGTTGAGATTGTGCATAGATCTCTGAGATCTTAACAAGAACTTCTTAGTAGGCCAGTTCCCCCGACAAGGATTAACCAAATGTTGGCCCTTACCAAAGGTATAAAATGGTTCACCACGATCAATTTAATAGCTGCTTACCACCAGTTTCTGTTATACCCTGATAGCAGGAGCCTAACCACTTTTGTGACCCCATTTGACTGTTAGAGATTTAAAAGAGTACCATTTAGATTGGCTTCTGCAGCAGCCACGTTCCAAAGGCTTATGCATGTGTTATTTAAGGATGCAAGTAATTTGATGTTTTTCAAGATGACATACTAGTGATGGGAAGAACTAGGGAGAAGCATGATCGGAAACTAGCACAAGCATTAAGCATTTTAGAACAAAAAGGATTACTGGGGGAGTACAGTAAATGTGGATTTGCAAAAAGACAGGTCACATATTTGAGTCATGAGGTCACGGGTAAAGGCATCAAACCTAAAAATGAATTGTTAGAGTCAATCAGAGAGGCACCTACACCTAAGGACAAGGAGGATGTGCGAGCATTTTTGGGTTTAGTTGAATTTTATTCCAAATTTGTGAAAGATTTCTCTTCTAAAACTCATGAAATTAAGCAACTACTTAAAGAACACATTCAAATCCTCCAGGTCCAGTGTATGCCAAAATATCTTTCTCTCCTTAAAAGCTGAAATTTGCAATGCTCCTCCACTACAGAGCTTTGACCCTGCTTTGCCTTGTAAAATTACTACAGATTCAAGTGGAAGGGGAATTGGGGCAATTTTCTCACAAATAATATCTCAGGAAAGGAAGATACCATTGCATTTTATTCTAATTCTTGAACTTCGACAGAGGAAAAATATTCTGTTATCAAACAGGAGGCACTTGCCTGCATGTGGGGGCTTGAACATTTCCGGCACTACATTTGGAGAAAGAAAGTCACCCTACGCAGTGACCACAAACTCCTCACGAATGTGTTGACTACCAAATTTCTATACAATGCCTCGCTGCAACTTGCTTGCATGTCTGTTCCTCTGCTTGATTTTAAGTATGAAGTACAATTTGTCCCTGGTGTGATAAATGTAGTTGTGGATTTTTTGAGGCGCATGACGTTACTGGTGAAAACCAAGAGTAGGGATGCATTAGAGGAGTTTTGTATTGCAAATATTACTGAAGAAATGCCTGGTATTTTCTAATGAGGAATGGTTGAGTGCACAGGGACAAGACAGAGTTCTTGTGGAAGTGAGCAAAATGATTATGGAGTGTTGGCCAGATAAGAAACTAGTGGAGAAAGAACTGTTGACTTACTGGTAGTTGAGGCACGAGCAATCCTTTAAAGGGGGTCTGGTCATGAGTAATGGTAAGATTATTCCTCCTGTAAAACTGAGAACCAGAGTTCTAGAGATTTGCCATGAAGGGCATGTAGGCATTGGAAAAACTAAGAGCAGAGTGAAACACTGGTATTAGTGGCCAGGGTTGGATTTGCAAATTTAGAGGAGAGTAAGAAATTGTGTACAATGCGAGAACTCAAACAAAACCCATACCACACTTAAACTACCTTCGCAACCCATATCTAGTCCTGGAATGCCCTGGGAAAGATTGGAAATAGATGACACAGGACCCATATGGAAACATGGGGAACAAGTGTATTTGATAGTTATGGTTGATCATTTCACTAAGTGGCCCGAGATAGAGGTGGTGCAGAAAGCTGATGCTGGCAACATTGCCAAATTTTTAGACAAGGTATTTTTGAAAGAGGGATTGCTGAGTGACAATGGGCCCCAATTTACAACAGAGTGTGTTAGTACCTATTTGCGTAGGAATGGCACTGTGCATAAAACAACCTCAGTGTATCATCCAGCATGAAATGGTGCTGTAGAGGGGTTCAACCGTGTTATAAAAGAAATTATTCAGTTGGCCAGCAACAATAGACTGGAGTGGAGGAAAGAGTTGCTTTAGACAGTACGGGCATAAAGAATCACTCCGAGTGTGAGTGCTGGGTCCAGTCAATTCGAGCTGATGATAGGAAGAACACCTATGTCCAAGGATAATGTAGGCTGGATGAAGGCAGCAATAAGGGTCAACTGGTCCCCTGCGAGAGAAACTGTCAAAGGCACAAGGCGTATGTAAGAAATACTTTGATTCAAAGCAGAAGTCTAAGCCTGTGCACATAAAAGTTGGTGACACAGTAAGGGTGAAGAGAAGTGGAATGCTACGTAAAGGCCAGAATCATTTTTCACAACTCTTTACTGTGGAGAATTTTTTTGCAATTCAGTACTGTTGAATGATAGCAATGTATGGTATATCACTTCTATTTCCTTGTGTAAAGGAAAGGATAGTGAATTGGCCAGTTGTCAACAGTTTAATGAACTGGTGAAAATGCCAAGTTCTACAAAGAAGAGATTTGATTGGTTGTCTGAGAATGATCATAACCAATTGGAGGTACCTAGTCCGGGTACATGTGAGGAAGACGTTAGGGCGACCTAGGAATATTTCCCCAGGAAGGGCACCTCAACACGATGGCACTGCAATGAATAATAAAATAAGTAGGTTTAGTCAATCTGTGGTTAAACCTAAAAAATTGCATAATTACATTTGTGAATAGTAATCACCGTCCAATCGCTGTTGTACCTTCTGACTTGCACCTTCATGTGTAGTGCATATTAAGTTAGACTTATGTACAGGTGTGCATGGTAATATACATATTTTTATTTTTTGGTAGTTTAATTTTTTTATCTAGTTTTAGTCAATTAATTGTATTTTTCTTTAGCATATTTCGTTTGTTCTTGAGTTGTATTTGCAAGAAATGTAACAATTGGTTATGTATTGAAAGGGAGGGAGGTGTGGCGTGATAGTATATACTTCTCACCGGTAGGACACCTTACTGGTGAGCCACTCTCCAGAGTGTGAGGTAAGAGAGCTGGGGGTTCTGGAATATGGAGTGTGGAGTAGGAGCCGGAGTAAGAGGAGGTCGGAGGAATTTCTACTTCTCCCTGAGTGTGTCAGGAGACTTGCACTTAAAGAAATTAAAGAAATAAAACTGCTACATGTGTGTGAAGCGTCTTTACAGAGACTTCCATTGTCAACACAGAAAAAGGCTAAACAGGCAACCGTGAATGTAAATTTGTTAACTCTGAAGATGTAAAGGGCTTCTGTATGCCGGGTGAAGTATCTGATTTAGGGTTAATTCCTCCATGTCTACTTTTAGATAAATTGTTGCACTATCATTTAATTGAAGTCGCAGTACCATGCACAGCTGTGTTTTTCCTAGTGAATTTTAGCCTTTGAATTTTGACAATATATAAAAAGGTTAGTAAAATAACAAATTTTAATAAGATGGTAAAGTAATAAAGTCAACCTACCAGTGTCAGTCAGTCGTTGTGATACAGACTGGACATATGAGCTTCTTGAAGTAATATTAAAGACAAAACAAATGTTTTGTAATGCTGTCAAATCACCCAAAATAAGCCCAACTAAGTATTCCAATTAAAACAATATAGCCTTTGTGTCCACAATGAGGCTGTATTACTTCAAACCCATCCTCGTCGCCATAAATAATGTGGTGGGCTGGCCCCACGTGTACAGCATACAAAGGAGACGTAGCCGGTTTCCAGTTGATGTAGTTTATTAAGCAGATGCTGTAAGCTGTAACAGGCCCCACCAGGAGCAGCCTCCTAGCTGCTCAGCCCATCTTCCCAACTGTCCACACACACCACAGGCACCCAAGCATTCCACTCACACTGACATTCTACACGGAACACTCACACTGGCTGAGCAGCTAGGTAGAGGGAACATAATGACATGACCTGAGGATACTACAAAATTGCAACCAACAACACAGTTCAGGTGAAGTGGAGCAACACATTTTAACAAACAAAAATATGCTGAGCTGATGGGTAAAATAAATTGCAATTATATCCCTGTATTATCTCGTTCCAATTGGAAAATATGTGGTGTATTACTTCAAAAAGAATGCCTGAACATTGTGACTCACAGTGCTATGGAACAAAATATGCATGTATTTTCCTCTTCAGCATTCTGAATGAGTACTTTAACACTTTCCTGAGAGAACTGTTTTATTTCTTCTGCCTCAGCTGCCAAGCTTAATGTGGGCATGGGAGCACTCTTCACAGACTGACTGGTAACACAGAAGGAAAGAAACTGGAGCTTTTTGCTTCAAAAGCACAGTTATTTCACAAAATGAACATGCTCACAGGCTCCATAGCAATTCATCTACACTGTACTGCAGATAAATCCTTTTCTTTTTAATAGACCTTAATTCAGCTAAAAGCATGTCATGTCACAGAAGGGACAGTCAGTGCCTTCTTTGACACCCTAGCCACGCCCTCCAACTAGAACTAAACAATTTAAATGACAAACTTATAAGACTTACTTCTCACCAAGAATATTAAATCTTTCTTTGAAACAGGTGTTCTCTTGTTAATCTCCCACACCTTGGAACTCTGTATAAGAGAATGTCTGTTTTAATCTTGAATGAGAGAAAGTCTGTCTTAATCCCAACTTCCAGAAAACTTTAAAAACAAATTCGAAAATAATCTTCTGAACAAGGAGCCCTACAATAGAGGCTTTACTCCTATTTTACGTTACGTTATTCTTGCTCAAAACATCGCTCCCTTTTAGTTTGATATGTTATATTTTATCTCTTTATTGTAAAGCGCTCAGGTCAATACTATCAAAGAAACTGTTATAACAATATGTAACGCTAACATTCTTTCCAAGACACCTAAGGTAGCAAAATATGTGTTGTTAATTACTTGCTATATGGTGCATGCTAGACCTCACAAATCTACACTTTGGTCGTTTGTATCCTGTGATAGGAAACTAAACAGATTCCCATATCTAGGCTAACTTCCTATCTAAACCTCAGTGCTTTTGATGATCCCCTATAAGCGCTATCACTTAGAACTGGGCATCAGAAATAACGAATTATCCTTTAACTTTATAGTAACAATTAAGCCATCCTTATATCCCACATCAGAGGCCAATCCATCAGTAACAAATCTGCTATGTTAGTACAAGGGTGCATCCTCAATCTGACTATGGATTGGTCTGATACCTGCCCTACTGTGGATGTATTCAGACTCAGAGTGTCAGGAGTCAGAGCATTGTCAGGAGTCCTGAGAAACTATAGGACACTCATGAACATCAATTAGGGATACTATCGGGTTAGCAGCAGTTACTCCAGGCTTGGCTTTTGGTACCCCATGCACAATCTCTGCTACCCCTGATCTCAGGACAATGAAAGCAGTGGAATGAGCTGAACATGAGGAGAACTCAAAGTGTTCTGTTTACTTTTTGCAAGTTCCCCTAACCCCTCAACAGTGAAAAGGTGGCTGTTGAGTGGCTAATGGTGAGGCAATAGATCAATGCAATGGTATTGACTGGGTAAAAAGGGAACGCGATGGCACTGCTGCTCTTGGCATTTAAAACAAGCATTGGCATAGCCAATAGGTCTCGCCTTTGGGACTTTATCAGTGTTAAGTCATGCAGTCACGATATCCCGGGAGGGGGGGGGGGGCGAGCCTCTGTAACTGCATCTGTTAAGCAATAAGCACCAAATGGAGAAACGTAACGGAGAGTAAAAAACCGCAGCAGATAAAACGATAAGAAAGACCAATAGAAAATGCGGAAAAGAAAATAGACTCAGGAGCGAGTAGTGGAACGAAAGCGATACAATAAAAATACTGAAAAGAAAATGAAGCCAGAAGAAACTAAATACAATTCCTTCATTGGCGCACCCATTAGAAATGCTGTATATTTTAAACACTGGCCATTACTGTTTCAAAAACACACTGCCTGTCGCCAGAGTTCTCAGTCACACATCTGTCAGTGGGCATAAAGGTACCCATTATATACTGTAAATATCCAGTTTTGAACAAACGCAACCAAGCTTTTAGTCTAATTCTAAGAGCTCACAATCGTTAAAGGCTCAAGATCACACAAAATGGTCTCCTCTACTCACTAAACTGCATCTCTTGCCTGTTTGTCCTGCTGCATTTGGCTGGTTGTGTTACCTTTTACTGTGTCATGTTCAGCTATCTTGATAACGCTTTACAGGGCGCCATAAGCTGCACTGCTGCCATTTCTAAGCACTGTAAATAGGAGATGTCACTATTGTGTATTGCAATACATTTAAAGTTGAAAGGCTGAGTCTGCCTTCCCGGATTCGAACTCGTGATCTTCAGAACACCGTATTTGTCAGCAGCGAGCGCTCAGCTCACCGAGCCTCCCTGCTGGCTTTTTGCAAATATGTTGTGTATTGTGGTGATATGATATGATGGCCCAGATGTGTGACAAGATATCGTCCAAGTTGTGTGTTTATGTTTTTTGTTGATTGCAAACTGTGGGTCTGGTACTGGCGCGCGGTGAAACCATTGAGAGCATCACAGTGTGCTTCAGTGTGTGAGCATTCCATATATAGGAGGCGGTATGGTGTATAGACTCCTAAACAGTCCTACTGCAGACAGTGAGCATTGTATCGCAGTGTGTGTGATCTGCAAGTTGAGTATTCGTGCATGCGTGATTGCCACAAATGCAGCGGATCACACATGCGGTGTAAACGTTTTTGATCATATTGGAATATAGGATAGCACAACTCGGAGTGTCAAGCGCAGGCCTGATCCACTGTATAGCTTCTGGATAATCTAATATGCAGGAGTTCAATAAAAAATTGATTGTATATTATACGTTAGTTCTAGGTTTCTAGAACCTGTGTTGACAGCGTTGTATACTTCTACAATAAACCAGCACAAGCGCGCGCCTCGCGCAGCAGCAGGGGGAGGGGGCCTGCGCGATTCCCTTGCGGGAGCGTGCAGCAAGGCGCGATGATTGCGACCATATGGCGCCACCATATGGGGCCGCGCGCTCCCGCAAGGGAATCGCCAGACGTGCACTCGTTGCCATTGCAAGCAATGCAACGCGTGCACGTTTGCCCCCAAAGCTGTGCCGATCGCTAAAGGTCTCTCCTATGCAGCGCATGCGCGCTGCGTAGGCGAGACCTAAAAACAGTGTATGTGAGAGCACTGTGTACATCTACCAACCCAATAGGTCTGCCTTTCATAACCCCCCCAATGCATTCTAACACAGGGCATTATTGTTCTTTACCCAATTACATAATTAATTAGCCCTGCCCCCTGCGTCTTATGGCATTTGCCAGCAATAGTGGTACAGGAAGTGAGCTACAATGCTATAGCCGTTGCTAGCAGCATCAGGGCACCTCTGCTGCAGTTTTATTGTCTAGCTTGATAGCACAGCTGTCGCCAGACAATTATGTGAACATCACTAGAGAGGGGTTTTGGTTCCACCCAGATGCTGTGAGCCAGGAGTAAAAAAAATGTTTTTCAAAACAAATTTGGGGGGTTTTTGCCAACAAAAGGACCAAAACGGGCCACATACATACACAGGACACCATAGGATGAGACCCCGCAAACATTTAAAACACGAACACATGCACAGTGTACCCCTAACCACCCCCCTCCCACCACAAATCATTGCAGGAAATCCTAAACAATTGCAGCCCCAGACCCCATCCTTGTCCCCTGTATATCATGGCCATATTGTCTGATCTTAACATCCAGTTGAAGCTCGGCAGTGCGAATAGGTTCCAGTAACAAGACTCTATAATCTGCCCATCTCTGCCAAATCCTCTGATGTTTCTGGGGACATCCCTTAGCCGGGAATACTGCTATTTCCAGTCCCATACAGAAGTCCATCCCTCTCTTCCATGCCCCTACGGATGGAGGCACATTTGTTTTCCAATGTCGTGCAATATCTCTTTTCGCTAGTGTGAGCCCAAGAAAGAGTAAGTGACGCTTATAGCGGTTCCCACCTATCCCCTCAGTGCTGTGAAGAAGGAGTGGTTTCAGGGCAAAAGGAACATCCCATGCAAGAACCCTACTCAGGCAGGACACCATCCTCTCCAAAAGTGTGTCAATGCAGTACAGCTCCACACGGTATGTATGAACGTGCCTTCCTGAGCCTCGCAACGAAAACACCTGGGAGATCCTATGAGACTCATGCGTCACAAGCAACTTCTCGTATAATACGCTCTATGCAAATATTTAACTGAATCAATCGGAGGCGAGAAGACATTTCCGCTCCACGGGGGCATTAAGGGCTTCAGTCCAATCGTCTTCCTCCTCCTCTATGTTACCTATGTCGGCTTCCCCAGCCATCAGGGGGGCGGGCAGCATAGTAGAGCTGTTAGTGACTAGGGATTGATAGATTTTGGAGATTTTATGACTATGTAAATCAGCCATTAATAACTTGGCTTCTAGCGGGCTGAATTCTGGAAGATCCGGGAGGTTGCACAGATATGGGGCGATAGCGTGGCACAACTGCAAATATTTATAAAACTGACTACGATGCATCTGATATTCAATTTGAAGCTTCTGAATCGATTTAATTATGATGCCATGCATAACGTCACCCAGTGTAGAGATGCCAATATGATCCCACCCTTGAAAACCCTTCAGGTGGGCTACCTGTCAAAGGAGGGTACCCTGCCCCAGCGGTGTCTCACGTGTCAGTCTTCCCCACCAACCCATCAGACGAAGAGGTCGTCCCCACATGTGTGCCACCACTCTAGTTCCTGGCGAGAGGGAACCCATATCGTTCTTACTATAAAGCAGGTCGAGCATAGGGGAGTTACACATCACCCACTTCTCTGTGGCATAAGCCGGGACATCCTGCGGGCCATACAACCAGTCATTGAAGATCTGAAGGTGGGAATCAGCATAGTATGACTGAATATCTGCAGCGGCAATGCCGTGGCAGAAGGTAGACTGGAAACAGGTTTGAAGGGCTATGCGGGAGGCACCTCCACCCCACAAGAATTGACCCAGGAGTGCATTGATCTGTCAGAACCATGAGAGAGGGACAGTATTGGGGTAATTTTTGAGTTGGTATTGTACACGGTGTAGTGAGACCATCTTAAAAATAGACGATCTACTAAGTAGAGATAAAGGCAGCGGGGACCAGGACTTCACCTCCTCCTTAACACGCAGGAGCAGTGGAGCCATATTGTGGGTCCAAGAAACAGTGGGAGGGTGAGATTTTTAAACTCACCAACCGCCAGTGTCAGTCTTGATGCCCACATCATATAGCTCGATGACCCACCCAGTGGGAACAGCACAGACATGCAAAAGTTCACATAAAACCCGGAGGTCTCGCCAAAGACCCGCATGATTTGTAAAATACAAGGTCCCTAGGTGCAGCTCCAGAGTCCAAAAACCAGCAGCATCAGTCCAAAAACTTTGGGGTCACTATACAAAAAGAGGCTTTTCTTTACAAGCATGTTTCAAGTTCATGTGGTTTTGGAAATATATAGCAATGCCAGCACTTTATTCAACTTCTGAAGTGCATGCCGGCAGGATGCAGTGGACCAAAGTTAATTTGCAGTTGGTCTGGTAGAACCCCCATGACATGTGCCTCAAGCTAAAGAAGTGCACAAATGTAGCTCATAGTGAGCATGAAACCTATATTAAAAACTTAAATGTGTGCCCGTTACCGCCTTGCCCTCCCATAATGTGTTACACCTTGCTGAGTGACCCCTGTGCCTGTTAATTTATTTCGCAAATGAGCGATTTTTATGTTCTTAGCACTGGGGCCACTGAACATTTTACTATTTGCTGCAAAACTGGTTTTCTGTGTTTTTTCCGAGGATGCTCTCCAAACACAGCCTTCATGTAGAGTGATATTTCTCAGACTAGGGTAGCCTCTGGCTGAAGCACCCGAAATGGAGGTTTCTGCACTGTGGTGTCATCAGCCCAACTGAAAATGTCTTCATGGAATCCAAGGATTCTGCCTCACCCTAAGGGGTCCCTCACCTCAAACAATAGAGACTAGAGTCACACACTTGAACCCCACCACATAACAAACAGCTGTGCTTCAGGAAGGCTAAACAGCAGCTCCTTCCTAGCAAAGTTTTCATTCAATTTCTAAAGGGATCTGTCACCATCCCCATATCGCTACAACCAAGCCACAGGAAAGCAGGCAATACACTTCCACTGTCTGGGTAGCTGTCCTTACCCCCATTCTGTGCCATGTCAAAACAGAGGCATCCATATGGATTCCACTATGTTTTTGTAATTAATACTGTGAGTCAGACCTTACGGGTGAACATCATAGAAATCCG